>RJWH01002515.1:0-158573 GCA_004363575.1 Solenodon paradoxus | reverse complement strand
TATCTGTTAGGGAGTGTTCTTGCGATCAACCCCTGTGAAAGGGAGAAGGAAGAATTAGTCAAAGGGAGAAGCTGGGTTGTGATTCAGTCCCAGTGAAGGTCTCAGTTGACCCTACTGGGAGCTGTGGAGCTAGGATGTGAAGAGGGATGGCTCTTTTTTATCACCATGTTGAACACTGGATGTAGGCTGCCCCTGGAAGGAAGCATAATCTTTGGTAAAGCAGCTTTCTTCAGTCAAGGCCATCTCTAAGGAAAGCCATCTTGAAAGTCAATCTTTATTAACTTCGGTGCAGACCCGTTTTTAACCTGCACTTACACAGGGAGATCACCCACTATAATAATGCTTAGGCTTTTCACTCCTCTGTCAGTTGGTTATAGGGCATATTCTATGCAGCTATAGCTTTCTGATCCTTCCCCTAGATCACTGCATTACTCAAAAGGATCCTGATCATTTTTATAGTATTCATCTCCCAGCGTCAGGTGCAACGTGTTGCTAAAACTCCACTTTGCTAGTAAGTTCTTGGTTATCTAGTCCAATTACCAGGGTGTTATTGAAACAGTGGACCACTGTGATGTATTGTGGGATACCCATTGTCTGCATTGAATACTTTTATAGAAACTGTTTCTGATCCTTGCATATGATAGGTGTGGAAGAGAATGTGCTTGCCAGTTCAATGGCTGCAAACCATGTACCTCGGGCTCTACTAGTCTTCTGAGCAAATATACCATATCTGGCAGGATGCCTAAGGTTGAAGCTAATTCTTAGTCGAGTGGTTTCGGTAATATACTGTCATCTTCCAGGATCTGTTTGATTTTGTAGGGACTGGTGAATTAAGAGGGATTGGTGTTATCCATGGATATGATGTTGCATTTCATTATTTTGGGGATGGACAGTTTCAGAAGCCTTCTACAAGCGAGCGATCCAGTGTTGGTGTTGGACATTTGAACCCTCTGATGCAGAGGGTTCCATAGGCCAGTTGGGGTACCATCTGCCAAATACGTCTTTGTAATGATATATTTGGAGACTGGTGACATGATCAAACAGTGGGTCTACAGAGTAAGTGATCACCGTGCAACAGATTTGGACCAGTACTCCACTTAATACCTTCTTCCCTATGCATTCTCTCCAACAATGGGCCCAGGATGACGTTTCACTTGTAAAGTTACCCAAGGAAATAGTCATAGGTTCTTATGAGGAAGAATGGGGGAAATCACAATGTGTACAATTTTCTGTAATGTTGCATGGTATTTTCTCCATGGTATGGTTTCTCCATCGGTCAGTAGATTTGGTTTCTGGAAACTGACTCAGATCATCTTCAAATCTAAGGCCAAACCCGTAGATGCTGTCACTTAAATTTAGTAACTGGTCGAAACCCAGTTGATGTAGTTTTATCTGTAGAGCCTCTTAGATTTCAAAATTTGGATTTTCTTTTCTGACCTTACAGATGTGTAGAACTATGTATAAAAGCTCCATTTAAGTTTTAATTTTTTGGGCAGCAGTAGCACTCAGCAGGTTTATTAGCAGGAAACAATAATTTGGTTTTAAAGGAAGATAGGAAGATAAGAGCAGGCAGCATTAGAGCACGAATGCTCCAAGGAGTGAGGGGGTTTGGTGAAGGTTTTAAAGGGGTTTGTTAATGACGAGGAGATATATTTAGTAAAAGAGAAGGTAACTTCCTTGAAGTTTCCTCAAAAGGTGGAGATTTTGGTTCTTAAAAAGAACCCATGTATTTAAGTCCTTATTGATCTAACTTGGGAGTCTCATGGTGCCTAATGGGCCAGTCTTCCCAGCATGCTAATATTTAGTGACATTGTAATGAGCCAAAGTTCACTTGAAGGTTAAGATTCCATCCCAGAACACTCCACACAGCTGTAAGGAATCTCTCTGAATACACAGCTGCCAGACTGCCTTCAGATGCCGCTGCCTCAGGAGTGGCTACAGAAGGGCATCTGTTTCTTGTTTAGGTTAATGCTGCCAAGTTAACAACAGTTAAAGCCATCTGGGAGTCCCAGGTTTCCCTAACATTCTACCCTGATGGTTTTGGGACCTTAAAATCTTTTGAGGTGATGAAGGAGGAAGGTAGGTGTCTGGAGTTACTACCTGCTGAGAGGCGACATTGATCTTGCCTATCTGAGACCCCCCAGATTCCTGGTCTTGTCCTAAGACTCCTGAGGAATGAAGCTGCCAGCTTGAGATGTCAAATGGATGGATGGGTAAATTGGCATCCTTGATGGAGTATCACTTGTAAATGTAGTCAAAGCTTCATTTTAAAGGAGAAAACTCTGAAACTAAGGGGTTAATAGCTAAAATATGGGTGATGATTAATTGTTACATAACTATTATAAGAGTGTTCAAATTATATACACCACCAAATTTCACAAATGATGCAACATCACATCCAAATCTCACCAAAAAACTACAAAAGAGGATTGCCATTTTCAAATCACATCACATTTGACACTCTTAATATTTTCCACAAAGGCATCAGAAACTTAAAGAATGAGAAAATAACAAATCCAAACAGCAAATAAACTTGCAGTCAAAGCTTTTTTTTTCCTTATGGGGAAACATGTATCCAAGCAAGAAATTCTTTTGGTGTATTCATGAATATAAGGCAATATGTAATTGTTAAGGATACTATTTCCCAGTTCTAACTTAAAAGAAGTTTGATACTTTGCAGGCAACTGAGATAATGATGCTACTGTAAGTGTCAGATCCCAAGCTTCGGGACACAGAGACATAAAATAAAGCTCAAGCAAAAGAGGTTGGTTCAAGGGACACAAGTTGTTAGAGCAAACATCACATGGATGTGTGTGTCAGGAGGTTTGAAGGAGCTCACTGAGTTTATGGGGAGCCAACAGGAAGAACAGTCAAAGCAAGTGACCAGAAACAGGAGATGTGTGTATGCCAGCAATAAGGAGGGGTCCTCTGCATAGTTTTCCAAGGACGAATCTTGGACAGTGCTATTTGATGAAATGAAAACTAATAAGATAAGGAGATTGTCATTTAGAGAAAAAGATCTCTCTCCTGAAAACTCTTCATAAATGTCTTCATGTCTCTCTTTCTCAGGATCCTAGATGTACTTCTCTTTTGGATATTTACATACTCATATTCATCAATATGTTGAAACATTTATGTACTTAACAGAATTTCAAAATGTATAAAGCAGAAATGAATAACATTTGATAATTTGTCACCAGAATACAGCAGTCCCCCCTTTTCTCATAACACATTTTTTTCCATTCATGCTTACTTTCAGATATTAGAAACTACCACCTACCTTGCCAATGAAAAACAGACACTGGAGAAAAACCTAACCACAAAACGGAAGATACAAACACAAGGGACTTTCCAAACGTTCCTACCCAACCCAGCAGGCACATTAAGAACCTGGATTCACTGACCTTGCTTCATTACATGCTAGTTTTCATGCCCCCATTCCCCGTGACAGATTGGATTTGACCATATAAGTCCAGAAAAGTGACGTCAATCCTTTCCCTGGAATCTTCCACCCTCTTCTTAGAATCTGGACCTGTACACCCCTCTCTAACTCCTCCCTCTAGATCCATAGGTATAAGAATCCAAACCCTCTCCTTCTCCCTTCACTGGAAAATGAACACAGCTTTACTTGTCCTCAATTGTGGGTTTGTTTTACTTCATGGCCAATGGGAAAAGAATATTATGAAAAATTAGTAACAGATAATTTGGCAATAAATTCACAGTCATTCTTGGGTATTTCAATACCACCCTCTTCAGCAACAAATAAATAAAGAACATCAGTAAGGATATAGAAGAATTGAAAAACACTAGCAACCAAGCCAACCTAATTGATATTTACAGAACACTACCCGGCAACAGAACATACAATCTTTTCAAAGATACAGGACACTTCTGGTGTCCGCTTGTGCCTGTATGGAGCCTGGAAGTCACCATCCATGCTAACGACAAAAAAGTGGAACAGACTGAAAAAATCAGCAACTCTTTTAGGGAGCCACAAGAGAGGACAGGATGCAGAGCAAACTGCCTGCCTCCCTCTTCCCAAGACTGGGGAGATGGACAGGAATACAGAGGATAATGACCCACTGGAGCAGACTCACAAGAAGAAACCACTTTAGGAGGCACCGCTTGAACTGTAATTGACAAATTTCTGGAATCTCATTGTGTATAATTCTAAGAGTTAAAAACTCCAAGGACACCAAGTCATAGGGTGATTTCCACATTTTTTTCAGCTTTATTTTCAGGCATTCAACTAGGTACCTATGGTAAATATTGGGGAAAAATCCCCTCATTTTTCTGAAAGTGGAGGAGGAGGGAAACGGAATCATTCTGAAACACATTAGAGCACTCTTCTCAACAAGACTTGTCCTCAGGTAAAACCAGTCAACTGAAGTCTAACCTGTTAGCATACTGCCAAGGCCTGCATGACCTGGGAAAGGGAGATATACCCAAGTCCATTCAGCTCTAGCTTTCCACATGGAAGAAGGGAAATACTCAACTCTAGCTACTCTGACCACCCTTCCCACTTAAGGGAAGAGAAAAGAAAATTTAAAACACTTATGAAGCTCACAGTACAGAGTCACATACTCATTAAAAGAATAAAAAGTTGTGACAGGATTAGAGGATGTTTCCCCTCCCCTACACCTCACCCCCAGATTCCTGAAGGTTTTTCTAAAGCAGTTTTTTTTACCTGGTTCATCATGCCTGTTGTCAGGAAAAAAATTGACCAGACACACCAAAAGGCAAAACATGTTGAAGAGAGAGGAATAGCCATTAGAACTAGACCTGACAGGGACATTGGAATTATCAGACCAAGGATTTAGAAGAACTCAGACTAATGTGTTCAGGGCTCTGATGAACATAGATATCATGCAAGAACAGATGGGCCATGTAAGAGAGACATGGAAACCTGAAGGTAGAACTAAAAAAGAAATGTGAGATTAAAAAACAAAACACTACAACATAAATGAAGAATTCCTTCAAAGGGCTTACTAGTAGATTGGACACAACTGAGAAAAGAATTCTTGCGCTTGAAGGCATCTATCTCAGTAGAAATTGCCAAAACTTAAAATCAAAGTGAACAAGGACAAACAAACAAACAAAAAAAACAGCAAAACACTCAACCCAGAATATCCAAAGATTACAGGACAACTACAAAAGTTATATACACATACAAGGTATCAGAAGGAGAAGAAAGAGGGTGAGGAACAGAAGTAAAAAACTGAAATAATAATGACGGAGAATTTCCTCAAGTTAATGTTTAACACCACACTACCATACTACCTATCTGGGAAGATAAAAGAATGCCAAGAGCTAAATTCCCATATAATAATTGCTATGGTCAAAATTTCTATAGAAGAAATGGTGAAGAATTACATTTAACTTCTCTTTGGAACTCATGCAAGTGTAAAGTGATTTGTATATACAATGACATAATTATTTGAGCAAAGTATTTTACAAGGCAGTTGTTATGATCAATATTTATAAGTTCCTGATATTTCTTATTTTATTATTATCAAAAAATTTAAAACCCCATCAACCTAGAATTCTGTACTCTGTAAAAGTGGAAAGAAAAATAAACTTCTTAGAAAAACAAAAATTGAGGGAATTTATTGCTAATAAACCTGTCTTTCAAGAAGTGTTCAAAGAAGTTTCTGTGACATTAGGAAAATAATAAAGGTCAGAAACTCATATCTACATAAAAAAGGAAGAGCATTGGAGAAGGTATAATGAAAAGCAAAATAAAAATGTTTGTGTGTTCTTGATTTTAAAAGATTAACAATTTGTTCTAAATAAAAATGCCAACAATGTATTCTATTATGTATTCTTATGTTTGTATCTTTTAAATCTATCTATATGCCTATGAACAAACGAAACAAATGGCAGCAAGGACACAGGGACTGGAAAGGGGACTTAGGCTTATTTTGTTATTGTGAGAATACTCAAGGGCACTTGGAATATTTACCATGATTTATAGTATTCTTGGGCCACAAAACAGATCACTAGACATTTAAAAAATATTTAAATTGGACAATGTAGGCTTTTTAAGCAAAGTGCAGGTAAATTAAAACAAATAATATAAAGATAGGTAAGAAAGTCCCCAAATAATTGGCAAATAAAGAACACATTTCTAAACAATCCCTCAGTGAAAGAAGAAATCAAAAAGGAAATCACTTAAATGAAATGAAAATGAAACTCTTGCATATCAACACTTATGGACTGCCTTAAAAGTAAAACTTAGGGGAACATTTTTTAGCACTTAAACTATAAATTTCTCGAATAAATCCTCGATTAGAAGTGTACTTCCTCAGTCTGGGAGCTAGACAATACACATTTTCCCAGACTAAAATGAATCAGACAGATATAGGCTGTTTTCACAAAAGACTCAACTTTTAATTTTAAAAGGGAACATAAAATGCTGGTGTCAAATTTTCCTTTTGAGACAGGAGATTTATGTGTTTTGTTTTCTTAGCAAGTCATAGCCCTAGATGACATGCTCAGTAGAAAAAGTGAGTCATAAAATAACAAATATTATGTGAGATTTTAAGAATAATCTTAAATCATAGTGCCATGGTGATTACCAGGAGCTTGGGGGAAAGGAAATGGGGAGTTAGTGTTTAGTGGGTACAAAGTTTCAGTTTAGAAATACAATAAAAGTTCTGGAGATGGATGGTGGCATACAACAATGTGTATGTACTTAATGCCACTGAACTGTATGCTTAAAAATGATTAAAATAGTAATTTTTATGTGACCTGTATTTTATGACCACAAAATTTTAATTTAGAAATACATCCACAAGAAACAATAAGTTATTGACTAAAAATAGTATTATAAAGAATAGTGATCAAAAATAAAAAGCTCATGGTGCGCCCTGGTGGCTTAGCAGTTAAGACCACAGTTTCCAGCTGGTGTGGTCCACACACATCTAAAGGGCCTGGGTTTGTGTCCTGGGGCCCGAGGGAACAACCAAGATAAAGAACTGAAATAATATAAATAAATGCTTCTTCCTCTCTCTTCCTGCCTGCCTACCTGTCTTCATTCCTGTCTGTACCTTTCCTTTAAAAATAATACAAAGCAAAACAAACCTCACTATTTTAGCAGGATGAGTTGCCAAGATCCCATGTTAGGAATTAAAGATCTCAAAGATATGAGGAGGCTATGAGACAGCATCGAGTATCTTCCTGAAAATGTATTTCATCTCTGTGACCTCCCTCCCACATCCAGAGGAACAGTAAGGACCCAGGCTTTACCCAGACCTTAGTACATCCACAATATGTGACTTACTGAATTTTTAACGTATTTTCCAATAGATAGTTGTCTTCACATCTGCCATCATCCCTCTCTCCCTTTCCATCTCTAGTGTTTCAAATGGCTACATTCTGAACATGGGCAGTGAGTGACCATACATGGTCCAATGATGTGTACAAAGAACTGCTATACGGCTGCTGCTCTGGCACTGAGGAGTTAGTTTACATCAGAATTCTCAGTTATCGAGAGATGAGGTTCCAACATTGACTATACCAAGTTTCCTGAAGTGAAAATCTAGAAATTGCTGAAGGTCAATAAAAAACATAAAAAATAGAATGACCACTTGATCCAGTGATCCCACTTCTGGGTTTATACCCCCAAAGAATTGAAATCTGGATTTCCTGACTGCATGTACTATTTGTAGTACAGAAGTTATGATCTGGAAACAGCCGAAAAAGTCACTGAAAGATGAATGAAGAAAATATGTTAGACACATGCATCAGAATATTAGTCTTTAAAAGGAAGGCAATCTTGTCACAGAAGGACACCGACTCCCATGATTCTACTCGCACTGGGTGTTTAAACGAGTCAAACTCATAGATGCAGAGAGTAGAATGGTGATGGTCAGGGACTGGGAGAGGGCAATGAAGAGTTGTTATGAATTGATATAAAGTTTTAGTTTCGCAAGATGAATTGGTTATAAGCATGGTGCTTACAGTCAATGATACTATACCGCATACAACATTGTTTTACCACAATTTCAAAAAAGGGACACAACATTTTTTGAAAGTGATGGGTATGTCTATTACTTTGATTTTGATGATGGTCTCATGTGTAGATTCATGTTTGAAAATCCATAAAAATGTATAATTTTGTATATTAATTATACGTCAAAAAACTGTTTAAAAATAACACCCAAAAATATCATACCCAGTTACCTCGACAACTCACAAAGCATGCACACACAAGCTCTGTTACGCACCATGAGAATCACATGTAGTCAAGTAGTACATCAAAAACATAAAAAAGCAGTATATACACACCAAAGCACACACACATGTATTGGCAAGAGACTTCTAGAACTTCGTGTGCTCTATCGGCCCCTCAGTGATGGAAATGTATCTGCACTGTTGGACACAACAGCTCTATCCTCATGTGACTACTGAGGACTTGAAATACAGTTAGTACAACTGAGAAACCAGCATTTTAAATTTAATTAATCTTAATATGGCCACAAGTGGTTCATAGCATCATATAGTCAGTAAGCGACTAAGCCACTGAAACACATGCAACACAAACACACATTCTCGCTCTCTTTTTTTTTCTCTCCTCCCTTCCTGGCCTCTCTCTCTCCCCATCCCTCCCTTCTAGTCTCAATATAACATATATTTCTAGGCCAATTGATGACCACCCCTGCCCGCCCACCATCTTGTCCTGATCTCTGCCTATCCATGTTCATCCAGATGTAGTCTAAACCCTCATATCTTATACTCTATGGCTTAAACATCTTCAGCACCTTCCATGCCTAGTTATAGTAACTGAATAATGAGCAGGAAGATCCACGTTTATCAACAGGTCTAAGATTCATGGGAACATAACCCCAAACATCTGGTTAGGGAAGCCAAAAGATCTGATAGCCCAATTTCTTACTTTCCTCTTGAGCTGAATCCTATGTAGGAGCCAAAGGTGATGAATGGCAGTGGTCCCAGGAGACATCCTTAATGTCAATGACATTAGGTCACCTCTGCCTGTTCACCAAGAGAAGGTTAAGCCATCAGCACTCTTGACCTCTGAAGAACCCAGAATGGAATCTTCAGTTCCATCATCCCAGAGTGGCCCAGGCAGAGTAGTAACAGCCCTTGTACTCACACACCACTGACCATGACCTCCAGTAGAGTGCACATTCCACTGCCATTTGAGACTTCATGTCTCTTTCCTCCCTTGAGAATTCCTGTTATTGACTTAAAATAGATTTATAATATTACGTTGTTTTACGCAAGCTTATTGATAACCCCAAAGCAAAAACCTATAGTAGATACAAAAAAATGAAAAAAAAATCATTATAGAAAATGAACAGATCACAAAAGAAAGCCACAAAAGAGGAATAAAAGAACTATAAAACATCCAGAAAACAATGAATATGATGACAATAGTAAGTCATTACTGGTGAGTATTTATTGTAAATGTAAATGAATTAAATTCATTCAAAAGACATAGTGATGGAATAGAGAACAAAAAGGAACCAAAGATATAAGGCCTCTTAGAGACTCATTTCAGATTTAAAGAGGATTAAAAGAGAAGAAATGGAAAAAGTCCATGTAAATGGAAACCAAAACAAACAAAAACCCCACCAACAACAGGATAAGTTATTCTTATATAAGATAAAATAGACCTTAAGTCTAAAACTGTATAGAGAGATAAAGCTCATGATATAATGATGAAGGTTTATTCATCAGAAAGAAAAACAATTATAAATATATAACCCAATTTAGAGTACCTGACTTAATGATATTATCCAAATATTAACAGATCTGAAGGTAGAAACAGACAGCAATGCAATAAAGAAAGGGATTTCAACACTCCCTTTTTAACAACAAATAGGTCACCAGGTCAGAAAATCAATAAAAAAACTTTGGGATTTCACTATGTTTTACTAAATGGACCCAAAAGACATAAAAGTACATTTTATACAACTGTATAATTCATAACAGAATGCACATTCTTCTCAAGCGCATCCAGAATATTTTTCAGGACAGATAATATGATTGGTCACAAAGCAATCAATACATTTAAAAAAATACATCTTTTCTGATGACAATTATATGAAACTAGAAATCAATAATAGTCAAAAAAGATGGAATATTTACAAATGAGTAAAAAGGAAACAACACTGGACAGTCAATGATAAAGAAAAATCAAAAAAGAAAAAATCTTGCAACAAATGAAAATGAATACACAAACATACAAAACTTATGGAATGCAGCAAAAGCAATTACAAAACATTGTTTATAGTGATCAATGCCTAGCTTAAGAAAAAAAATCTCAAAAATACAACTGTACTTTATACCTGAATGAACAAGAAAAAGAAGGAAAAAAAAGATCAAAATTAGCAGTAACAAGGAAATAACAAAGATGAAAGCAAAAATAAATGAGACAAGAAAACAACAGGAAAGATGAATTAAGGTAAATTATAGTTTGATAAGATAAACAAAACTGACAAACTCTTAGACTGAGTGAAAAGGACAGAACAGTCAAATAAAATCATAAATGAAGGAGGAGATATTACAAATGTTCTTACAGAAATTCAAATGGTCATGTGAAACTACTATGAACAATTATACACCAACAAATTGTATGACCTAGAGGAAATGGACAAATTCCTAAAAGCAACCACCTTGTTAAGACTGAATTATGAAGAATAAAAACTCTGAGCAGACCAGTATTAAATGAGATGATTGAATCAGCAATCAAGAATCTTTCAACAAGGAAAAGTCCAAGGCAAAATAACTTAACTGGTGAATTTCACCAACAGTTTTTCCCCAACTTTATTTGTTTATTTTCAATAGCAATGTTTATTATTTCTTTTGCTCACAATGCTATATTCATCTTAGGATATTGAAATTGCATCTCGGTCTATATTTCACACCACACCCACCACCAGAGTTCCAGGGTTCTTTACACCATCTTTTCCCCTCTCTCCTTCCCTCCCATCCTTCCTCCATAACAACCATAACTATTACCTTGTGTCCTGTTAATTTTGTAGGAATTTGTATGCTCATTTGTTTGATTTCATTATATTCCACTTAGGAGTGAAATCACACTGTAGTCTCTTTTTCTGGCTTCTTTTGCTTAACATGATTCCTTCCAGTACCATCCAGATTAATGCAAAGGGCACAACTTCATCCTTTTTAATAGTGGAATAGAATTCCATTGAGTACATAGACTACAGTTTCTTTATCCAGTTGATGGGTATTTAGGTTGTTTCAATGTCTTGACTAATGTGGAATTCTACCAACATTTAAAGAGGAATCAATGCTAATCTTTTTAATGCTCTTCCAAAAATTTTAAAAGAAGCAAACATTTCTCTATTTGTAGATGACATGATCTTGTGTAATGAAAATTCTAAAGACTACACAAAATATGTTGAAACCAATAAATAAGTCAAACCAAAATTCAGTGAATTTTCAGGATAGAAAATTAAGAATAAAAACCAGTTATATATCTGTACATTTCTCTCTGAAAGAGAAATTAAGAAAGCAAGCCCAGTAGCATCCAAAATAATAAAATGCTAGAAATAAATTTAACAAAGGAGGTGAAATATCTGTAATTCGAAAACTCAGACATTGATGAAAGATTGAAGAACACAAATAAATGGAAAGATCCCCTATTTTAATGGTTGTGGGTAATTAAAATCAGAAAGTCTATGTAAACTAAGTTTGGCCGCAGTTTCAACTCAATATCTATTAAAATTCCAGTGGAAATAGGAAAACTTCCTAAAGTTTATATGCAACTACAAAGGAGGCACAAGAGTCAAAGCAATCTTGAGAAAAATGAAATTATACTGCAAGTATCATGCTTCCTGATTTCAAAATATATTACAAAGCTACCCTAACCAAAACAGTGAGGTACTGGCATAAAAATACACATTTTTATGGATCCAATGGAACAAAATAAAGAATGAAACTTATGCACACATGGTGAACTGTTATTTGACAAGAATGCCAAAAATAGACAATGGGGGAAAGGATTGTCTCTTCAATAAAGGATATTGGGAAAACTGGATATTCACATGTAAAATTTTACCTGTTTCAGGGGTTTCTTATTCACCCCTATGAACTTAAATATTTTGTCAACTGTCTTTCACCAGTGACCATATTCTGCATTAAGCCGGCAGATAAATATGTTTCAGTCACTGGGTAGGTATCATGTACTAATGGAGATGACCTCAGTTTCTGCAACAGGTCACACGGGTACCCAACTTTCTGTCTGACCCTTGTGTGTTTTCTCTTTGAGATTCAGATTTCCCACTGGTAAAGAAGGGTTAACTATTCCTATGCCATGTGCTATTTCGAGGATCAAATGAGGACAATGCATACAAATAACTCAGTACCATGCCTGGCACAAAATTGGTGCTCAGTAAAAAGAAAGTATTTTTATTATCTTTCCCCAAATTCAGTGTTTGCTCCACAGAGATTCCCATTTCACCACTGTCTTGTGGACAGGGCAGCACCTGGATGAGCATGATATAGCGTCAAGCCCTGCTCCCTTCTGGGATGCTGTTGGAGAATGGTGTAGAAGGAAAGATCAGATTTTGACAATGGTGTTCACCCAAAAACCCCCAGCATCCTCTTCTCCATCTTCCACACCTGGCTAGGATACCTGTAAGCCCCCACTTACAGCCTAAATCTTTTGTTGGTTACCTGCAGCTCCATCTGAAGGCCCTGGAATACCATGCCTGCCTCTTGGTCCAGCTCTAGCAACTAGGGTTTAATGAGGTTGGCTCAAGTGGTGACAAGGTTGGGGGACAGTGCATGTGAATTTGCAGAGTAGAATGGGACTCAGACACACTGGGGGAGCCAAAAACAAAGAAAGATTAGCTTTAGGCCATTAACATAGCAGACATCAGCAAACAACTTCCTAGGATGGGGTCAGGGCTGAGACTTCTCTAAAAAGCAGTGTGAAGTGTTCTGTCCTGGGAAAGGCCTATAGAAAGCCATTCATGTTGGTCAACTTTTCTTCCTTTCACTTTCAGTGCCAGAATCAGGGTCTGTTCTATCACCAACTGCAGAACTAGAATAGTTACAGCATCAGTTATTAGTTTTATTAACTTCAGACCTAGTGTCAGATCAAGTGTCAACTAGATTTGCTTCTAGCTGGACTTCAAGCTGACATCAGTTCCAAACTAGACTCAGATCTAGAGCCAGCTTCAGCACTACATTGGCACTGCTGCAGAGCCAGAGTCAGCTCCAGGGC
This sequence comes from Solenodon paradoxus, assembly GCA_004363575.1. NCBI lineage: Eukaryota > Metazoa > Chordata > Mammalia > Eulipotyphla > Solenodontidae > Solenodon > Solenodon paradoxus. Next base: position 145,354 of record RJWH01002515.1, on the reverse strand, counting down.
CAAATGGAGCTCCAGTGCCAGAGGTGGAGCCAGGTCCAGAACTGTTTTAACCTACTGCTAAGCAAAGCAATTAGATGTTGCTTCTGGATGACACTGACTGGGAAGAGGGTCAAAGGAACTCTCTGGAGCGATGTCAATGTATTTGTCAAACAGAATTGTTTCATTAATATCTGAACATACTTTGCATAAAGAATATATTATAATGGAATATAAAAATGTACACATTGATTAATATTCATTCACCTTTATGATGAGGAAAACAATCAAGAGTAATATATAATGAGATTTACTTTTGGAGGAAATGACTGGGAGGGGCATGATGGTAGATTATTTCTTAATTTTGCATATCATTTCACGGGTGTGCATGTGATAATCCATGACACTGTGTACTTAATGTATGCTGATTTTTCTCTATGTATGTTATACTTACATTAACAAATAGTTTTTACAAAAGCATTGTATGAATTTACCATTGGCTCCTCCACTCCTACCTCCCTGCCTATTCTCAGGAGGAAATGACTATCCTGAACTTTGTTTATGATTCTATTGACTATAGCTTTGTGTGTATATATATATATATATATATATATATATATATATATATATATGTATACACACACATATATAACAGAAACAGTGTCTTAAACAGCAGAAATTCATTTTCTCACATTCTGAAGCTAGAATTTGAAGACTAGATTCTTCCAGATTCCATTTCTCATGAGGGCTCTTTTCTTGTTTGCAATGGTCACCTTCTCATATGTCCTCAGATGGCCTTTCTCTGTGTGTATGTGCGGAGAGAGAGAGTGAGCCCTCTCTTACATGTTCTTATAAGGAAACCAATCCTTTTGGATCAGGACCCCAATCTTAAGAGCTATTCAGTCTCATTTAAGGGCCCCACCTCCAAATGTAGCCACACTGGATTTCAGGGTTTCAATACATGAATTTTGAAGGGACACAACATTCCATTCATAACAATATATATCCATATAAAATTTTTCTCTTTACATTTCATCATATTATTTGAGTCTTACTTATTCTCAATATTTCATTTCTATAATTTAGTATAGATGGCATATCATTGCTCTCCAATATCCCATATACAAAATGATACCATTAACTTGTGCTTATATTTTTATATAACTTCTTTCTGTTATTGTGGACAGTATTACTGTGAACCTTATTTATTTCTCTAGCTGTACATTTGCAAGATTCTTTGGGATATAAACCTGAGAATGACATTGCAGAGTTCAAGACAATGTGCATTTTCAACTGTAAAACATTATGCCCTATTATTTCTCCATTAGGAGTAAGACCAGTTAATGGGCACCACTGCCAATAAATGCAAACTTTCACTTAGTTTTTCAATCTGTTAAAATAAAATGGAAACTGACTGAGGTTTTCATTTATCCTTCCCTGATTATAAAGATTAACTATCTTTTTATATGAATCTCAGTTCATTATAGTTTCTTTCCTATGAAATACCAATTAGTCTCATCTTGCCTGTATTTCAAAGTTGTTGTATATGTATATACAACTGTCTTTTGTTATTAAATTATAAACTGTTGCTGAGGCACATCTTTAATAGGGTTTGGAAAGATAGTGGGGCCTTGGATGGAAAAAGATAAAGATGAAGATCTTGTAGGAAATGGTATCTGGTACATGAGAAGAAGTAATTTGTTAATTCAGAGAGAAACATTTCTCATAATGTTTAATCAAAAGACAATCTTGCAGAGTCATGGATCTTATTTTTATCTCTGCACATAGGGAAAGGGTGAGGCAGGTGATGTTCTTCTGGTTTGAGGTAGTCTTTTCAAGTCTTGGATTTTAGCAAAACAGACAGATCAATTGTCCATTGTATCACTATGATCAGAGCAAAAGATATTAGCCATGACTCAGGATCTGGAAACTATTTCTGAAGTCTAAATATCTTATAGGATTTACTCATCTAATAGTAGTTCCAGTACAGTTGGATTTTAACCCCAAACAGAACAAATTAATAACACTTATGAGTATTGATATATCTTTAATTCACATAATAAAAGCATGATGTTTATCTTTTCCTAATTTGGAAGAAATGGATCTGGAGATGACTGCAACAGTTTTGAAATCAATTTTGTAAGGTATTTCATGAAAGTGTATTTTAAATGATTATTCTATGGTATTTTGATAAACTTGGATCAGAGAATGCTGGCTCCATCACTTTTGGGTAGGATACCAAAAATTAAATGAATTGTATTTTATTTCCCGGGGTCCAGTAGTGGTGATGGATGTGATTCCCTCACTCTTGTTCAGAGAGGAAAACTATTAGAGTGTTTCTGGTGTTCTTTAAACAGGGCCTGGTTCAATAACGAGACCTAGGTTAACACAGTCAGCCTCTCCTTCGGTTTGTTATGGAGTCTGAGCCCCATGTTCCCGATATCAACTCAACAGGCAAAAAGCTTTGCGAACAACCAGTGACCGCTTTCTGATTATTATCATGATTCCTCCAAGGGCGAAGTCTCTATTACCTACTGTCAACAAGCAGTTCTCTCAAGGGAGCCAAAGGCAAGGAAGCAATTATTTCCTGTTTGTCTCTAATTTGGAACTGGAGTGGGGAGTTCCCCGGGGTTCCACTCCATGATTTTTAAAGTCAGAACCATTCTCATGGATCAAGAGTCGTAAACAACGGTGTTGATAAGTGTATCATCCTGAGTTTGGGATTGTTAATCCTTTTCTATTGTAATGACTCTTTCAGACCTTTAGAGACTCCATCTGCTTCATTTTACTCTGTGTCTCGAAGAGAGACATGGACATACCTGCCCATGTGTGTGGCTGAAGGTAGGTTTGTTTGTCACCTAACAGGCGATGCCAGCACAGGCGTGGAATTTGCATTCAGCCATTTGATTGAATGCGTTTGTGTGTTTATGTGTATAGTCACTGTGCATGCCTCACGCCAGAGTTTGACAGACTGCTCCATGTAGAATAATTTATCTGGGACTGATCCTTATCTGCTTTTGAGGGGACAGAGAAAATATGCCTCCTTTGCTTATCTTTCACCTCCACCTCCCATTAAGTCTTGTTGGTTTGTCCTCAAAATTTTATCCCAGTCTGTAATTATGTCGTGATGCAGGCGTAAGTTGGTGTCTTTGATACCCACCTAGTGAGATTCCTGCTGACACCTGTGACTTGCTATTCTCTTCCCGGTAGTCAGCATGTCCTTAAAGATGTTTCAATCATTCCTTTTTCTAATCCTTTCATGAGCGTTCTATTGCTCTGAGATAGAATTGCAAAATTCCATCATTGTCAGAACAGCCTTATTAAATTGACTCCTAGATAATATTAAAACCCTGTAACTTTCCCATGCTGACCATAGTCCTGACATATATATTTTATGATATACCATATCAAAACTATTTTTATATGAAAATAGTATGTGATTAATGTTATTAATGACAATTTTCTATTGTTGGAAATAGAAAAATATTAGAAGCAATTTAATTGTCCATCAGACATATAGTTAACACTGTAATTGTTAAAATTATTATTTTTTGACATGGCAGTGACTAGCAAAACTGAATGTATAATTCATTTAGGTAGCAACATGAAATTAACAGAATTTTTAATGTAATAGACCGAGGAATGTATGAATTATGGAGATAACCTCAATCAAATGGGGAGAATTGGTACAGATGCCAACATTAGTTAGCTCCCCATATGGACAATGAGTCCTATAGTGAGATACTTTCTCAGCTCTCAAAGAGAAAGACAGTATTTTGAATATGACTTTATACAGTATGTGGGATCTATTTATATTTATATCTTTTGATAGCAAGATGATCTAACTCTCTCTCAGGTATAAGAAAAGTGACTTTAATAAGAAAGAGAAACAAACGATAGTAGTACCAAAGTATAAGTGTTAGAATATGACAAGAAAAATATCAGTTTCGCATAATGACAAAATCTAGACCAGAAACTTAAAAAGGAGGTGTTAACTGCTAAACAACGTTGGATAGCCACTTATCCAGAACTTGTTGGCAGACCCAGGGTCTGACTGGAGAAGTCAAAGTATATCCTCAGGTTTTGAAAACTTGAATAAGATTGATGTGGTTAAAACTGAGCAAAACTGGGAAGATTTATTTCTGGACGATCAACAGACCCTTTCCACATTCCATGAAAATTCCTTTAGAAAGAGAATTGGAGAGTGAAAATGATGAGGGGTGGGAAGAAATGTTCTAAAAGAAAAGTACTGACAGCTTTAACACAAGGTGCATCATTTGATATTTTATGTTATTGATATCAGTTCTTGCCCTTAATGCCCTCAACTTGATCAGTTTTATATATTTCTATCAATCCTCCAAATCTTGATTTTTTGGGGGGAGATTTGGAGCAGCCCATTGGGTTTTCTTATCTGATTCAATCCTAGCCAAAGAGTGTGGAAGGACATGGGTAAGTTGAAAAAGGCCTATAGATAAATATATTGGGGGCCTACTCAAAGTGATCAATTCATTACTGATTTAGCCTTGCACCCTAATTTCCTAATCTCATATTTCTCTTCTGAACTCATGATGATTGAACCTGATCTGATCATCACTCTGAGGTTCTATGGTTTCTGTAAAAGAGGTTGTGTGTGTTTGTAGGTGGACACATAATATCCTGATGTCAGACCATCACTCCTCTATCAGTGGGTAAAAGGCGTGAGCCATTTGATTAAATCCATATATTGACTAGTTAAAAATACATGACATGATAGTCGTAAAGTTATCTCATTTCTTTCATATGTCCATCTCTTTTTTTCATCTCCAGCAAAAGACAAGATGAGGATGAGGAAAAATAACCAGAGCAGCGTGTCTGAGTTCCTCCTCCTGGGCCTTCCCATCCGGCCGGAGCAGCGAGGCATATACTACACCCTGTTCCTGGGCATGTACCTGACCACGGTGCTGGGGAACCTGCTCATCATCCTGCTCATCCGGCTGGACTCCCGCCTCCACACACCCATGTACTTCTTCCTCAGTCACTTGGCCTTCACCGACATCTCTTTCTCATCTGTCACAGCTCCGAAGATGCTCGTGAACATGCAGATGCAGAGTCAATCCATCTCTTATGTTGGGTGCGTTTCCCAGGTGTATTTCTTCTTAATGCTTGGATGTATTGACAGCCTCCTTCTCACCTCTATGGCCTATGACAGGTATGTGGCCATCTGTCACCCCCTCCACTATATCACAATCATGAGTCAGAGCGTCTGTTTCCTGCTAGTGACAGTGTCCTGGGTCTTTTCTTCAGCGAATGCACTTTTGCACACCCTCTTCCTGGCCCGTCTCTCTTTCTATGGCGACAACACTCTCCCCCACTTCTTCTGTGACCTCTCCACCTTACTTAAGCTGTCCAGCTCAGACACCACAGTCAATGAGCTGCTTATCCTCACTGTGGGGGCGTCTGTCATTACTCTGCCTTTCACATGCATCCTGGTCTCTTATGGCCGCATAGGGGCCACCATCCTCAGGGTCCCTTCCACCAAGGGAATCTGCAAGGCCTTGTCCACATGCGGCTCTCACCTCTCTGTGGTTTCTCTGTACTATGGGTCAATTACTGGACTGTATTTTTTCCCTTCATTTAATAACTCCAGTGACAAGGATGTCATTGTGGCGATATTGTACACTTTGATCACACCCATGCTGAATCCCTTCATCTACAGTCTGAGGAATCGGGACATGAAAGGAGCGCTGGGAATTATACTCAGCAGAGGGACATTTTCAACAAGCTGAGCATTGTTTTCTCTACTAATTTTCTGTAAGACTAGTGCCACCCTGCACATGTAATTCATGTCCCTTTGTGTCCCCAACCAGCTTTTTCTTAATGAATCTTGATGTGGCACTCTTCAGTGTCAGTTTCAATCTGGATGTTTAATTTTTTAATAACTGTTTAATTTTTTAATAACTGTTTTTTTTTGTTCACTATAGAGAGTGATGAGGAAAAGTTTCTTTTACAAACTCTACTACTACCCTTTCTTAGCTCCCTCATTATTACTCTGTGGTATCCCTAGTCCTACTAGTATTTAAAATTGTTAGTTTTATTTTCTTTATTTTTTTTTTTATGGTTTACAGTCTTTATCTAACAAAGTATTTTTCTTTTCTCAATACAACAAACATTTTTCTTCTGGTAGGCTCAACTTTATTTCTGTGATTAATTATGAGATAATTTGGAAATTTATTTTAGTGTCTACTTAATTTTACCTTTATTTATATTTACTTTCTGAGCTATTTGATGACAATTTTACTTTAAGACAAGTTTGTATTACACTTTATTGTCTTATTTTAGTTTTAAATTTCTCATAATTATATATATGTGGTCAAATCTACTTGTGTAAAACATGATGATGTGATAAGGGAGATGCAGACAAAGACTATATGGTGTCCATTTTCTGTTGAATGTTAAATAAAAAGCTCATTTAATAGAAACAAATGAGCAGAGTGGTGGTTGCTTGGGGGGGGTCAAAGGTAAACATTTTCATCCATCATAATCAGAGTTCTGAAAATCTAATCTCCAGGATGGAGACTGCTTACTAATATGGCGTTGTATAATTGAAAAGTTGCCAAAAACAGATCTTAAATATTCTTACCACACTCAAGCAGTGATCTATTTAAAATGATGGGTATATTAATTATTTGGTCTTGGTAATAATTTCACAATGTATATCAAATCATCATGTACACTTAACTTGTTCATTGTTCCATTTGTTTACCATACTATGTGATTTTCAGGAGAATGGATTCACACATCAATGTCTGTTATACCACATCCACTGCCGGAATTACAGTGTCTGACACCAGTATTTTTTTTACATTTTTTATCACCAGATCCCCTCCCCACTTTTTTCTCCTCCACCTCTGCTAACCTCAGTCTTGTATTAAAGTTTTGTTGTATTTTGTGAGTCTGTTCATTTTTTTTCTTTATATTCCACATGAGTGAAACCATTCTGTACTTCTCTTTTTCTTTTTTGCTTATTTTGTTTAACATTATCACTGCACCCCACCCCCAGTTCCATTCAACTTGATGCAAAAGGCACAAGTTTTTAAATTGCTGAGTGGGATTCTACTGAGTATAAAATGCCATATCTTCTTTATCCAGTCATCTGTCTATGGGCATTTAGGTTGTTCCCATGTTTTGACCATTGTTAACTGTGATGCTATGAATAACAGGGGTGCAAATATTTGTTCTGATTAGTGTTTTTATATTCTTCTGATATATATCTAGAAGTGGGATGGTGGATTCAAATGACCATTTCTATTTTTTTGAGAAATTTCCATATTTTTTTCCAAAAAGGTTACACTAATTTACATTTCCACCAAGAGTGCAAGAGAGTTCTTTTTTCCACACCTGCTCTAACACTTATTTCTAGTCTTTTTAATGTATGTCATTCTCAGAGTTGTGAAGTGATATCCCATTGTGGTTTTGATTTGCATTTCCTTGACAAGTGATGTGGAATGTTTTCCCTGAGTGTCTGAGGGCTACCTGTGCATTTCATCCACAGAACTATCTATTCAGATCTTCTATTCTTCTGAGTGGGTATTTTTGCTCTTACACTGAGTCATCTTACATTGACTCATTAACATCCCTAGGCTGGGGGTCAGATCATTCGGGCATTCATGTCCTCCTGTGATTTAATATAGATGATACAGTATCATCTTCATCAGGTATTAATATAGAAAACTTTGAATAGAATATAGAACACAGATGCCTCCTTATGAGGCAGTAACAATGTCATTGAAGGACAGCTCTTTTCTGTGTTTTTTTTTTTGCTTTTCTCTCCTCTTACTTTTTTTTCTTTCTTGTGTGGTAACTTGGATTTATAAAATAAGTTTAGATGCACAAGTTCACTATTCATCAAATATATGAGAACAGACCACATCCATCACCAAATTATCAATTTTGTCCTCCATCACTGTCCACCGGACTCCCTCCTTCCCAGTTTGCTCTCATCCTTCCACCCTCAGCCCCTCTGGTAACTTCAGTTCTATAGAACAGCTTTATTCACTAGAGACATTTCATGTTCCGTCAAGAGAGACTTTTTAATTTTACAAATTCCTTTAACAAGAAGGCGATCTATGTGTTGATGCTTGGGGAGGGGGTTTGCAGAGTTTCCCCCACCAATAAGCAATGTTCTGATACCAGCAGGGTGTCCAAGAATTAGCTTAATTTCGACATCATCTACCGGGAAACAGCATCCGATTCCACAGGCAAAGGACTCAGTTTCCCCAGACCACTCTCAACTTCAGACACCAGTGCAAGTCTCCGCTTCTGACTGGATATTCCCACAACCCCTGCACAGACTTCAGGTAATAAGTCCAGGTAGCTTCTGGTGCTTTTGCTTAACTTTCTTTATATCAGAATTCCCAAAACAGCCTCCTCAGTTTGATTAATTTGCTAGAGTCACTCACAGAACTCAGGAAATGCAGTTTATAAAGCTAGATCATTGACTTCTTAGAAAGGCTTTAACAGTCAGATGGAAGAGACGCACAGTGAGAACGGGGATAAGACATGGACCTCTTGTGCCCTCTCCAGGTGGCCTCCTCCAAATTCCAGGTGCTCACCAAACTGGCAACTCTTTGAAGCCCCTCTCCTCTTGGGTTTTTATGGCAGCTTTATTTTTCAGACTTGGTTGGTTAAATCACTGGCCATTGGCAATTGAACTCAATCTCCAGGCCTCTTCCCTCCCCTGAGGTCAGGGGTTGGGACTGGGAGATCCAACTCTCTAGACCTTTGGTTCCATATCTTGGCAATCAGGCCCCAGTCATATGTCCTTCTACCAAAATCATCTTATTAATACAATAAGAGACACCTTTTTCACACTCAATAAGTAGGAAACTCCTAGGCTTTTGGGAAATTGTGATTCAGAACTGTGGATGAAGATCAGATATGTAATGAGAAGTTTATTTTGTCCATCTGAATGACCACAATAAATCTTTCCTATAAATCACAAAATCACAGGGTTCTAGAATTTTTATTGATCATTAGGGGCTGGAGTCAGTTGTGGCTGGAGATTCATAATTGGAGTAGTTTGGATTTGTAAGCCACTTTCTTTTGTGTCATCTGTTGTATTCTGATGAACAATTGATCAGTCACATTAACCAAGTCATTGGGATCCCACACCCCCATGGACACTCTGAATCTACAGTTATATTAGAGCAATGTTCTCTGAAAACAGTACAAATGAAAAACCTAAAGCTAACTGAGAACTTCCTATGCCTGGGACCAAGGAGTAAAAACTCGCACAAACTCACATCTAATCAGGGAGGAGAGCCTAATACATAATTTTGCCACAAACTCTACCCCAGTGTGACAACCCATAATACCTCAAGCATCTTCCTGAGCACTAATGGGTTTGATTCCACAGAGGGAATCCTAACTTTTAAGACCACCGCCTGAGTTATGAGCCCCCAATTCAAGTTTTGAAGGTCAATAGTGCTTGTATCCTTGAGACATACAGGTTACAGAGACCTGAGAAACAGTTCATGGAAGTCTTACACATGTGTACTCACCCACCCTGGGGCCCAGAATAGAGGTAATCTTTTATAAACTATTAGACTTTGTGTGGAAGAAACTTATTTACTTATCTGAAAACATGAGCCTGAAGGACAGGTATCTAATTTAACATGTATTTAGGGGCCTGCTGAAATCCTGCCCTGGGGCAGAGACCAGTGGGCACCATATTTATATTCTCTCTGTTGTACTACAGCTTGCTGGTCATCTCCTAGATAGGAGCCTATCTAATTCTCTGGTACACTATTTTTTTTAAAGGAAGGCAGGAATAAAGGTGAGTAGACAGTCAGACAGGAAGAGAGAGAAGAAGCACTTTATTTATTTATTTATTTCAGTTGTTCACACTCCCCTAGACCCCAGGTCTTGAACCAGGGACCTTAGGATGTATGTGGGACTGCTCCCAGGTGTACTAGATCACTAGGCCACCAGGGCACAATCAAGGTTCACTAATTTTTTGTGATTATCACACAGATTACAGGATTTTGGAGGCCAATGGATTTTATGCTTATGGGTCCCACAAGACAAGGGGAGAAAGAGTTCTTAACTAGCTTCTGGAAGAGAAGAGGTAGAGAACAAGCACAACAGATGGAACTGTCCAGTCTTTCTGTGAAAGATTCCTATTCATGAAAAAAAGAACAGACATAGAGGCATCATACTCCTGTATTTCAAACTGTAATTCAAAGCAGTAATAATCAAAACTGGTAATGAAATGAAATCAGATACATATGAGTGGAATAGAACTGAACATATATGATCTGTCAATTTATCACAAAGGGGTCAAAAACACTCAATGGAGAGAAGAAATCTTTTCAACAAATGGTTTTGGGAAAAATGGGACAACCACATGCAAGAGAATGAAACTAGATCACTCCAACACTGTACACAAAAATTAACTCAACTCAACATGTGTTAGAGACTTGGATGAAAGAACAGAAAACAAAATATATAGGAGAAAGCAAAGGCAATGTGTTCCATGACATTAGACTTAGAGAGGTCTTTAGGGATTCAACTCCAGTGGCAAGGGAAACAAAAAAATTAAACAAATGGCTATATAGAACTAAAAAGTTTCTGCATAGCAAAAAAATTGCCATCATAACAAAACGACTGCCAATTTAATAAGAGAAGATATTTAAACTTCATACAGCTGACAATGGCTAAAATCCAGAGTTCATACAACTCAGTAACAAAAAAATAAACAACTCAATAAAAAATGGGCAGATCTATAGACACCATACCAAAGAAGACATACAGATGGCCAATAGGCACATAAAAAATGCTCATCGTCACTTATTATTAGGGAAATGCAAATCAAAACCAAAATGAGGGATCACCTTACACCTATGAGAATGAACTATATTGACAAGGTTAGAAAAAACAAAGTTCATGAGGGTATAGAGAAAAGGTAACCCTTGTACTTGCTGGTAGGATGTAAATTGGTGAAATCAATGAAAACCTGAATGACATTTTCTCAAAAAGATAAAAATAGAACTACCAAATTTTCTAGCAATTATACTTCTAGGTATCCAAAACACAAAGAGCACTTATTAAAAAAGATATATATATATATATATAAAGTACACATATATAATTATATATACACACATTATATATACATACATATACATATGTCTATTTGTGGCACTATTTACAATATTTATAATAGTCAAGAAATGGAAACAATCTAAGTACCATAAACAGATGACTGGATAAATATGTGGTATATGTATATATACAATGGAAAATTAATCAGCTATAAAAAAGATGAAATTTTGCTATTTGCAACAGCATGGACAGAACTAGAGCGGATTACCATATTTTGTCATGTCTAATATGCTCCTGTGTATAATGCACACCAATGTTTTTGGCCTAAATGCTCAGGAAAAAATAATTCAGGTTTTTAATTCAAAGTTGCATTTTTTATAATGAGGTGTATTTTTTTTGTATTATAAAGGAATTTTAGCATTATATTTTAACATATGGTATAATACATTTTGTTCAAAAAGTAATTACAAAACACAAGAACAGATACAAGGTACAAGAAGTGTTTTTTTTCCTAGAAGAATGCAATCTGATGACACTCTCTGTGGGAGGAGGTTCAAAGTTTTCCTTGGTAGCTCTGTTGCCATGCTCTTTAGCATATTTAATAACTGTTAGCTTAAAGCTTCCAGTGTCTTTATTTTTGTAAAAATATCGGCTAAATTGCTCTCTCCTGTCTAAAGTGTATGAAGAGAAATGTGGTGCTGTTCACCCTGTGGTAATAAAGTTGGCATCACCTATCTTGTCAAGTCAGAGAGTCTTTTACTCTATGGACAACAATTCATCCTCGCTCTTTGCAAATTCATTGTAAGTTCAATAAAACCAGTGATAGCATTCCAAGGTATTATTTTGCTTGTGGATATTGTTATTGATTTCTAGAGTTAAACTTTTAACTCATAAGTGTAAATAAAAAAATCACAAACATTTATATAGATACAGAATTACACAAATTTGGGCAAAAATCCGGCACATTATACATGGCAAAATATGGTATGCTAAGTGAAGAAGAGGAAAACAAATATTAAATGATCTCACTCACATGTGGAATATAAAGAAATAAAGTAAACATGAAACAAAAACTAACTCTTGGGAGTGAGTTAAGGAAGATGGTGATCTGGTAGGGGCAAGACTCAGATTCTCCCCACAGATGAATGAAAATCCACCTGTTTTCCAGAGGCAAATACCAAGGAAGGGCAGGCACAGCAGCTGCACAGATGAAGTGGCACATGTGATGACAGAGGGTAGGTGAAAACATCCTGATACGCAGCTAAACTGCAGATTTGGGACATGGCAGTGGGTGCAGCTGTGGGAAGATGCAAAAAGGCTGAAAATCTGGTACAAAGGCAGTGAGAAGCCCGCCCAGTGGGGCTGGGATGCAGAGATAGGGGAGACCATCTTGCCATGTGGTAAGGAGAGCCAGAGTTCTGGGGACTGACTTGGAGTCCACATGGTGAAATTACATGGGGCGCCACCATAACTGGAAGGCATCTAGGGAAATTCTCCACACCCACTCCCTCCCACAAGCATTTTGCACTGGAATATCAGAATTCACCCACCAGATATCCCACCCACCAGATATCCTGCCCATAGGATATACCATCCACTGGGTATACCGCCCACTGGATATCCTACCCCCAGAATTAAAGATGGCTTTTCTAATGAGTTCTACCAAAACTTCAGAGAAGATTAACACCTATTCTCCTCAAACTTGTTCAAAATATTGAAGAACAGGGAACTCTCCCAAATACTTTTTATGAGGCTAACATCACACTGATACCAAAAGCTGACAGAGACATCACCAAGAAAAAAAATTACAGACCAATATTTCTAATGAACACAGATGCAAAAATTATCAACAAAATATGAGCAAGCCCATTCCAATAATGCATTAAAAAGATCATTCATCATTACCAAGTGGGCTCTACCCTAAGGATACAAGGAAGGCTCAACTTACATAAATCTATTAATGTAATACATCATATCAACAAGAACAAAGAGAAAAACAACATGATCATATCAGTAGATCCAGAGAAAGATTTCGACAAGATCCAATACCCATTTTTGATAAAAGCCCTCCATAAAATGGGAATAGAAGGTACATACCTCAACATAATAAAATATAGATATGAAAAATCAACAGCCAACATCACAGTCAATGATGAAAAACTGAAAGCATTTCCTCTAAGGTCAGGAACAAGGCACTCTCACCACTGCTATTTAATATTATACTGGAGGTCTTAGCCAGAGCAATTAGGCAAAAAAAGGAAATAAAAGGAATCCAAATTGGGAAGGAGGAAGTTAAGCTATCATTATTTGCAGATGACATGATTATATATATCAAACCCTAAAAACTCTGTCAAAAAACTTCTAGAACCCATCAATGAATACTGTAAAGTGGCAGGCTACAAAATCAATGCACAAAAATCCACTGCATTTATACACAAACAACCTGCTAGAAGACAATGAAATCATGAAAATCGTACTGTTCAAAATAGAAGTTAAAAGTATAAAATACATGGACACAAACCTAACAAAGGAAGATGTGTACAATGAAAATTACAAGTCCATTTTAAAATAAATAGAGGAGGACACAAAAAAATGGAAAGACATCCCCTGCTCATGGCTGGGAAGACTCAACATCATTATTAAAGTGATAATCTTACCCAAAGCAATATACAGATTTAATACAATTCCCATTAAAATACCACAGGCCTATTTCCAGGAAATAGAATTAAAAAAATCTTAAAATTTGTATGGAATAACAAAAGACCCTGAATATCCAAAGCTATTATTAAAAAAAGAACTAATCTGGAGCAATTACACTCCCAGACATTGAGGTATATTACAAAGAAATAGTGATCAAAACAGTATGGTACTAGAATAATAACAGAGGCACAGATCAGTGAAATAGAACCGAATCACTAGAAACTGACCCACTCACATACAGTCAGTTAATCTATGATAAAGGAGCCAAAAGCATACAATGGAGAAAGGAAATTCTCTTCAATAAACAGTGCCGGGAAAACCTGACAGCCACATGCAAAAGAATGAAGCTAGATCACTTTCTAACATCATTCACAAAAATTAACTCAAAATGGACTAGAGACTTGGACATAAAACCAGAAACCATAAAGTTCTTAAAACACTACATGAGAAAGACTTTCCATGACATCAGCTGTAGAGAGGTCTTGGGGACTCAACTTCTTCATCAAGGGAAACAAAAAGAAAAATAAACAACTAGGACTACATCAAGCTAGTTTTTTCACAGTGAAGGAAAACATCACCAAAATCAAAAGGAAATCTACTAACTGGGAGAGATATTTACATTTCATATTTCTGTAAGGGTTTAATATCTAAAATATACAAAGAACTCATAAAACTCAATAACAGAAAAATAGACAATCCAATCAAAAACAGAAGGAGGAATTGGAGAGACACTTTTCTGAAGAGGATATACAGATGACCAACAATCTCATGAACAGTTGGCCCTGCTTGCTGGCTATCAGGCAAATCAAAACAACAATGAGATATCACTTTACACCTGAGAGATTAGTTATTACCCAAAAGTCTGGAAACAGAAATGTTGGCAAGGATGTGGAGAAAAGGAAACACTTTTACAGTGTTGGTGGGAGTGCAAGTTGGTGTAACCCCTGTGGAAAAGAGTATGGAGAGTCCTCAAAAAGTTGAAGATGAAAATCCAATGTATCCCTCCATCTTTTCTGTGTATTTACTCAAAAGATACAAAATCACTTATCTACAGAGATTTATACATCCCCATGTTTACTGCAGCCCTATTTATAATAGCTAAGAACTGGAAACTACTTAAGTGCCCAACATCAGATGAATGGATCAAGAAGATGTGGTTCATGTACACAATGGAATATTACACAGCCCTCAGAAGAAATGGAACCCTGTCATTTGCGTCAACATGGATGGATCTAGAGTAGATTATGCTAAATGGCATAAGTCAAAAGAAGAAAGATAGATACCAGATACCCCTTATAGGTGGAATGAGAATAGAAAAAAACAAAGGAATAGATGAAACAAAACCACCTCTTGGACACTTACGATGGAACTGAGGTTTCCAACAGGGAATGGGGGTTAAATGGTGGCATAGTCCACTGAACAATGGTGAAAAACAGTTGCTGATCTGGTGAAGGGCAGGGTGTGTTGATACATACCAAAGGAATGAGGAACCTATACATATGAGGTTATTTAAATGTGTAAAATAATTACTACAATAAAAATATATAAGAACAAAACTAACCCTTGGACACTGACGTAGCACTAAGTGGGGAGGGGAGGCATGGGGACAATAGACAGTGGGAGGGGGACGACTGGAAATCCGGTGGTGGGCATGCTGTGTTACAAATTGGATGCGCAATAAACCTGCACATCTACTACTTTTTGATAATCAATGTTACCTAAATTTTAAAAATTATAAGAAACAAAAAGGTTAATAAAAACAATTTCAAGAATGAAAAAGCCCTATTAGCTTATCTCCATAGCTATGACCTGAGGAGCAGGCTCCTGAATAAACACATCTAAGGGTCCACTCTAAACCTTTCATGCTGTTCTCCCCGTGAGGAGAGTTTTAATAACTCTC
This sequence comes from Solenodon paradoxus, assembly GCA_004363575.1. Taxonomy (NCBI): domain Eukaryota; kingdom Metazoa; phylum Chordata; class Mammalia; order Eulipotyphla; family Solenodontidae; genus Solenodon; species Solenodon paradoxus. The sequence continues at coordinate 129,696 of RJWH01002515.1, read as the reverse complement.
TGGTGTCCCAATTTTGCAGCTGCCAACCAAGTGACATGGCTTTTTACTTTTACCTTTTGTGTAGGACATTTTTGACCCAGCGGCTCTGGCGTGTCCTGTGGGACTATACAGTCAGAGACAATGTGAGCTGCACAACCCAAAGGGCACTGCACTGACCCTGACTGAGACCCACAGTCTTTCTGTGGAAGAGGCCTGCTTGCTTGTCCTGGAGCTTCTGCACAAGGGGCAGGCTGGGGTGCACACCGGGAACCGAGGGGGTGCTCCTTGGGGAGGGAGGCCCAGGACACCAGCTGAGGGCTCTCCCTCGGTCCAGTGCCAGGTCACAGTAACTCGCAGAAACAAGCCTGTCCACTCGTCTTATGCCTAATGCACCAGGCTTCCTATGACAGAGGCCTGGTTATGCACAGTGGTGGCTCAGGGAAGCTGCAAGAAGGTTCAGAGCATCAGGCTGAGGCTCTAACTGAGAACAGACCCCAACCACACTGGTCTCATGAGCTACAGGCTGAGATGCCACCAAGGCCTTGTCATCTACAACTGGGGGGCAGAGTGTGTCCTCCTGTTAGATGTCCTTGATTAGTACCTGCTGTGAGTCAGGAAGTGAATGAACAGAGCAGACAACAACCTCCTGTTACCAAGGGCGCCCTGTCTTGGAGACTCCTTTTCCATCTCTGACATTCACAAGCTGTACCATTGCCAGACAGCCTGAGTGGGGTGGTGGTGTTGGCTTGGCCTCTGGATGGCCAGGCCAGGCCCCAGATTCCTCCTCCTTGTGTGCTGGGGGAGAGTGGTGTGGAAGGACTTTGACTCTGCTGTCGCCCATCTATGCTCAGAGTCCTCTCCTTCTTTCTGACAATGACTGGACAAGTATCTGAGGTTTCTGTCAGCCTCCAACTTTATTGGCTTAAAGTAGCTGGTGACCTCTATGTGTCTACCGTGGAGTGCTGTGCCCCTTTCTCTTGGCTTATCTGGATCATGTGCGCTCTGTGATACAGATCTGATGCAAAGTGCTGGAGAGGTGAGTGCACGTGAGCATGAGAGCAAGGGCTGGAAGAGCACGCTGGAGTCACCTAAAGTCTATGGTAGTGAGCCCAGCGTGGAGGAGCTTCAGACCCTTCTTCCAGTGGGCTGAAATGTGCAAAGACACTGGGATGAGCTCTTGGCTGAGACTTCTCTTAATAGTAGTGTGATGGGTTCTGTCTTGGGAAAAGCAAATGGAAGCCTCCATTTCTAGTCCCAGCTCCAGGGTTTGCTCTATCATCTTTTCCAGAGCTAGAGCTAGCTACAGGGCCAGTTCTCAGTATCCAAAGCAAAACTAGAACAAGTCTGGAGCCAATAGCAATGCTGGTGCCTCCTCCAGCCTGCAGTCAGATCTAGTACTGCCAACTCCAGGTAGAGCCAGAAGCAAACTACTGCCCACCTCAAATCAGGGGCAGTTCCAGCACCACCTCTGGACCTCAAAGAGCCAGAGACAACTCTAGTGACAATTTCAGCTCCTGTGTTAGAGTTGTACTAGGTCCAGAACTGTTTTATTGTTAAAGCAAAAAGATTAGAGCTTGCTTCTGGATGATGTCACCTTGGAGAGACTCAGAGAAACCCTCCGGTGTGAGGCCCATGTTTTCTGTATTGACTTGCAAATGTCAAACCAACTGACTGTTCCATTAATATTTAGCATAATGTTGCAGACAAAGTGTATATTGTAATAAAAACATGAAAGGAATACAAATTGTCTCCTTTTATCTTCATGAGGTGCCAAACAATCAAGACTAGTAAACAGTGATAAAAAGTAGAATGAGCTTTTTCTCTGGAAGAAGTGATAGAGAGGGGTATGGCAGTGGATTTTTAAAGAATGTCTGATAGGTAATTTCATGGATGTGTTTCTTTTGCGGCAATTCATCAAACTGTGGTCTTCAAGTGTAGTAATTTTTCTGTCTCTGCTATATTTTCAGTAACAAATACTATGCTCTAAGAAATGTCAATGTATTGTTCTAAGAAATGTCAATTTGACTCTCTCTCTGGGCTCCTCTACTCTTACCTCCCTATCTGTGAATTTTATGTTTATGATTCCAGTAGATTTCTGACACTTTTTCTATGTGCATGCTGCTCACTTTCTTCTCTCTGTGCATAAACACATATTCATACATATACATGGGTGTACGTGTAGTTATTATGTCTTTGGCTGCTTATACCACCATAGCAAAAGACCACAGACTGGGCACAGAAAACTAGAAACTAATTGACTCACAGTCTTTATGCCAGAATCCAAGAAAGAGGATTTGGCTTTTGGCAAGAGATCTGTACTTGGTGGGCAGATGACCATCTCCTCACTGTCTTCACATGGCTTTTTCTTGGTTTGTACATGGAGAGAGAAATGAGAGGAGGGGAGAGAAGGGGAGAGGAGAGGAGAGGGAGAAGACTTCTGCTATCTCTTTTTATAAGGACATTAATCCTATTGAATCAGATCCCATCCATATGATCTCATTAACTAATTATTTCCCTGGTGGTTCTGTCTAAAATGTAGCCACACTGTGTGTTAAGGCTACAAATATGAATTTTGTAGAGACACAAATATTCAGTTCATAATAGTACATATGTACATACATATGCATAACCATACAAAATTTGTTACTGATTTTGTCATATTGTCAAAGTCTTGCTTTTCTCTTGATACTCCATTTCTATTTTTCATTATGATATGGCACATATTTCATATGTGAAAATGCCACAGTTTATTTGTTACACAACTTTTTTGCTATTATAAGCGAAGGATGTCATGGGTATTCTTATATAAGTCTAAAATTGTACATGGGAAAGAATATTTTTTGTATTGAAATTAGTAGATACCATTGTACAATTAATATAAAACATTGTCAATGAAAAAGTATATTCTTTAATTTGGAAACATTAATATCAAATGTAAGTTTGTTAAAGTTTTCATTTGTTGTCTGCTCATTATTATTGAGATTGATCTTTTTTAAAAAAATTTTAGCCCATATGATTTTCTTTCTTGAAAATGCCTATTAATCTAATTTTCACTATATTTCATTTTTGTTACATAAATTATAAACTATTGCTGGAGGCAGTTTTTGAATAGATTTGGTAAATTGATAGGGACTTACAGAAAGGATAAAGCTGAATATCGTCTAGTAAATGGTATCTGGTATCTGAGAAGTAGTAAAGTTATTTTTTAATTCAAAGAGATGACTAAATTCATATTTAATCAAATAAATAATATGCAGTCATGAATTTTATCTTTATCTCAGTGCTTGTAGGGAGAGGAAGGTGCCAGTGATGTTCTTCTGTTGAAAAAGAAGCCTTGCCAATTCAAAATTTTAGCAGAAGAGGCAGGTCAATTGTAGCATTATGATCAGAGCAACCGATATCAGCCACAGTCCACAGGACATGACAAATCGTTTCTGAAGTCTCAAGATATTTCAATGTTTTTTTTGTTTTGTAGCCATTTAGTACATATTGATTTGACACAAAACAGAACAAATTAATAACTTAGGAGCATTCATACATCTTTGTCAAGATAAACAACACATGGCTACTCATCTGCTGGCTAGAAGAATTGGAGTTGGCGATTTGTAGATTAAATTTAGAATCCATTTTTTAATGTTTAGTGGAAAGTGTCTATCACATGGTTATTCTATGATTCAGGTATTTTGTAGTTTGATGGACTTGCACCTTGAAAATGCTGACTCCAGAGCACTGGGGGATCAAACTACATGGGAACTGTATTCCATTTCCCCAGGAACAGATTTTGTGATGGTACATGAATGGGTATATGAATTCTCTTGCTTTTTTATTCTTAGAGTGGCAGTGTTTCCAGTATTCTGGAAATAGCATGATATTCAGACAAGCGAAAGGTTATCATCATTTCCCTCTCCTTTGGTGTCTTATGGACTCTGAATCTCATTTCCCAATATCAACCGAGAAGGCAAAAAGTTTTGGGACCCACCAGCAGCTGTTTGATGGTTATTATTGTGATTCCTCCAGGGGTGAAGTCTCTATTGCCTGCTGTCATCAAAAAGTTCTCCCCTCGAGGGAACCAAGGCAAGAAGGAATCAATTATTTCCGTTGGTCTCTAATTGGAGCTGGAGTGGGGAGTTGTGCCCCGACCCTGGGGACCTTTCCATGAATTTTAAAGTTAGAAAGCGAGGCCCATTGCTCAGGAGTTGTGAGCAAGTGTATGGCTATATACCTACTGATTTACATATGCCTGATCATTCTTGGGCCTGTGACAATGCATCTTTGAGAACTTAATCCATGTCTTCTAAAGAGAAAGGAAGAACCTGTCAATGCCATGTAGCGGAAGGTATATGTGCTCATCACCAAGGAGGCAATGTCAGAGCAGGAGCAGATTTCACATTTAGTAGAGGGATATTTTGTGTGTGTGTGTGTCTGTGTGTTGTGCGTTCTCATGATCCCAAGAGTGGCTCTTCCATTTCTCACCCAAAGTATAAAAGACAGTTCTATGTAGACTAATATCTCGAACTTATCCCCTTAGAATTTTTGAAAGGGTAGGAAAAATACGTTTTCTTACCTTTCAACATAAATTAAGTCGACTGGCTCCTTTTTCCTCTATGTCTTATCAGAAATCTCTAATAACATTTGTGTCTCCTGTTAAGATCTAGGTGTAAGCAGCTATTATTTTGCACCTGAAATTTGCAAGTGTCCTGTTAAGATCCCAATTACACTTTTGTATTTTCATGATGTGCTCTAACAGTAGTTAGCATACTGTTCAACTTATTCCTTTACGTTTTTACTTAAACCTGTTCGTGGGTGTGAAGGCAAGAGTCCAGCCTGATAAGCAGGAGTTGTTGAATAGAATATTACTAAAGAATAAGTGGTACTGGAGCATGACAAAAAAGTCAATAAGAATAACTGACATAAAGCCATGGGCAAAAATTGTGACAAAATCTTTGGTAAATACTGAATAATACTAAAAAGCACACATTATTTCCAGGTGTTCAGAGAACCTAAATAAGCATGATCTGGTTAGAACATAGGGAATAATGTTGGAAGAGAAAGAGGTTTTTATCCACATTTATCAAGTTCCATTAAAATGGGAAATGGTAGACTGAAAGCATTGAGTGAGCAGTTTTCTTCAAGGAAGGACTGATAGCTCTATGGCAAGGTATGTGACTAGATCTTTTATGATGTTGACATATGTTCTTGTCTTGAAACCTTGCTGACCACTTACACTGGATGTTTCCCCAGTTCTTTTTCATATCTAGACCAAATTCAGGAAAAAATAAGAGGTCAAGTATGAAAAAGGAGGTTGGAGACAGTTTAAAAAGGTCAGCAGACCACTGGAAAATCTTTAATACCTTTCTAGTGACTGGGTACTTGCGCCCTAATTTCCTAGTTTCATATTTCTGATATGAACTCCTGGACTCCTCCTGAATGAACCTGATGAATTGCTCTCTCGGATGTTTCTCTGTTTCTTCAATAGAGGTTGTGTGAGTTTCTAGGTGGACACATTATATCCTGATGTCAGATCATCATTCCTCTATCAGTGGGTAAGACATGAGCTGTTTAGATTGAATTCATGTGTCTCAATTCTTTCATATTTCCATCTCTCTCTTTTATCTCCAGCAAAACAGAAAACAAGCATGAGGAAGAATAATCAGAGTAGTGCATCTGAGTTCCTCCTCCTGGGGCTCCCCATCCGGCCGGAGCAGCGAGGCATGTACTACACCCTGTTCCTGGGCATGTACCTGACCACGGTGCTGGGGAACCTGCTCATCATCCTGCTCATCCGGCTGGACTCCCGCCTCCACACGCCCATGTACTTCTTCCTCAGCCACTTGGCCTTCACCGACATCTCTTTCTCATCAGTCACAGCTCCAAAGATGCTCGTGAACATGCAGATGCAAAGTCAATCCATCTCTTATGCTGGATGTATTTCCCAGACATATTTCTTCTTATTTTTTGCTGATCTCGACAGTTTCCTACTCACCTCCATGGCCTATGACAGGTATGTGGCCATCTGTCACCCCCTCCATTATACCACTATCATGAGTCACAGCCTGTGTTTCCTGCTGGTGATTGTGTCCTGGGTTCTATCATTTTTTGGTGCCCTTTCTCACACCATCCTCCTGGCCCGTCTCTCTTTCTGTGGGGACAACACTCTTCCCCACTTCTTCTGTGACCTCTCTGCCTTACTGAAGCTGTCCAGCTCAGACACCACTGTCAATGCGTTGGTTATCCTGACTGTGGGCTCGGCGGTCATTACCCTGCCATTCATATGCATCTTGGTCTCTTATGGCCGCATAGGGGCCACCATCCTCAGGGTCCCTTCCACCAAGGGAATCTACAAAGCCTTGTCCACATGCGGTTCTCACCTCTCTGTGGTTTCTCTGTACTATGGGTCAATTATTGGACTGTATTTTATTCCATCTTCCAATAACTCCAACAACAAGAATATGATTGTGGCGATATTGTACACTGTGGTCACGCCCATGCTGAATCCCTTCATCTACAGTCTGAGGAATCGGGACATGAAAGGTGCGCTGGGAAATATACTCAGCAGAAGAAGATTTATACCATGATGAGCATCGGTTCTTCTGTTAATTTTCTATAAGAACCACACCATGCTGTGCGTGCTACTTAAGTGTCCTTTCTATAAATAGCTGTTTTGTAGAGAATCTTTTATACATATTTTCAGTCTCTGTTTACACTTGGATGAGTTTTGTTCTTTGTTTAGTTTTCTTATTCAAGTTAAAGTGTCAAGGTGAAAGTTTTGAAAACATACCTATACAATTAGCCTTTCCTTTTTATGTTTTGTTCTTTTCCTGTAGTATCCCTTGCCCTTGAACTTCTAAAATTTTTTGTAGTGAGAGCTTAATTTTTTCTTAATATTTTAAGTTTAAAAGCATATTTGCTTTTTCAGGTAACAAAAATATTTCCTCAGTATGTTCATGATTTTGTTTTCCCCTGTAATTCCGTAATTCATTTGGTGTTTACATATTGACTGACCTTATTTAGAAATCTAGTATCACCTTTGCAAGTAATTTCATATTTTTATATCTTACATTTATTTCTAAAGCATTTTGTTACATTTTTTCATGTTTTTATTTCCCCTAATTTACTACATTTTTTTGTGATTCCCTTTTTGGAGAAATGTAATTGAGTGCATTTAAAGTGTAGAAACTATGATTGTACAAGCATGAAAATGAGGGGTTCTGTAGTACCACTTTATGCTGCATTGTTTTTAAAGTCAAGATCCAGGTAGGAATGAATGTGAGCAGGCAAACAGGAAGAGAGAGGAGGAAGAAGCATTTTATTTTATTTCAGTTGTTCATCTGTTTTCCCAGCCCCGGGTCTTGAACTGGGGGCCTTCGGATGCGTGTGGACTGGATCACGGTGGACGAGCCCTAGGCCACCAGGGTGTGTCATGGAATCTTCAACAGAGCAATTTCACATAGAAATAGAATGGTGGTTTGCTACCTGGGACTGGGCAAGGAATACACTGGATGACGTAGGTCAGAGGGGACACATTTTCAGCTATCAGAAGAATGCGTTTTGAGAACCTACTGCACAGTTGGAGCCAAGACCTACTGATATGCTATCACGCACTTGAAGCTGCTGAGGGGAGGTCCTAACAGCACCAGGCATGAAAGACGAGTCACCTAACTGAGGCGATAAATGTGTTAATTCCCTTGATCTTGGTACCATTCCACAATGCAGATACTAGGCTGAGCATCTTTCAAAATGGGACCAGACGGACGGGACTTTGAGTGCCCTCCACAGACTGGCCCGGGGCAGTTGACCTCCCCTGTTGCCCTGTGTCACATATGGTCCTGGTTTTTCAAAAACAGGAGACAGTGGATGGTCAGGAAATGTGAACACGCTGTGCTGCCCCATCTAAGTGGTGTGTGTTTAACCTGGTGCGTGTGTAATGAATTGCCAGGATATAACCCTGTTTGTAATTTCTTATCCATTTGTGAGGTCAAATTCTTAAAATAAATAGAGAATTTTCAGACTGAGCACTACTTTTAAACTATAAACCTCAAAGATATAAAAACAGCAAAAACCATACATGGTACTTATAATACCTATATCTATATGTAAACATGTTATTGACAGTTTATGTTATATGTGTATAAGTTCATATATAAACTGAGATGTATCATCAGACATTAGGAATTTTAAAAGAAATATTCATTTAACAATCTCTAGGTTTGACTAGCAACGAACAAGACTGTTAAGTCTTCCAGGTCAACTCCTCAGGGGCAGTTTCCTCTCCACAGAATCCTAATATTTTTATTATTTTCAATATTTACTTACTTTTTTGAAACTTTAAAACTTTTACATTGATTCTTCAATTTGACACGACTCTAGAACTGTTTAGAATGAAATACACTAAATTAATTATTCTAGATTTTGCTTTTGTCGTGTGACCTTGCCCTTGTGCAAATATCTACGTGGCTTTAGAGTCCGCTGTGAAGATATCTTCTGTTGCTCTGGATATTTAGCTTGCTCTCAGCGTTTTTCTGTTATGAACAATGCCGCTGGACCACACTGCACATCGTCTAGTGCAGAGAGCAAGAGCCCGCAGGTCAAGTGCACCAGAGCTCCTGAGCCGCAGGCACGCACACGCTCGCTGAACTATCCCCGCTAAACTCTCTCTAGACGAGTTCTTCCAAGAAGCCAGTCTGAGTGCGTCCCACTCTGCAGCATTCTGGAAAAGGCAAACTACAGGGCAGTAAAATGATCGGTGCTTGCAGTGCCTCAGGAAGGTGGAGAAATGGAACAAGGGGATGTTTGGGGCAGTGAAAGTCTTCTACACGTTGCTATGACAGTGGAAACATATCATTGCACATTTGTCTAAAGCAAACAAACAAAAAACAACACAACACCTTAACTGTGAAACCCAGAGTGAACTCTAAGGCTGACTATGAACTTTAGTGAAGAACATATTCTTATTGCATCAATTGTGATGAATGTCTCACGGATGAAGGAAGTTAATCATGGGGAGACTGGGGATCCACTTCATGATGGTTCTCTAGGGAGATCCTGAAATCAGCTGCTGAGAGTGAGTGAATCTACAGCCATAGGCAGTACAATTTTTTCTGAAAATACACATCCAAATCAGCCTAGCAATTCTTCCAGTAGAAGAAAAGAGAAAATAGCACACCCCCACATCTAAGCAGACAGGAAAGGTGGAGTCAGATGGTGACCGTACACCCCAGTACCAGCATGGTGAGCCCTTATCCAGAGATACCGCAAGACCTTGAACTTCTGTCTGAGGAGCAAAGGGTTTGAACACATATTGGGCCCCAACTTTTAAGATCTGCTCCCAGGAAAAAACCTCCAGAACACTTAGCTGGGAAAACTTCAGCGCTTGGGTCCAGGTGAGAAGAGCCTGCTATTTCTTACTGAGTTTTACCCTAAAGACACACAACACTTATCTGCGGAGACTCATGCACCCCATGTTCACTGCAGCATTATTTACAATAGCCAAGATCTGGAAACAATCTAAGTGCCTACTTTAATGCTCTCCTTAGTGATCTGCGCTGACTGCCTCCAGAGAAGCTTATCTCCCAGAGGGGAGCTTGGAATCTGAGTGGTGGCCTGGTTTTAGCAGCTGCCATCTTGGTCACACCATTAGATGGACTGGTTCTGGCACCTGTCAGAGGGCACATTCTTGGCCAGTGACCATCCCAAGGGCACTGCACTGACCCTGACTGAGACCCACAGTTTTTGTGTGGAAGAGGCCTGCTTGCTTGTCCTGGAGCTTCTGCAAAAAGGGGCAGGCTGGGGTGCACACTGGGAACCGAGGGGTTGCTCCTTGGGGAGGGAGGACCATGGACACCAACCGAGCTCTCTCCTTGGGTCCAGTGCCCGGACACAGTAACTCACAGAAACAAGCCTGTCCGCTCGTCTTATGCCCTATGCAGCAGGCTTCCTACGACAGAGGCCTGTCCACGCACAGTGGTGGCTCAAGGAAGATGCAAGAAGCTTCAGAGCATCAGGCAGGGGCTCCAACTGAGAACAGACCCCAACCATACTGGTCTCATGAGCTACAGGCTGAGATGCCACTAAGTCAATTTTGGGGCAGACGGTGCCATTCTCTGTCAGATGTTGGTGAGCCCCTGCTGTGAGTCAGGAAGTGAACAGAGCAGACAAGACCCTCCCTGCTCTCATGGAGTGAATCTTCCAGGGTGGTGAGGCCAGGGAGACTGACAGAGAATTATGTCAGCCCTACTGTGGCCCCAACTTTTTATTAAGCCGAAGCAGTTGGTGGAGTTCCACATGGCTCTGAGCTGGCCCTGGAACATCATGTGACCTCTTGTGCCAACTATAAAATTCAGAGTCCAATGAAGCAGAGAGAGAACGTGAGAGGACTTGAGGGTGGGTGCCCATGAGCCTGAGAACAGTGATGTGAGCCGGGTCAAACTGTGAAGATTCCACAGCCTGGTGTTGGGTGGGGGCATAGAGCAGCTTCAGGCCATTCTGGTGGACACAGCAAGAGGTTTTCTGGGATGGAATTAGGGCTTACACTTTTCTTAAAGGCACTTTGGTGTGTCTGTCTTGGGAAAGGCAAATGGAAGCCTTCATGTTAGTGACTGTTCCTTCTCTGTAATTTCCAGTACCAGCTCGAAAGCATGCTCCATGTCATGCTCTCGAGCTAGATGAGCTGAAGCCCCATTTGCAGCATCACGGCCAGAAGCGGAACAAGTCCAGACGGACAGAGCTCCTATATCGACTCGGCTACCTCCTCCAGCGCTGAGTCAGGTCAAGTGTCACTGGCTGCAACTGAAAGTGGCAGCAGTTTCAAGATAAACTCAGTGTCAGATCCTCCTTTGGAGGAAGTAGCTGGGAGGGACAAGATGAGGGTTATTTCTTTATGTGGCTCAATTTCATTCATTAATTAATCTGGGTGTATCTTTTGTGATAATCCATCAAACTGTCTTTCTAATCTATGCTGACTTTTCTCCAATGTATGCAATGCTTTCATTAAAAATTTTTTGAAGTATCATTTGAATGTACTTATGGGCTCTTCAGCTCCTTTGTCCGTATGTCTCCTGTGAAAGTGAGATAATTAGCTTGAATTTTACGTTTATGATTCCATTGAATTATTATGGTTTTGTTTGTATTTCTATGCATGCCCTTCTGGCTCTCTGTGCCTGTATACATATATTCATCTGTATGCATGGGTTTATTTATAAATATATACACAAACATGTATACACACATGTCTTAGTCTGCTCAGACTGCCATAACAAAATCCTATAGATTGGGTGTTTTAATCGACAGACATTTCTTTCCTCAAGCACAAGAGACAGTTCAAGAATAAAATTCTGGCCGATTCAGTTTCTGGTGAGGGTTTTCTTCTTAGCCTTCAAGTGTGTCATCTCTCTGTCATGGCTTGGCCTTTTCTGTGGGTGCCTGAAGTGAGAGATCCAGCTCTCTTTTGTTTCTTCTTATAAGAGCACTAATCCTGTTAGCTCAGGGTCCGTCCTTATGCTCTCATTTAACCATAATTGCCTCCATAGAAACTCCATCTCCAAAATCAGTCATGATGGGATTATGGTTTTTCTATATGAATTTTAGAAGAACATCCACATTCAGTTCATTACAAAATACTTACTCATTAAATCTTTCCACATTCTTCCATATTGTTGGAGTCTGGATTCCTTTTTCTTAATATTACATTTCTATATTTCACTGTGATATGGCATACAAATGGCATACACGGTTTCCTTGTATGCAAAATAGCATAATTTTTGCCATCGAACTTACGTTTTTTCCTGTTACATACTGTGTAGCTATGGACATTCTTATTCGTATTTCCAGTTTACATGCGCAAGACTTCTGTGGGATATAAACCTCAGATTGGAATTTCATGGTACAGTTAATACTCATTTTCCCTATCAAACCTAATGCCATGTGGTTCTCTCCACTAGAATTGAGTAAGACATGATTAATACACACTTCCCAATAAGAATAACTGGTAATTTAATTTTCCAATATTTTAACAGATGGAAGCTTACTAGGTTTCAATTAGTCTTTCCTTGATTATTAAGGATGACCACCCTTTATGTGATTATTAGCTCATTCTTGTTTCTTTTCTCTGGAATACCTCTTCACCTCATTTTGCCTATATTTCAGTTTTCCTCTATTTCAAATGTTACTCAATGTCACACATGTGTTTTGTTATTGAATTGTAGGTATTGCAGGAGGGAAGATCTGGAATAGGGTTTGGAATGATGGTAGGGATTTGGATGGCAGAAGAAAAAGATGAAGCTCTTCTAGGAAATGGCATAGGTTCCTGGGAAACAGCATTGTCATTTGTTAATTCAAAGAGGCATGCTCCTCACAACATTTAATCAAATAAGTAATTTTTCAGTCATGAGTTTATTTTTATCTCCATGCCTGTAGGGAGAGGGAGGGCTCAGTGATGTTCTTCTGGTTTGAGGAAGAAATCTTGCCAAGTTTTACACTTAACAAAACAGGCTGACGGATGGTCCATTGTAGCGTGATGATCACAGCAACGTACGTCTGCCGTGACTCAGGTCCTGGGAGCCATTTCTGTCGTCTAAATATCTGTCAAGACTTCTTCATTCCAACACAGTTCCAAGTACAGATTGTTTTTTCATATTGATTCTATATATGATTGTAATACTTATTCTGCACATTAAAATAACCTTCTATGTATAGGTTCCAAATTCCTTAGATACAAACCCTGCCCTCCACCAAATCACCAAGTGTTCTTCTCCTTTGTCCAGTGGGCTTCCCCAATCCCCGTCCAATCGCCTATTGGTAACCTCAGTTCTGTTGCAAGTGCCCAAAGTTTCGTTTTGTTTTGTCTGTTCCTTTGCTTTGTCTATTCATATTCCACCAAAGAGTCAGGTCATGTGGTATCTATCTTCTTTTGATTCGTTTCACTTAGCATCATCCCCTCTAGATCCATTCATGTTGATTCCAATGACAGGATTTCATCTCTCCTAAGGTCTGTGTAGTATTCCATTGTGTATATATGGACCACATCTTCTTTATCCATTCACCAAGTACAGACTAGTTTTAACACAAAACTTAACACGTTGATAACACTTATGAAAATTCATACATCTTCTCCTCAAATAAACAACATGATATTCATCTTCTACCTGCTTTGAAAGAAGTGGATGTAAGTATGAGTGCAATGAATTTAAAATCGACTGTAAAAGGTTCATTGAAAGCGTATATTGAATGGATAGTCTACTCATGAAAATCTAGAACGAGGAGAATGCTGACTCCTGATCTGTTTGACATGAGACCAAGATTTATAAGAACTCTTTTGTATTCCCCTGAGTCCAGGGGTGACGATGGCACATAATTTCTCTTACTCTCGTGTACAGAGAGTGAAAGCACTTGAGTGTTTGGGGTCCTTGAGATTACCTGGCCATCAGAAACAAGAGACCTAGGTTAACAGAGTCAGCCTCTCCTTTGGTTTGTTATAGACTCCGAACCAAGAAAACAAAAAGCTTTGTGAATATCCAGTCGCTGCTTTGTGATTATTATGATGATTCCTCCAAGGGTGAAGTCTCTATTGCCTGCTGTCAACTGGCATGTCTCTTGAGGGAAACCAAGACAAGGAAGCAATTATTGCCTGTTTGTCTCTAATTTGGAGCTGAGGGGAAGTTGTTCTCACTTCTCCCGTCCTCTCCACTGTGATTTGTAAAGTCACAACCCATGCCCATCGCTCAGGAATTGTAAACAAGTGCGTGTTGATATATCTCTGTTTTTTGATTTGAAATGATGTTTTTCTTGAGACAATGCATCTTGAAGATACTGAAATTCTCCACCTGCTTCTCTGTATTCCTGCATTCTAGGGAGAATTGGAAGACCCCGTCCATGCTTTGTATTTAGCTGAAGGTATATTCGCTCATCACCTATTTGACAATGTCAGAGCAGGAGTAGAATTTACATTCGGTAGGGTGATCACGTGTGTGTGTGTGTGTGTGTGTGTGTGTGCGTGTGTGTTCAGTGTTTGCTACTGTGTGTAGCCTGGCTGTTCCACTCTCACACCAGAGAATAACAAACAACTCCATGTAGAATAATTTATTAACATATCTCTGCATGCTTATCATTCAACCTGCATTAAGTTGCCGCTTTCCCCTTCATCTTTGATTCCAAATACGCAATTATCTTCATCTCTGCTACCATGAGCCAGGTACATCAGGTATTATTTTCTATCTGAATGACAGTAATAACTTCTTATTAAGATTCCTGCTGAGCTTTTTGCCTTGCTACAGTCTGTTTTTTGCCCAGTTGCCAGCTCACTAAAGTTTTTTAAAATCACACCTTTACTTTAACTTTTCTTGGGTATTCTGTTGGTGTGAAAATTGAATCAAAGCTTTCCAAGGTGACAGGGAAGTCTGTATATAATCTGACTCCTATGTAATTCTCCAAGAACATAATTTGCCATGCTGTTTCAATTCAATGTTTCAATTTCCTGTTTTCAACTCCATGAACTTGTTCTCTCCAAAGACTGAACTAGAATGCCCACTTCCAATTTGGGTTATGAGAGGCACTTACTCTTCAGGATTCATTACAGAGAATCCATAAAACCACTTTCCTTACCACCTTAACTTTTTATAATTTAGCAATATCAAATTAGTGAATGCCTATGTCATCCAATGTCATTTCTAGGAGTTTACTCCCTCATATATATATGTTATGTTAACATTGCATGTGACTAATGTTATACAGAAATAAAAAAGTATTAGAAACAATCAAGTATTAGAAACAATCAAATGCCCATCAAACAACTAGTTAGTACTTTCATAGTGACACACTGCTCTCAACATGGCAATGACTAACGAATGTAAGATTCATTAAATTAAATACATTAAATTAATCATTTTTTAACATAGTGACTTAAGAAGGTAGCAATTATAGAGATAATTTCAATAAAACTGGGAGAATTAGTACTTGAAGCATGTTTTAGTTAACCCACAAGATGATGAGTCCTATAGTGAGATAGACTTTCTCAACACTCAGAGAGAAAGATGGTAGATAAGATAATCTTATATAGGATGTGGATTCTAAATTTTGGTTGATACACCATCATGGTCTCTCTCTATTATTTTGTAATGTTCACATGGGCAAGTGTGAGAATAACAGACCTGAAGAACAAAGAAATGATAGTATTAGCAAAACACAGTTAAATTATGTCTAGAGAAACATTAATTATAAGTTACGGGCACAAACCTAGGCTAACAACTGTGAAAGGGAGGTGTTATTTGGTAAAATCTACTGTACAGATACTTGCAAAAAGCTCACTTCTTAGCTGACTTTGGGTATGACTGAAAAAGCCAAAGTATTTATTGCTGTTATAAGATCTTCTATAGAGTGATGTCGTTAAAACTGAGGGAATAAAGTGGGAAAGTGGGAAAGAGAATTTTTACCTCCATATTCCATGAAAATTTCTTTTAAAAGTAATGGTTGATATCAAATGTTGAGTAGGGAAGAATTTTCTTGAAGGACTGATGGCAATTTTGTAAGATATTAATGAGACCATTTATGTTATTGACATAGATTCTTGTCATTAATTACTTACCTCACGAGTTCCATATGATATTTCTAGCAATACTCAAATATTAATAGTTGGGAAACCCAGAGCATGATGCTGTGTTATTTTATCTCAATCCAGTCCAGGGAACAAAACATTAGCCATAGCATGTGTGAGAGGCATGGGGATGTTTAAGAAAGGACAACAGACCGATTTTGGGGCGTCTACATAGTGCTTGTTTTCAAAGGAAAAGTGCAGGCAGGAATAAGGGGGAGTCAGCAGGCAGTCGTGAAGAGAGAGGAGGAAGAAGCATTTTATTTTTCATTTTTATTTGGTTGTTCACATTGATTGTTCCCCCTGGAACTGGGACCCGAACCTGCGTCCTTGGGATGTTCAAGGACTGCACTCCTTTGGAGGAGGCTCACCTAACTGCTACTGAACCAGGGCACACCTATATTGTGTTTTAAATACCTGGTCAGTCACCCTAATTTCCTCTCTCAGATTTTTGTGCTGAACGCCTGACTTCATGTTTGACTCTGATTTGATCTTATTATCCATATTTGTCATGGTTTCTCAAAAGAGATTGTGTAGGTTTCTCAGTGCACACGTGATAAATGTCCTGATGTCAGACCAGCACTTGCTCATCAGTGAGGGAATCTTGTGAGCTACTCAGGTTAAAATTCTCTAAATTAGTTCAAAACTTGTTCCATGATGAGAGAGTCAATGGTTTACATTGATTCACAGTCTTTCCCCATCTCTTTTAAAGAAGACCATGATGAGGGATAACCAGAGCAGCGTGTCCGAGTTCCTCCTCCTGGGGCTCCCCATCCGGCCGGAGCAGCGAGGCATGTACTACACCCTGTTCCTGGGCATGTACCTGACCACGGTGCTGGGGAACCTGCTCATCATCCTGCTCATCCGGCTGGACTCCCGCCTCCACACGCCCATGTACTTCTTCCTCAGCCACTTGGCCTTCACCGACATCTCTTTCTCATCAGTCATAGCTCCAAAGATGCTCATGAACATGCAGACGCAGAGTCAATCCATCTCTTATGCTGGATGCGTTTCCCAGGCTTATTTCTTTTTATTTTTTGGAGATCTTGATAGTTTCCTTCTCACCTCCATGGCCTACGACAGGTATGTGGCCATCTGTCACCCCCTGCATTATACCACCATCATGAGTCAGAGCCTGTGTTTCCTGCTAGTGATGGTGTCCTGGGTTCTGTCCTTTGCCAGTGCACTATTGCACACTCTCCTCCTGGCCCGTCTCTCTTTCTGTGGGGACAATATTGTCCCCCACTTCTTCTGTGACCTCTCTGCCCTACTGAAGCTGTCCAGCTCAGACACCACTGTCAATGCGTTGGTTATCCTCACTGTGGGAGTGGCAGTCATTACCCTGCCATTCATATGCATCCTGGTCTCTTATGGCCGCATAGGGGCCACCATCCTCAGGGTCCCTTCCACCAAGGGAATCTACAAAGCCTTGTCCACATGTGGTTCTCACCTCTCTGTGGTTTCTCTGTACTATGGGTCAATTATTGGACTGTACTTTTTCCCCTCTTCCAATAACTCCAATAACAAGGATGTCATTGTGGCGATATTGTACACTGTGGTCACGCCCATGCTGAATCCCTTCATCTACAGTCTGAGGAATCGGGACATGAAAGGTGCGCTGGGAAATATACTCAGTAGAGGGACATTTTCACCAAGATGAGTATCGTTTTCTGTGTTAATAATCTGTCAGAGCACAGCATCCTGCCTTACAACATGAGTGTCATTGCCTCCTTATATATACATATACAAATATATGCACAATAACATAGATATGTATGTGTATATATATATATGTGTGTATGTGTGTTTTGTGTGTGTGTGTAGTTGAATCTGTGTTCACACTGTTCAGTTTCCATTTTAACTTGGATACAGTTCTTCTCTTTTTAGCTTTCTTGCTCATTTTAGTGTCACAAATGCATGTTTTTAACAAAAACTTGCACCACTATCATTCCTAAGTATGCTTTTTTTCCTTTGTATATGGCATTCCTTGTTCTACAAGCATTCTTAAATGCTTTTTTTCCAGTCGCATCTTTTAGTTATTTATAATTTATTCATGTATTCAAATTTTTTTTACTAATTTTATATATCAAAGCTCTCATTCTCTAAATCACCAAACTATGTCTTCTGTCATTTTCATGATTTTTTTTGGTTAATTCTATAATACATTCGAAGTATTTTTGAATGATATTAATTCAAAACAGTTTATTTTTTGCTTTTAATTTCTTTTCAGCTGTCTAAATTTTGTTGTTCAGTTATGGTTATAGAATGGTGGTAACCTGATACATTAATTTTTTCTTAAATTCAGTGGGTCATTCAAAAAATTGAGACGGTTTTCTGTAAAAGGACAGGAACATGGTCCAGACAAGACATCTACAGGTCCTTAGTGGTTATATGTCACTGGATTCTTTGTGCCCTCGGATGGACAATTGTGGGGAAAGCATGGTAGTCAGAATGGAGATCTTAAATTGGTTTTTGTAGTGTGATACAATTTTGTTTGTTCATTCATTTCTGATGAAGGGTTTATCTTTCAGTGAATGGGCTAAGAATGGCTAGGAAGAACATCAAGAAATCTAGGTGACCTCAACTGAACTCAGACAGGAACTCAGTGTGTTTGAATTAAAATACATCTGATTTTTAAAAGTACAGCCCTGCTCCAACGACATACCGTGTCCTATGTTTTCAGCTAAAGTGGTAAAGCTTTGTCTCTAGTCCTGGAGGAAGTACTTCTGTTCAAGGTAAACATAACTTAATTGCTGGTGCCACTATCTGGGAAATTTATATATATTGTATCATTTAATCCTGGTAATTGGTATAAAGGAGGGAATTTAAATTGAGATGCAAGTAACTTGTGTAGTGCCACTAAACTAGCAATATTTTAGTTAGAAATATTCAAACTACTGTACGGGGTGAGATCTTGAATCCTTTAAGTCATTTGAACATCTTTTAAACTTGAACGATATGATATATTTACCAACTTTACTTGAAATTTTATTTAAACTTAAAAAAATTGAAACAGCATACAAAATAAAGAGTACCTAGAACATGTATGCAATTCAAGTATTCATATCTCTCTCTCTCTCTCTCTCTCTCTATATATATATATATACAGGTAGAGCTAAATTAGTATATTGTATGTGCTTATGTATGTAACATATGATCGTAGTTCCAAGAATATTAAAAGAAATGCTCATTTAACAATTTCACTTTTGTTGTCTATCATTGTCCTGGTGAAAGTTATCCCCATCGTTTTCTATTCCACTGTGAGACTAACAGACTTTCTGTTCTATTTTCTGTGGCTGTTTAGTTTGTGTTCAGCATTTGCTAGCATGAACAATGCTACTGCACTACTTGGCTCATTTAATCTGGAAATGAATGCTTTGTCACTAGCACATATTGCAAATGCCTTCTATTATTGGAAGCTTGCTATCTTTTTTTAAAAAGAAAATCTGTGCCTTAGTTTTAATGTGATTAAAGTCACTAATACATTATGATTCGTGTCCTTGACTTTAAAGAGTTTCCTTGAGAAAGTAACCTTGAACACAGAAACCATTCTCTTCCATAGACAACAAGGAAGGGGTGTTGGCATCGGGAAAAGTGCAGAGGCTGAGGAAGGATGAACTTAGTTCTTGTCAGAGGGAGATCTTGAATTTGCATAAATAGTAGGACCGCCCCAGTGGCATCTCCTCTAGCACAATTTGCTACAGAGAGTTCAGTAACAGGTGGTCTGTCTACTTTGTACTGTTGTTTAAAGGATAGAGTTGTTTAACAAAATAACCTATAAGACTTACATGGTACCGTAGTGGTCAATATCAGAATAAAAGCCCTTCAACCTCACAGATATTAATATCAAGTCAACACACATGCATAATACCTCCAGACTGTTTATATGCGCAAGGTATTGTTCAATGTAGGGGGAAATTTGTGTCGTTGGAAAACAGAAGTTAGTTGAATCACTAGAGTAAAATCAGAGCAGAACACGGATTCTTCAAACAAGAAAAATCCATTGAAGAGTTCTTGTATTATTATCTAGGAATTTACGGATAGTGGCTATAGCTCAGAGCACTGGTCTATAAAGAGAGAAGACAGAGAGATTAGACTTGGGGGCTGCTGGAGAGACTGGAATTTAGGTGGGAAAATTCCTGAGAAGAAAGAGCTGTCCAAAACTCAGATGTGCACATGGAGGTTAAACACGGGTCCTTAGCAAAGAGATGCGATGAGCATGCCCAGGGTATGAGCTATCTGGAGTCTATCAGAGAGGGACTGCTGCAGAAATAGGAACTCAATGGAGACACCAGAGGCCATTCAGTGACAGGTACATTTGGCAATTACTATAATCTAAGGAGAGGGAGTTTATAGAGCACCACAGACACTGATGTGAGACCCCAGGAAGTCTATTACTTAGGAGCATGACCATGCCCTAGGGTAAGAGCCAGCGCCAAGAACTAAGGACAAGCTGAAATGTACCTAGCCCAGCAGAGAATAAAATAAAATAGAAAGGATTAAAAGGATCTGCCAATAATTTAACTGCCTGCTAGAGCAAAATTCAACATCTTTAAAAGAACACAACATAAAGCACATTTTCTACTAAATGCATCATCCAAAATATCGGCAAACATTGAAATATTAGTGAACACATGAAGAAGTAGATAAAAGCACACCCCAGTGCAGAAAGGAATAATCAAAGACAAGATTACAAAAAGGCTAGTGGAATTCACCGAAAAAAATTGGAAGAATTATATTCAATAACGTAAAGGAAAAATGGTTCAATGGGTAAAGAGATGGAGAATCTTAGCAGAAAAATAGAAGCATTAATAAAAATTCAAGATTATTCTAGAATATGCCTAAGGAAGAAACATTTCATTTATTTAGTTGTTCATTTGTGTTGTTCCTCAGGTTTTGGAACCTGAGACCAGGGCTGTAGGCTGTTTGTGGACGGCACTCCAGGCAGAAACTTAACAGCTGCAGGTGTGGAGAAAAAGAACTCTCTAATACTGTTAGTGGGAATACAAATTAGTAGAGCCTCTTTGGAAAACAGCATGGAGATTTCGCCAAAAAATGGCACTACCATTCAAACGCCCAAATAATACAAAAACGCCAGGCAGAAAAATATATACAGTACAATTAACAATAGCCAAAACATGGAAACAACTTATAGAAAACCCATAGACAGATGAGTGGATAAAGTTTTGATGTACATAAGCAATATAAGCCTATGTATCTAGTTATTAAAAGGGAGGAAAGCATACCTTTTTGCAGCCAGCTGGTTGGAAATGGAGATTATTATGCTAAGCAAAATAAGCCAGAAAGAAAAAGAAAAGTACAGTATGGTTTCATTCATATGTAAAATATAAATAAAAACACAAATGATCTAACAAAATGCAAAAACATTCACAAAACACAGACTCTGGTTATCAGAGTGGAAGAGGGGAGAGATCAGGAAGGAAGGGAGTGACTATCATGGTGGAAGGCGCTGGAACTCTGGTGTCAGGTGTGGTGTGCAATGCACATAGATTGAAGTGTGAATTCAAGAATCATATAGCAATGCAAACAAAAGAAAAAATAAAAAAATTTAAAACATTAAAACAAAATCTATACATTTTGAGTCAAAGAAGGAAACACACAAAAGAGAAGAGGGAAGATGACTTATCTGAAGAAATAAAAGCCCAACATTTCTGGTTTGGTTAAAAGCATTACCTTAAAGTTTCAAGAAGCTAAGAAAACTGAAAGAAAAATTTTTTTGAAAGGGAATGATGCCTAGGTATTTCATAATCAGAAAAAAGGGAAATCCAAAGACAAGGACCCATAAATATACCAGAGGTGAAGAAGATAAAAGTTGTATACAGGAAGACTGATAAAGACAGAACACCATGGTTTGGGATTAGAGGGAAGCCAGTGAGGCTGTAATGTGCAGGTGCAGGGTTAGTTTCTGTCTTTATTTAAATTTTGATATATTGTTCATCATATATTTTTGTATTAATTCTAATTTTGTAAAATATCACATTAAGATATTTACCTTAATTACTGAGTTTTTGACACCTCTCAAATTTTACACAGGTGCTTCTCTTCATTCTGGCTTCACTCTGATAAGCAGCACTTAAAATCATGCTTAATTTGTATCTAGGTACTAGAATTAACTCTTAGTCTTCTTCCTAGATAACTTAAGCTCTCAAAATGACTTAAAACACTGTTGATGAACTTTTCCAGTCCTCTGCATGGAAAACAGTGCACCGTATTCTAAAGAACTTTAGAAAGATGTGGGAGCATTTATGATTAGTCTGAAGACTGGAGCAGCTACCAGCCTTTAGTGGTAAGTGGCTAGTGTAGCTGAATGGCTTGAAATGCATAGGGCATTCTGCCTAACAAATAATTATCATATTCAAAATGTTAAGAATACCCCCGCTAAAAATATACCCTTAGTGATAGCCAGACATGCAAATGTTCCCCCAGCATTGTATACTGCCTTCTGTATATATACTGAAACTTTGACTATTTCTTCCTTTTTTGATAGACATGAAAGATTAACTTATAAAGTACCTCAAAAGTACATAAAAACAAGAAAAGTGATGACCAAGATTGCTCTTGAATGCATTTTTTATTTTTACCTATTGGACTTGGAAAGTTTCAAGGTCACAATTAGTAGGTATCATTATGATGACATGGAATATGCTTATAATTATTTTAGATCACCAAAATGAAGGCAAAACATTGAAGAACTTCTCAAAAGCACCAAAGCATTCCCTACTGGTTCTCAAGGAACAACGTCTTATTAACTCTAATTACAGCTGATAATGTTGTTCTTGCCCATTCCACAAATTTATTTCCATAGTAGCCACTGAAATTTTACTTCTAGCATTGAAACTCAAATTCTTATAGGGAGGGCATTATACATGGTAAAATAAAAAGACAATTGAGAGTGACATGTTATCATTGGTCACTGACAAATATGTTAGCTTGCCAATAATTCTATTCTATTACAGTGCATTGTAAAACAGAATTTAAGAAATTCAGAAATAAAAAAATTCAAGAGCTAGTGTCCATGTATTCAAATTATATATAAACCTGTTCTTTCTCTTGGAATAACCTTGGAAATCAATTATTCTTCTCTACGTATTTCAGGAAAATAAGTGAACTTACACTAAAAGAATAGGCTTGATGAAATCCTTTTTTCACTCTGCAGAAGGGGGTTTGAAAAGCAAAGGTAAGATAGAGGAAGCTGTGTCTCAGGGGTTGGAGCACAGGAGGTAGAGAAGGACAGTAACTTGACATATTATTCCCAAATTTTACACCTAATAAATTCATTCATGACCCAGTTCAGATTATACCTCCTCCTGAAACCTTCTCTATTTTGATGGTAAAACTAATTATTCTAGAGTGATGTCAACAAAAATGACAGGAGAAGAGCCCTCAAATATACCCATCCTAAGAAGGAATAATATTTGAAAATAAAGTCTCCAAAAAACCTGTAAAAATACGTCATTTCTTGAATTCTCTTAAGGATGTGGAAGTGATGAGGTGAAGTGTGGAATCCAGGAGCACTTGGAGGTAAAATAGTTTGTTAAAAACAAACAAACATATACAAAACAAAATAAAAAACCCCTACAGAGTTTAATACTGGTGACGGGTACTAGAACTCTGGTTGCAAGCAATATACACATTTATTGGGGGGTGAAGTTATATTTCAAAGACTTACATTGTGTTGTCAGCCAATAGTACACCCATAAAATAAAAGTTTAAAAACTACGGATTTTTAAAATTTAAGAAAAGGGACCACTTCCAAACACTTTCTAGGAGGCTAATGTCATACCGATACCAAAAGCTGATAGAGACATCACTGAGAAAGGAAATTATAGAACAATATGTCTGATGAACATAAATGCAAAAATTCTCAACAAAATATTAGCAAACTGAATCCAATAATACATGAAAGGATGATCCATCATGGCCAAGTGGGATGTATCTCAGGAATGCAAGGATGGTTCAACATACATAAATTAATATTATACACTATATTGACAAGAGCAAGGAGAAAAACCTCATGATCATGTCAGTAGGCACAGAGAAAGCTTTTGATAAGATTCAACACCCATTTATAATAAAAACCCTGTATAAAATGGGGATAGAAGGTATGTACCTCAACAGAGTAAAGATCATATATGATAAACCCACAGCCCAATATCAAAGTCAACAGCAAAAAATTGAAACATTTCCTCCAAGGAACAAGGCAAGGCTCTGCACTCTCACCACTGCTATTTAATATTATACTGGAGGTCTTAGCCAGATCAATTAGGCAAGGAAAATAAATAAAAGAAATCCAAATTGGAAAGGAAGAAGTAAAACTATCATTATTTGAAGATGACATGATGATATAATAGAACTCTAAAAACTGTCAAAAAACCACTAAACTCGTCAATAAATACTGACAGGCTACAAAATCAATGCACACATTCTATTAAATTTTTGTATGCAAACATCATGCTAGAAGGAAATGAAATCAAGAAAAACACACTGTTTAAAGTAGAAGTAAAAAGAATCAAATATCTTGGAATATACCCAAAAAGGTGGTGAAAGACATGTACAATGAAATTTACAAGTCTTTAAAAAATATAGGAGGACACAGAGAAATGGAAAGACAGCCCCTGCTCATGACTGAGAAGAGTCAACATTTTAAAAATGGTCATCTTACCTAAAGCAATGTACAGATTTAATGCAATCCCCGTTAAACCCCATGGGATTATTTTAAGGAAATGGCACAAAGGAAGGGGAATTTAGCTGCCCCTTGTACCACATGTTAAAGATGGCCCTGATTTATTAAAAATGGGACAAATTGACATTTATATTAAAATGATGGGATGGTCAGGAAATATGAAAAAAATAGTATGGTACTGTTTAAAATGGTCTCTATGGTCAGCCTAAGGAAGAAACATTTTATTAATTTAATTGTTCATTTTTGTTGTTCCTCAGGTCTTGGGTCCTGAGACCAGGGCCTTGGGCTGCATGTGGATGGCACCCCAGGCATGGGCTTAACAGCTGAGGCACCAGGGCATGCCTAAATATTAAAAAAAAAAAAAACTATAGTCCAATATGCCATACTTAACACCTGGAATATGAACAAGTACCATCCAAGAGATGTATTTTTTTCCATTATTCTTTCATAATTTACATAATTACTCTTCTGCAAAATAAAAACTCCATGGACCCCATAAATTCTCTTCCAACTGCTAGGGATTAGAAAAGGGAAAAGATTATTTTCTATTACAAACACTGCATTCTGCAGTTGAATTTCCCTTTCTCCCATTGGATCCAGCCGTAGACAAGAATCAGAGATGCAGGAGAGTCAGAATGGCAAATGATCTCTATTTCTCTCACTTTTTCTGACCTCTAATTATAGTTATTTAACCCACCCAGACTGGGAATAGAACATGGAAAGAAGAATGAGAAAGGGGTGACAGGAAACTGTTTCTTTGGTTGTTGCCTTATTAAGGTGGCTTTGTGTTCTCGTAACCTGAAAGATGGTGAAAACTGACTCATGGTCTTGTCACTCTAGACCAGAGAATATTCAATACCTCCAGGCCACTTTCCACACACCTTCTATGACAGAACTACAGTATGTTTTCTTCTTGTAGGTGCTTCCCTGGGTTTTGTGGTGACACCTGCCCTACAGATCTCTTACTCGTTCTTGCAGTCTCCTACACTTTGTACTATGTCTTCTTGGGAAGAATTGAAAGTGGTTTCATAATAGTCCTCACTTTTTCACATAATCCATAGAACACATTTTTGCTTTTATTGTCCCACTATGAAAATATGTGAAGGCATTCACCAAACATAATTCCACATCTCTCATGCTGCTTCTCACCTTCTTTCTCCCTGTTGACCCCACTCCCATTTAATCTTCCCTAATGCTCTCACTCTCATAAAAGCAGGAGACTGTATCAAGTTCTCTAAATGGTTCTGTTGAAATTTCCCCACTAAGTTCGTGGTGAGGAGCCAAGAACCCTCTTCTATTGCAAAGATTGGGGGCCTACTGTAGAGCTTTAAAGGAAACCTCTTTACAAGAATGGTTCATCCCCAGTTATTAGTACTTTTTAGATCCATATTGAGGTTGAGAGGCTCAAGAGTTACAAAATTGATTTCTGGGCATCTCCCTATAAGCATCTCTATTTTGTGTCTTACAACTTGTTTTGGTATCTGGTATTCATCATATCTTGGTAACTCAGTTGAAACTTTCAGTTGAATACCCTGACACATGAGGCATTCTCTCCCTGCATTCATCAAGATAGAACTTTGTGTGTCTAGATAACTCTGATTTGATTTATGTGAGTGTACAGGAAAACCTTCTCTGGGACGTTTATCATACCCTCTGCCACTAGGCTGAAGGGATTATTCCCCCACTGGACAGCATCCATATAAACCACTCCAGTCCTTGCCACTCGGAATCTCTCTGGACTCAAGCAGGGAGGGTTCACGTCTCTCTTTGACTAACTGCCACTTAACATGTTTTTCACCTTGTTGAGCGTGAGTTTTCCCAACATATCGCTGAAGGCTGTTGTCAGAACCAAATCAGAGGATTTTGATACATATTAAGTTCTTAGATCATTATCTGAGACAACTAAGATGACATTTATTGTGTTGCTGAATTTCTCTATGTGTTTGGGAGGAAAGAAAAGAAAGGAAGTGTGGGCTATATCCCTGAAAGACAAGAAGATGACGTGCTAATTATTACGTAAGGAGAATAAATATTGATATTTTGCTCTTCAGAAGGGCTCTGCATCCCTGGGTAAGAGGTGATCTATCTTGTCACCAAAATGGAAAGTTTCTGGAAATGGAGGTGGGAAAGGCCAAACACATTTTATACTAACTTTAAGAGAAAAGGCCAGCTCCGATGGCTTCCATTTAAACATATAGGTCAAAGTGACATGGCAACCTCAAAGTAGTTTTTAATGCCATTAGTCAAGGAAAATTTAGTCCTGTAAAGCATATTCTGTTTTACTATTTCCCCCTAAGAGGCACAAGAATAATGCAAGCAAAGCATTTCTGAGCGACAACCCGGGAAGGAAAATAAGTGAGCTCAATTTTCTTTTCTTTTTTTAAAGGAAAGATGAAAGCAGGAGTGAAGGCAAGCAGACAGGCAGGGAGAGAGAGAGGAGAAAGAAACACTCTATTTTATTTCCACTTAGTTGTTCACACTGGTTGTTTTCCCCCAGACCCAAGACTTGAACCCAGGGCTGTGTGGTCTGTGTCCTTTGGAGGTGATTGACTTAATCGCTGCTCCACCTCTATTTTCAATTATTTGTGTTTACACATTATTGAAGAAATAAGATCATGTGGATGTTTTAACCGAAAGGTAAAGTTGGTAAAGTATCAGTTGGAAGGATGGGTTTTTTTACTCAAGAGTTTTCTCAAGGCCCCCTTCATGTCTTTATTTCTCAGACTATAAATGAAAGGGTTCAGCATGGGAGTAACCACTGTGTACATGATTGAAGCAATTATGTTCTTCTCATTGGTGTTGTTGGCTGAGGGAAGAAAATATAAACCAATAATTGCCCCATAGTAGAGAGTCACTACTGAGAGATGTGATCCACAAGTGGAGAGAGCCTTGCAGATGCCCTTGGTCGAGGGAACTCGGAGGATGGTGGCCCCAATATGGCCGTAAGAAACCAGGATGCATAAGAAGGGAAGCATAATGGCGGCTAGTCCTGCAGTGAAGATTGCCAATTGGTTGATGGAGGTGTCTGAGCAGGACAATTTGAGCAGGGCAGCAAGGTCACAAAAGAAGTGAGGGATAATGTGGTCAGCACAGAAGGACAACCGGGCTAATAGGAGGGTGTGCAAAAGGGCACAGGCACAAGCGATGATCCAGGACCCAGCCACCAGTGTGACACAGATGCTCTGACTCATGATGGTGGTATAATGCAGGGGGTGACAGATGGCCACATACCTGTCATAGGCCATTGAAGTGATCAGGAAACTGTCTAAGTCAGCAAATAATATGAAAAAATATGTCTGTGAAATGCATCCTGCATAGGGGATAGATTTGGATTTAGTCTGCATATTCATCAGCATTTTGGGGATGGTGACAGATGAGAAAGTGATGTCAGTGAAGGCCAAGTGGCTGAGGAAGAAGTACATGGGCGTGTGGAGGCGGGAGTCCAGCCGGATGAGCAGGATGATGAGTAGGTTCCCCAGCACAGTGGTCAGGTACATGCCCAGGAACAGGGTGTAGTATATGCCTTGGTTCTCTGGCGGGATGGGGAGCCCCAGGAGGAGGAACTCGGACACGCTGCTCTGGTTCTCAGGTCTCATACTGGTTTATCAGCTGTTGGGCATTAGTGGTGAAAGTTTAAGGGAAAACGTGGAATGTCTTTTATGATAAAAAAATTGATAATTATAGCATACATCATTGAGATGTTCTTTTGATTTAGGCAATGTCTTCAGATTTTCTTATATTTAATGCAAATTTTCCTGGGTAATGTAGAAAATGTATAGGTTTAGGGCATACAGCCACTTTCTTTCTCAATCTGGTCCAAGTCTCCATAAATGATAATACCAATAATTTTCACTGTTTAAAAATTATTTGACATCAGAAATCTCATTGTCTTCATAATGTATGTAATGATCTGTTTAATTCTGTATCGCCTATTTCTTTATATAACCCATGATGACTTCTAATTTGTTGACTGATCGTACAACCAGAATCTATCAAAGACAACAAATACACACATAATATAAACTTTCTGATCCAGTAAGAGATGTCACATTTAATTAAATTTATCATGCCAGCTTCTTTAAGTAACTTAAATCGGGCTTCATTCAAAGCCTAGGTTAACCCTAATAATCCTGTGACCCCATGTTATTTAATGGCCATATGTCATCATATTCAAAGAAGTATTTTCTAAAAGTCAAAAGTGATCTTAAGAAGAGGAATTCTAATCTTTTCAGGATCTCTTAAAAAAGAGCCTAAGAGAGATTTACGTCTTATCCCAAAACAGTATTTATAAAAATATTTTTTAAAAGAAAAGATATTCACTATAACATATCAACACTTATTATAAAGCATCAAATAATGTATTTTTCCAAACACAAATCAATGACAGTGGAGAAAATAGAAAACCTATAAATAGACATGTTTATAATAAGGACATGGTGATGGACATGAAGTGACATTATAAATCCGCGAAAAAAATCATGGACTCTTTAAATTAAGTGCTGCTTAGGCAGCTGGCTATCCCTAAAGGAAAAGTAAGATTATACCCCTATCTCCCACCATACATTAAAAAACTTATACATTACAAAAATGAATTGGAAATCTAAGATGTGCCCTGGTGGCTTCATGACTAAGTCTTGGAACTCTGGCTGGTGTGTTCCACATGCATCCCAAGGACCCAGGGCTGGGGGGAGCATCCAAACTCAACAAATAAGTGAAATAGATAAATACTTCTTCTTATCTCTTTCTGCCTGTCTGCCTGCCTGCTTGTCTTCATTCCTACCTGTACCTTTCCTTTAAAAGAAAAAAGAAACCTAAATATGAGAAGCAAAATTTTGGAGCTGTTAGAAAAAAAATTATAGATGATGTTTATGATCCTGGGGTGTAACATATTTCTTAATCAAGAGCTTCAAATCCTACAACCAATACAAAATCTGATAAACTTGATGACATTAAAATAACATTCCTTTTCAAATACCACCTTTTCAATAACCTCACAACAATGAACCATAAAAAAACCAACAAAAACCAAGCCACAGATGGGAGAATGTGAACCACCCAAACCAGTAAAAGATCAGCATTCAGAATACAGCAGAGCCTATCAATCAGTAAGCAACAGCTATAAAGCTCCATCAATATGGACTAGGAGCTCACTGAAAATGAAGTCAAATTGCCAATAAATATATTCAAAAAAGATCTGCTTTCTGCATAATGAGAGAAGTACAAATTTAAACAATGAGGTATCAACTGATAAAAATTTAAATATCTATATATCTATATCTATATCTATATATCTATATCTATCTATATATATATATATGAGAGCACCATGTGTTGGAATACAGGAAAGAAAAGGAACTCTTAGTCATTGCTATTAGATTTTAAATTAGTGCATTCTGAATATGTCTAACAAAGTGAAGACTGATTTTCTCTTTGATGTAGCAATTTATTTCACATATGCTATAGAAAAATGCCCCCACTTCTTCCCAAAGACAAAGGCCACATTATTATTTACAGCCTTGTTTGTAATATAGATGAACTGAAATAATGAGCTGCTCAATAGTAATGAATAGCTAGCTATGAACAGAATGAATAGTAGTCAATATAGTAATGAATAGAAGTCAATATATTCTTGCAATACTATTCAACAGCAAAAATTAATGAACTCTATGTCTACATGGATATATCTTTAAAAATTAATTGAGGTTAAAAGCAAAATTGTGCTTGCTTGTATGCTATCATACTATTTAAAACATTGCACAACACTATGTTATTTATGGGTACAAAATGAAGTAAAGGTATAAACAACTATAAAGGTATAAAAACTTCATGATAGTAATTAATTCTATAGAGAGAAGAAGGCAAAAGCTGTGGGTGGGATGCAGCTTTGTGCCTGTAACAGTCTCTGGGTTGTGTGTTTAAAGGTCAGAAACAAGTGTGGTGATGTGCCAGCATTTGTTACATATGAGTGGTGGGTACATGGAATCATATATTTTATTTCTTTTTCTTTACTTTTGAGATGATGAATAATTAAGGTATTACTCTAAATGAAGAAAAACATTTATAAGGTCACATTGTGTAGGAAATGTTATTGACGGAAGAGAATGAGTAGGGCTTAGAGAGTGAGGTATGTTCACTATGAAAAAGACATCAAATGTAGAAAATCCTGAATAAGTCCAATATGTAATGAAGTACTGTCAGTTAGATGAATGCACTGCACATCTGGGATCATATTTATATCCTAAAACTGACTTTTTGGAATAAGCAATGCTAGAGAGCCCATTGTGCTCTCTCTACTTTTTCCTGTCAATTTCTAAAATTCCTTTGGTAAAGGCCAAATCTGCTCCTAGGTTAAATCTAAGATGGTTATCGGCATTCTGATGCTATAATGAAGCAGACTTCATGTCCTAGTAATTCTCTCTTACTTAAAAAAGTATAACTATTGCTTCTATTTCATCCCCACCCAAAAATTCAAGAAGAAAAGAGATAGGGGGAAGAAGATATTGCCCAGAAGTCTCACCATAGCTTTGTCAACTAGATTCAGAGGCAACCATGTACCACTGGTCCTGGTTCTCCCACATCCAACTGAATGAAAGGAAGAGTGTAGTTATGAGCCAACTCTATCCTATAGATAAAAATTCATGTCAAATGATAGCTTTCAATGACTCCAGTCAAGTGACCAAATGACTATAATATTGGAAACCAGCTATCAAATCAGAACATTCATGAATGTTTTACCATGATGTCCCTGCCCCCAAACAGGTGATACCATGATCCTTAGCCTTAGAGGCAGAAGACTTTTTGCACCAATTTCAGCACATCGGAGCCAACCATGACTGTACAATCTATGCGAATTGTGGAAAATGAATGAATACTCTTTAATTTCTTGATATTCTTCAGGTTATTGGGGTTGGTTTTTCTCAGGGAACAGGCAGAATGTGATATTCAGAACAACATTGAAGTTTCCATATCTCTACACCCTCAGGAGGCTGCTGATTTAAAAAGGTTTTAAGGTCCCAACTCTAGAGGTCAATATTAGAGAGAGAGAGAAAGAGAGAGAGACAGAGAGAGAAAGAGAGAGAGACAGAGAGAGACAGAGAGAGACAGAGAGAGAGAGAGAGAGAAAGAGAGAGAGACAGAGACAGAGAGACAGAGAGAGACAGAGAGACAGAGACAGAGACAGTCAAAACTGCTACCTAAGTTGGAATGATTGGGAGCGGTTGATACTTGGGGTTGTTCGTATGTCAGAACAAGGGCACTGGCCTCCTCAGACAGGTGAGGAGGAAAGAGGGTTGGTAATTACAGGTAGAATGAAAGCAGAGGTTTCAGACACAGATCAAATTTATTATCTTTCCAATTTGACTAAGATGTCCACGATGGGTCTAGAAATAGTCACACTGTTAATGAAATCTGATTTAGCACCTAATTTGCACCCTGGTGCTTTTTGAGTATTTTTACTTCTTTACACAGCCTTTCAACATAGGTTTCTGATCCCCATTTTTGCAAGAACTTTGGCACTCAGCAATGAAACTCAATCAATGTTATAACTTGTATTTGGTGAACCTGGGATTTGATCCTGTGTCTATCTGGTTTCGAAGAATATATTCTTCCTGCTATGTCACATGTCCTCATTAACCAGGTCCTCAGGTATGATATACCTGTTACCTGGGAGCAATCAAGGATTTTGGGAAGAAAATCAGAAAGTTTAAGGATGAATGAATAGCTATGATTTCAAGAGCTCTGCCTAGGATAACAGCATCAATAATAATAAAAATAAAATTATAACAACAGCTGTTCATTCATTAATCACACCTTTATTGTGTGGATAATAGAGACAAGCTGCTGTGACATTTAATTTACATCATATCAGCCTAACAGGACAAAGCAGGAGGTATTAGTGTCATTTAAACAGTTGAAAACCAGGGCTTAGAGAGTGCAATTTGTCTAAAATCATACATCAAGAGAATAATGGGACAAATCAGTTGGTCTCAGATTTATCTGATTTCTAACACATGTTCCTAACCACCCTGTTCTGTTGACTCCTGAAGAGCATGATTTATGGGAACTGAGACATCTGAATGTGTGTTCCTTATTAAAGAGAAGAAAGGAGCTGTTGTTTCTCAAAATACTTAGGATGGATGCATTGTCTCAGTCTTTAACCAGATGATTGGAAATAAATAAAAAGATAAAGATATCAGCTACTGGATTTACAAAGACAGTGCTCATAAAGTGACTTTCTCAGGATTCCAGGACAAAAACAGATCATATCCTAGCAATGTTTTTGACAGATTACCTAGTTTCTATCATCAACGGAAAGGATGCAGTAATTATGGCTCATATTCACTAAAAGTAATATCAGAGAGCTCATAATATGAGTTCATGAAAAACTTATGGTATAATATTTGAAAAAACATAATAGAAAATCATACATAGGCATGTTTATAAGTACTTGCAAAAAAGGCAGATTATTACTTTTATTTTTAAACCTGGAAGGCTGTGCTCACAGTTTGGATTCAGGTCAGCTAGTCAGCAAAGTTTTTCTACAGAGGAATGTATGAAACCCAAGGACACAACAAAATTATATAAAGAATTTGGCACAAACCTGCAAGATGTAATCACACACACACACGTGCGCATGTACACACACACACACAAGTCTCTAAGTATTGCCTTTACCTAGCTCAGCAGTGATAAGTTCAAATATTTTCATCTCCAGAAAATGACCTGATTTTCCATTTCTCTCCAAAATTCTTGGAGCAGGGACAGGGAAAAAAAAGTCACGAAGTGGGAAGAAAGTACACTCTATATTTTACCAGATACAAGACAACAACAAAGGGATCGCTCTTTAGAATCCAGGTTGGGAACCCCAGGGATAAAGGCCACAAATTTCTGGTGAAAGACAATTTGGGAGTAATTACTGCATTTCCCCTAAACATTCCCAGTGGACATGTGCCTTTGCCAAATACTAAAGATAGTCAGCTCCTTTGGGAAGAGAAATGAAGACTCTTAATATTTTCAGATTCATTTATTTATAAAGAAACTTCTCACCTATGAGATCAATTAACCCTCCCAATAATTCTTGAGGAAGATAGTAATTTCCCCATTTTATGTGTTTATGAATGGCTCAAAGGAGAGTGGTCAAATAAGAATTCCAACCTGTACACATCAAGCCTAATGCCCAGGTCATGTCACCATGTTGTCTCCCTTGTAATAGCTCTGTAATACATGCACTTCTTCCTTCCCATGTTTAATCTGGAACTAGGAGGAAAATTGCTACTAGCTCCCAGGGAGTAAACATACTTATCAAAGAATCACTGAATTTATGCTTCTCAGAAATAGAATTTTTTTCATCTTATTAAAAATTTTTGATTACCTGTGGGAATGTTTTGGTCAGTTATGACACAATAATAGTTGTGATCTACTTAACATATATTAGTCTGCCATAAAAATGAATATTAAAAACCTCAAAAACTTATTCCATTTAGATTGGCACAGAGTCACAGAATCAAGTGGAGGAGGTAGCATTTCAGTCATTATTTTCCCAATAGTTCATTCTCTCATTTGTTGATTCATAAAAATATTAGGTGCTACTATATGGTAAGAGTTTGTGAACACTACAAGTAAGTATTTAAAAACACAGTTTTGTTTCTCTGAAAGGACTTCCAATCTAGTGAACAGGTGTCAAAAACTATAATGAAGGCGTTAGGTGGAATGGGAATACAGAGGAAGGGCATCAAACCCGAATTTAAAAGTAAGGTAGGTTTGTAGGAATTTACAAAGAAGCAGTGACTCAGGAGAATCCAAACAAAGAAAAGGTGACATGGACAATGTAGGGGCTGAGCATTTGGAAGGGTAAAAAGGACAGATGAACAGAAAAATATCTGGAAAAAGGATGTCAAATTTGGGATACCTTTATCAGGAAAATTAGAATGGCTGAAATGTACACTTCACCAGGTAAAGACATTCAGGATGGGAGTCAGAGATATTAACAAGAATGAATTATGTAGAATCTTGGAAGCCAGGGTGAAAATGTTGCACTTTATTCCAAAGGAAAATGAAAGAGTCCTAAAAGGATTTGATGAGAAAATTGACAATGTGGTAGTAAAAATGATCACTGGAGGTGAAGAATGGATAACGGATAATGACATGTGCTTGATGAGATGCAAGACCAGAAGCAAGGAGACTAATTACGAAAGGGTCACAGTTGGTTAGGTAAGAGGTTATGGAATTCTGTCTGGAAGAAATAATGGAGCAGAGACAACTCATTGGATTTAAATCTTCAGAGTCAGAAACTAAAGGATGTGGCCATTTGGATGTGAGCAGATTTTGATAAGACTATAAAAAATGAGAAAAACAAAAGAGTTTAAAACTTCTATAAATTTATAGAATTTATAGAATGTACAGCTGAGCCTATGGTTGGGTTATTTACCCAGGTAGGGGACATAGAAGGGAAACATATTTGAAAAGATTTTAGCACAGTGAATATAAAATACCTGTAGGTCATCCATAAGAAGAAATTCAAGAGTCAGATAAACATATTTGTACCCCATCAGTTTCAAAGAGGATGAGATTGCTTACAAAGAAATTAGATGAATATGAAAAGTTGAGGAAAGAAGATAAGAATGAAAAAAAAGTAAGGAAAGAGAAGAGAGTCGGGCTAAGGATGGCAATA
The DNA here is from genome assembly GCA_004363575.1 of Solenodon paradoxus. Classification (NCBI taxonomy): domain Eukaryota; kingdom Metazoa; phylum Chordata; class Mammalia; order Eulipotyphla; family Solenodontidae; genus Solenodon; species Solenodon paradoxus. The sequence goes on along the minus strand of RJWH01002515.1, from coordinate 94,764 downwards.
AGAAACTTGATAATTAAGGAAATGACAGGTGCCCCAAAATATATTGGAGAACCTTAGACATAAAAGGAAAACATTAAAATGTGGGATGGGAAGGAAAGGTTAAGTATTGAAAAACAGCCATTGAGTTTAGCAATAAGGGGGTTTTTGGTAATATAACCAGGAACAATGTCTGAGTGGAGAGAACAGAAACTAGATTACAGTAGGCTGAGAAACAAATGGAAAGCCAGGACATGCAGAAGTTGGCTGCTTGGATTGATCTAACATTGGCGCTTTGGCTCTATGGTTTGAGCAGAAGACCATTGTGGTAAGAGAGTGATAAACCCTGAGATCTACCCTGGAGATATAATAAAGATAAAACAAAATTTTTGGAAAAAGATAAGAAAAGTCTCTGTATAAAATTATGAAGTCAAAAATTCTATATAATGGGTAGAGTGGAAAGAGAGAATAAAGAATTGAGTGCTTAAAGTTACTATTTATTGGGTAAGCATCCCAGTCCTGTAGTCCCATGGGAAGAGACAGCTAAAGTGTAATGAACATTAAGATCATTAAAGATGAGATCAAAGAATAAATACATCATGTCATTCAATGGTTCATCCATGCAAATTCTGGAGGCACCTATGTTGATAGTTAGTTTTTAGGTGATTTGTAGATTGATCCAGGTGTCAAAATTTATAACAAGTAAGTAATTGGAGTTTGGTAGTTGGTGGTGTAGACTTTGACATTTTATAAATTTCTATTCTTTGCCTAGTACTGCAAGAGCTTTTTGCAGAAAGATGTCTAAACACAGCATAATTTAAAAAGAATTAATTACAGCCTCATTTCTAATAATAAGTAAAGGGTTAAGTCATCATGGCACACATTTATTGGAAGCGACATTATATAACCATTAAAATAATGTTTACAAAAGTTATGATATAGTTTTTAAAGAAAAAAATAGGAAATTGTATTTAAGCATGTCTACAACTATTGCAAAACTGTAAGTGATCATATCATGGATTTAAATTTTTTGAAATAATTGGTTTAAAACATACAGATTTCAAGTATAAAACATAATTCAATTTCTATATACTACATTACGATTGCCACCAGAAATCAAGTTTTCATCCACCACTCTACAGTTGAGCCTCTTTACTCAATTTATCTACCTGCCTTCCCTTCTGTAACCACCACTTTATTACAATCTAAGAGTTTGTTTTTGTTTATTTTAGTTTCTTTATTTTCCACATATGAGAGAAATCATATAGTATTTGTTGTTCTCCATTTGACTTATTTCACTTAACATAATACATAAAAGGCAAAATTTAATCTGTTTTTATAACTGAGTAGTATTTCATTATATATGTATATATATAATACATACATATATATATATATATATATATATACATATTCAAGAAGGGCCTGAAGTCTAATATAACTTGAACTAATCTGTGGTACCTGTGCAAACACCTTAGTTTTGTCCTAAGAGAGTCCCTTTCTCATTAAAATGTCATTTATATGTCAACTTTTATGTCCCTCGATGCCATGACAGATCAGACAATGACCCTAAATGGTGCAAAAATAGGTGGCATCCCTTTTTCCAGAATTCTCCACCTATTCCCAGAAAATACTAGCATAACTCCATCTTGTATCCTCCCTATTCTTGCCTCCCAGAACCCTGAATTTTATGTAAAGCCTGAAGTGCTGGCCAACACATGGGCTTCTCACTAGGCATAATCCCCGGGCCCTTTCACTCTTTGCATCGCACTCTTTTTCTCCAGTTTATTGCAAAATTTGCAAGTCCTTATTTCATTCTTGAAATGAGGATCTCAAGGACCCTTCCCACTAACATTTCTATAGGCCTCTTGATCTTGTTTTTTACATTTTCCATAGCTTGAATATCTATTAGTTTCTCATTGAAAGTTTCAATTTCTGCCTTTTACTCATTGGTTTTACTTTTGAGCTTGTTGACTTATTTTTTTCTGACCTGTATCTCTGACTTGCTGTGTTGAGTACTCCTATAATTCTTTGAACTTTTTCCTGACATTTCTTCTATCTCTTTGAGTTTCTTTAGGATTACTACTTTAATTCATGATTCATTAAAAAGATAAAATGCTCCAAGTCTTTGAATCTGGTTTCCGGAGAGGTGTCATTATCTATTTGTGATGTCATGATATCTTGAGGTCTCAGATAACCCTGTGCCTTCTTCAGTCTTCCCATGAGAAACATATAAGGGAGCTGTTTGTTTTCTGTTTTTACTAGGTGGTGGTGCTATGGCACTAAATTAATTAATTAATTTTATTTTATCTGTTGATTCATTATATTTTATTTTATAGTTTTATTATTTTTTATTTCAATCCCTGCTCTTTGGACTTTACTTGAGCTAGTGTGTGTACCTCCACAGTTTCTGCTCCACCCTCCACAGAAGCTGAGGTTAGGCTTGCCATCTCGCTATGTCAATCCTGACCAGACCCAACAGTTTCTGTGCATTTTTCCACCTACCTTCTATCACACCTATGCATGAATCCCCCCAGGTGTCTTTTCAAATGCACTCAGTATTATCCGTGGTGCTCCTGTCAGCTTCACCACAACACTATGCGACTCTCTCCAGGGCATCCCTTTAGGGGACAACTGTTGGGTGTTTCTCTTAGAAGGAAAATAGGGAAACCATCTTGGTTTTCTCCCTGATCACAAGATTTTTATTCTTCCTTTTATGAATTCCATGCTTCATGTATTTTCAATGTTAAATTTTTCTCTCTTCAAAGAAAAAGCCACAGGCACTGAGGAACTAGAACAATGGGCCTCATTAAAATGGATAGTTGGAGATATTTAAGTTGCCTTTATCAGACAACTGATGGAAGAAATCACTTCAAGCATGGTATAAATAAATTAGTATATAATATAGTATAAAAAAATTAAAGTTTCATAGTGAATCTTTGATTTTAATTAATAGAAGACTAAGACTTTACAATTTTAAATAGCTTTATGTATGTGCATAAAAGTAGAAATGCAAATATGGGTACAGTAAATTATTATAGGAAAAGCAAGCTATCAAACAAAAGCTATAAAAGTATAAGAATAAAATATTATGACTAAAATCCACTTTAGGAAAGTAATAAATATTATGAAGTACTGTTATTTCTCCTTTGTTCTCATATCTATATTTGGATATTCATCATGAAGCAGAAATAATTTTATCAGCAGTAAACCAAAAAGAAATTTCCATTTGTGAGCCAACTCCCTCTTCAGATTCCAAGCTATGACCTAACTAGAAGAGAGGTGACTCTGGTAAGGAAGGAGCAGGATGTCATACCCATAGGACATCCACCCTGACATTCTTCCCAAGGTCAGATCAAGTCTGCCCATAGGACCATCTTCCTCAGGACTACCTGGTTCCAGATCCCATGAAGGAGCATCTCTGCAAGTGGAGTTGGGATCTACATCTTTAACAAGCTCCCCCGGTGAGTCTGTGAAATATCAAAGTTTAGGGACCACTGCCCTAGGGCATCTGTCCTGGAGGGAATGACAAGAAAACTGAGCAATTAATACATGTTTAATGCATGTCTCTAGCCAAGAGTTTGGTGCCCTGTCCCCTTGGGTCTTGCCCCTGGTGGGTAGAGTGGAGTCTTCACATCTTCATTTCTGAAACTAATGAACTGAGAAGAGTAAGATCCAGACTCATGGCTTTTCTCTCTGATGTTGGTGAGTTTAGGACCACAGAAGTTGTAGGCTAAATCTGATCTCTGGGTCTTCGAAAGAGAAGCAAAGAAACTGGTCCATATTCCCAGAAGCTAAATGACTTGAGCATAAAGCCCAGAACTGAATATCTTTCATCAGGAGCAGGTATGTGTGTGTGTGTGTGTGTGTGTGTGTGTGTGTGTGTGTGTGTGTGTGTGTACATGCATTCAGGCATTAATCACCTCTCTGTGCTCTGGTGAAATTATTTTTTATTACTAGTTCCTAAAGACCGGGATATACCACAATCTTCATTAGCCAATGCCTCTCATACTTTTGACCCTGAGCCTTGGGAGATGAGGAATAGAGCCAGTTGTATAAATTAGTGGGAACATTCCCAAATCCAGGCTGGGGATCCCATCTCATCAGTCAAATTTTAGGTGTCAGAATGTGCTTTTCCAGTACATGAAGTATTAACTAGCCCTCTCTAGTGCTTCCTAATCATTTTCTTCCATTTAGAGAGCAATACTGCTTTCACCTGAAAGTGTGTTTGAAGTACAAACTTTTAACTGCAGAGTTTTAGTTCCCTTTTTCCTTAATGTAGCATCTATATTATATATCTTCATTAGAATCTGTTCAGTGGTTTTTCTGCTGTAATCTCTAGTATAGTCCCATACCTTCACTGAAGGCATTAAGCCTTGGGCCCAGGGAAGATCCACTACTTCAATTATGATCGTCTGGGTTTTCTTGAGGTTAAGACACTGAGATATTTAATGAAAGATCCTTGTATTAGAGTCAATGACTCAATGTCAACTCATATAGGATACCTCTGAGGAGTGAGGTATTTTACTTCCCTTGCCTTACTTAATTCTTAGAGAGAAAAGTTGAGGCTCCTAGAGGAACCCAAATATACAATAAATGGTGCAGGGGTGATTTGACCCATTCTGTGTGACTCCCAAACCCAGGATCTGCCTTTTCTGGCACATATCTTCACAGTCAAGAAATGTCAGTTATCGGGAAGCAAAGTCTGCATGTGGTGCAGTGAGAATCTCTATATGGTCTTTAGAGTTTATGCCAAAAAGATATGACCAAATTAGATCCAGGAGACTTTATTAAAATCCTAAATTTCATAGATGGAATCAGTTTATACATTCGGGAAGGAGCAATCATATTTACAAAGCAGCATGAAGGAAACTAGAATAGAGAAAGAGAGAGAGAGAAATCAAGAACAGGGACTTTCTACCAGGCCAGATGTGACTGGACGTGACTGGACACTGCCTGCATCTCCAACCGCATCATTACAATTTAAGGCCTTTGTATGCATCAGGTCATAATCCCATGATTAGGGGTATTGAGGCTTTGTGGAACCTGACCCTGCTGAGTATCGACCTATGAGAGGAGTAGGCAGTCAGAGGGGGAAATAAAGGGGCCTCGTGAAATGAAGGGTATGAATCTAATGTTATTTTATGTCCTCTATACTAATGCTTCACAATTTTTTTTAAAGAATAAAGAAGGGAGAGGAGAAAGAAGCATTTTAAAGAAGGAAGGAAAAGGTTGGGAAGGAGAGGAGAGAGGAAGGAGGGTAGGAAACGAAGAAGGGAGGGAGGGAGGAAGGAAGGAAGTAAAAAAGGAAGGAAGGAAGCCACCTCATTTATTTGTTTATTCATCTTGGATGTTTCTCCTGGCCCCAGGTCTCAAACTTGGGTCCTTGGTCTTCACCTGGTCTGTGTCCCAGCCTCTGGCTTAGTGCCTGAGCCACCAGGGCTTGCCCACAAATGTTATCTTAATAATACTCACAAAATCTTGTGACTGAGCCTTATAGTCTCATCTCCAGTTCAGAGATGAGAAAGCTGAGGCTCAGACAAGCTGAGTCACTTGCCCAAAACCCACAAGTATGGAGATGTCTTACCAGGATTTGAATCTCTTTCTAACTATAATTCTTCCCTCAATACCTCACATGGCCCTCAGACATAGACTCTATCTTTCAGGTCATGGCCAGGAGCCCCAAAAGGACTCAGTGAGCAGACAGACCACGAGCCTTGCACACCTTCTTGGTAGACTTATGCAGAACTCCATTGGTTTGGTTGATTTTTGTTGTTTTGAAACAAAAATGGTTAGAACCATATGGAATAGGACTATCTCAACATACCAACTTAAAGAAAGCATTTTACATCTACCCTAACCTTTTCATCCAATTAAGCACTATATTATGAAATCCTAACATTCCATATTCACTAACTGTGTGTAGGCTTATGGAACCATTGTACATTGGTTTTTGGCTTAAAGAGAACTTTTAATGAAGATAGAGTGAGACCATAAATTCTTTTTCCTTTTTATCTTGCAGGATTTGGTAACTAGGGCTTTCTGTTATTTTAATGGGTAGATAGTGGTTGTTAGGAGAAGACCAATAAGATTTTATAAGATACAGAAGCTTGATGACCAGACCACCTGAGGATATCTGGAATTTTCATGAGGTTAGTTAGCAGGTTCAAGATGCAGGAGCCCAGATGAGGAAGCTAAAACGGGGTGAGGGTCACATCTATGACCCCTCTCCTGCACCTCACTCAATAACAGCATTTTCTATTATGGACAGTGCATTTTCGTGGTGTCCTGAGAACTCATCCAATTGGGAGGAGACTGGAGAACGATCTACAAGAGCCTGATAAACATGATTACTAGTAATAAATTTGTAGCTTCCCATAATAACCTTTACTTTGGATATCTGTGATAGTGCAAGGCTGGGTGCTAAGAAACTCCAAGTTCAATCAACGGGTATGTTTCTTTTGGACCTTTTTCATAATGGAAAGTTTGACTATTTACTTTTGTTCCACTTTCCTTTGGTTAAATGTTATTGAAACTTCCACTTGAAGGTCAAGCCCAGACAGAAGATTGCCTTTAAAAGCACACAATGGAATAGAAATTAAAACTGCATGAAGCTTTCTCTTGAGCCACTAGGCAGTTGTAAATTATGACTTGGTGTGGGCTGCCTCTCCCCTACATGGAAGGAAAATGACAACTGAGTCAGTTTCTCTTCTACATAAACTCTCTTTTCTGGTGGCACATTCTCTCATGTTAACGATACCACTACTCACTTTTTTGTAGGGACCTGGACATGCAGACAAACATGGACATCGACACCAGTAAACATGATCTCATCTCTTGTCATTGTATCTGCCCATGCAGATGTTAAATCAACATTTGTGGAGTTCACCTTTTTTTCACTGTTATTTGATCCTCAACAGAGAGGAGTAAAGTATGAGGCCTGAGAACCAGAGCAGCGTGTCTGAGTTCCTCCTCCTGGGGCTCCCCATCCGGCCCGAGCAGCGAGGCATATACTACACCCTGTTCCTGGGCTTGTACCTGACCACGGTGCTGGGGAACCTGCTCATCATCCTGCTCATCCGGCTGGACTCCCGTCTCCACACGCCCATGTACTTCTTCCTCAGCCACTTGGCCTTCACCGACATCTCTTTCTCATCTGTCACTGTCCCTAAGATGTTAATGAGCATGCAGACTCAGGATCAATCTATCCCGTATGCAGAGTGCATAGCACAGATGTATTTTTTCATCTTTTTTACTGACCTGGACAACTTCCTTCTCACCTCCATGGCCTATGACCGATACGTGGCCATCTGTCACCCCCTCTACTACACCACCATCATGAGAGAGGGGTTGTGTACCTTACTAGTGGCTGGATCCTGGATCCTGTCCTATGCCAGTGCCCTGTCCCATACCCTGCTGTTGGCCCAGTTGTCCTTTTGTGATGACAACATCATCCCTCATTTCTTCTGTGACCTTGGTGCTCTGCTCAAGCTCTCCTGCTCAGATATCTCCCTCAATGAGCTGGTCATTTTCACAGTAGGAGTGGCTGTCATTGCTCTCCCACTAATGTGCATCTTGCTCTCTTATGGGTGCATTGGGGTCACCATTCTAAAGGTTCCGTCTACTAAGGGAATCTGCAAAGCCTTGTCGACATGTGGCTCCCACCTGTTGGTGGTATCTCTGTACTATGGAGCCATTATTGGATTGTATTTTTTCCCCTCATCCAACACCTCCAGTGACAAGAACATAATTGCCTCCGTGATGTACACCGTTGTCACTCCATTGCTGAACCCTTTCATTTATAGCTTAAGGAACAAGGACATGAAGGGGGCCCTGGAGAAACTCTTCAGTAAGGTCTTGTCTCAATGATATTTGCTTTTCTTTATAGCAGACACATATATTCACATATCCTCAGACACCTGATCCCTAATCAGCATGAAATAAATGCTCAGTAAATATTTGATAACTTGAACTGCATTTTGTGACAGTTATTTTCTCTTTTTCTTACAATTCTTTCATATAAATTATGAATAGCATGTTTATAATGATTATTGCTTTGCTTATTAGATTGAGAAATTGCATAAAATGTTGAACCTATGTCTCTCCTATTATTTCCTGGGAATGTGTTCATTTATAAATAGCTTTAGTGAGGTATAATTGATACAAATATTGTTTATGTATGCAGAGTAGAACTTGATACATAGGCGCTTTGCCACAGTCAAGCTAATATACTAACTGCCTCCACATATTAATCATTTTATTTTTTTTGTGTGGTGAGAAGTCAACTTAATATTAACCTTCTTAGCAAATATCAAGTATATGATGCAGTAATGCTAACTGTAGTCAAATTGTTTTACATTAGATCTCCATAACTTACTCCTCTTGCATAACTGAAACCTTGTGCATTATGCTAATTGAAATATGTTGAAGTCAGAAAGACAAATAATACCTAATCTTACTTATATGTGGAATCTACCATAGTTGAATAGCAGCAGAGAACAGATTGGTGGTTGCCAGGTGCTGGGGGGAAGAGGTAATGGGGTGATAATAGGAGCATAGGAATTCTTCTGAATTGATGGGAGATATTGTCTAACAGGTTTCCCTTGATATAAAAAGATTGCAGAATCGGGAATTTATAAAATCTATTTTCCTTTCCTCACATCCCATTAAGTGATCTCATAATTTTTGTTGTTGGTGGTGGGTCAGGAGAAGAAACTACATAACTTTTATAACTCTTGGAAACTATCCACTATTATGAGTTCAGCTACTCCAGTTAAGGACTGATCATTCTTACAGAGAATAATCTTTACTCAGCTGTCAGCCCTGAACCATGACACTTTCTGACTGCATGTGTAAGTTTCAGTGAAGATACAGACTTAGTCTGGGGAGGGAATGAGAAAGACGAAGAATGTTTCCTGAGTCTGGAGTCTTTTATTTCTGCCATTGAGTTTGTGGTCTTTAACTTCAATCTCTTCATTATCTGTTTTCTTAAAATTCATTTTCACTCAGCTTAGTCGCTCCAGGTGTATACTATGCACCTAATTAATCTATCTTCTTTTGCATCCAAGACGGACCGTCTAGCCTGCCCTTAGTTCAGGATAAACAAGACCACAAATGTTTCTGAGAATCAGCATCACATAGCTGTAAGAGAAGAGTGTTTGGGAAAGACTGCTCTCAATTGTAAGCTATATCTACCAGATATGTGGCCTCCAGCAATTCACTGAACTGATATTCAATTTCTTCTACGCAAATTGAAAAATATGAAAATACTTAATATAGATTTCTTCGAAATAAATGCAATAATAAATTCTATTTGGTATTACAACTAACCAGAAATAATGAAGATTAGCTTTCCCTATCTATTCATCAGACATGAATTCAGAAGCACTTTGCATAGACACCGAATTATGATGAGTGCAGGAGCAAAGCACATGAATGATAGTCAAATTCAAATGTAATTGGTTGTCCTAGGACATGGCAACACATCTCTGGCTTGAGACAGAACAAATGACTAACACTCATTGAATGAATAAGTTGATGGGTGAGTGACTGGAGAAAGATCAGAAGAGTGTCTTTCTCTCGACTTGTTTAATCAGTCTGACCCTTAACCTGGAGCTGCCGTTTAACATCCCAGTTTTCTTCGTGGAGGGACAGACAGAGTGTCCTCCCTACCCATACACTGTCTGCTAAGCAGGCATGAAGTCGATTTGTCTGCAGGCTCAGTCTCCACCAATTCTGGAGCCAAACTCTAAGCAATGCTGGAACCTTTCTTGCTGGTCTAGATAAAGCAGCCTTCGTGGGCCTGGACACATCCACGAACTGCTTTGCACTCTGAACCCTGTTGTGACAGTACCATTCATAGGACTAACTCCTAACTGCCCCAGAGCAACATTGGGGAAACCAAAACAGATGCCCCGTTTCATCTCTTGCTTTGCTCAGAACTTGTGGGGAAAGTTTTTAATCTGATCCAAACAGGCTTCAAGTATATACCTTACTGAAACTAGAAACAATAAAGACAGGTAGAGGAAGCACCATGAGTAAAGAAGATGGGGCCGATGGAGCCAGTTTGAGCAGTAGGTTCAGAATATCAGAGGGAGCATGGCTGTGGGGAGAGTGTGAGGCTATATCCAGTCATCTCACACCTCAGCTCCCTCACAGCCATGGACTGTTGTCAGGGGCTTAGAACTCTGCCAGAGGATCTTCTTCCAAAAGAGCTGACCGTGAGAAGAGGATATTCTCTTGCCAGTTCTAAGGACAGAAGCAAACTAGAGGTCAGTGGCTCAGAGGAGTCTGTCAGGGATCCATCACTTGCAGAACAGTAGATGTCAGTAGAATGAAAGAAGAGCTATAGAGCAGGGAGGCGAGAGCAGATGGAACCAGGGATGCGACCGGGTCCAGCTTCGGTTATGAGAAAGCTCTCCTCGTCCCATTGGACGACCCCCAGACAGAATATCTGCAAAGAAATTCTAGACAGAAGAACAGAATTCCTATCCTAGACCCTTTATCACATGGACACGTCCAGCACGAAGACAGGGCATGCTGCTCTGAACGACGCCCACTGGTACTCACCTCTGCTGAAGCTGGGCATAGTGTGATTCCCTGAAAGATGCTTACTAATAACTTACTGAAGAAATACAGAAAGCATGAAACAGTCTGGGACAGGCTGGGTCTGAAAAACAAACTGTGGTGGGTGGCCTTTGGAGGCCAGGGGAGACGTGGTCATAGAGGGGTATGAGAGGCAGTAAAAGGATGTGGTTCTTATTGTGTTAAAGAATGCCTCAGTGTTTCTAAGATTCTTGGAAGCATATGAAAAGTTCTGGGTCCAGAGACATATTTTTCTTCGTCTCTGCAACTTCTTTAAGCTGCTGGTGCTCTTTTTAGATCTTAAGACAACCTGAAGGCATATGAGGAAAGAGGGCAGCAGATTCACATTGAAGGCCACAAAAAAGGATGCAGCATTGAACAGCTGTGACCAGCAGGAACGAGCGGCAGCACCCAATGCACTGACAGCCTCCCTGGTCTAATTTCGGAAAACCCTGGGCAGAGGCTCAACCAGCCCGAGGTCACTGAATTTCAGTTTTTGCAATGGGAACGCTTTACCCATTCTCTATCTCCTGGAATGACACCTCTCTCCTTTATTTCTTTGGCCTTACTCTCCACTTAGTGCTCTGAACAAGACAGATGTCCCTCATTTTTTATGACCAATAACTTAATCATCTGGAATGAACATGTGAAAGCAGAGACTGACTAGTTCATGCCATTAGCCTTATAACAGCTCCCAGCATATCGTCGACATCTGGTGAACACTTGTTGACTGAATGAAGTGGAGAGAAAAGACTTTTTGACTTTTTGAATGGGAGAGGGAAGACAAGTGACAGCAGTAATGAAAATAGCTATTGTTTATGGAAAACCTATTATTACTAGCTGCTATACTAGATGTGTTTCATAGTTCATCTCTGTTAATCTTCCAAGTCACTTTATTAAATATCATTTTCTCCATTTTATAGATGAGAAAGCTAAGCGTATCAGAGGCTAGGTCACAGGAATATATATATATATATATATATATATATACATTTTTTTAAAGGAAATATGTAAGCAGGAATGAAAGCGAGCAGAGACAGGCAGAAAGAGAGGAGACAGAAGAATTTTATCTATTTGATTTAGTACATCCTGGTTGTTCCTGAAGCCCTAGGATGTGAACCTGGGTCCTTGGGGTGTATTTGGACTATGCCCAATGCTACTCTCCAGGACACTTCAGCACTAAGTCTGAATGCTTGTGTGTGGCAGAACCAAAATGGGAGCCAAGATTGTCTGACTCCAAGCCTGTCTTTTTCTTAAACATGCTATCATAGTACCTAAGAGGAAAAAAATCCTCCTGCACCTGAAGAGACTTTTGAGAGCCAACTTCATTGTCCTTGTTCCTGAGGCTTCAGATAAGGGGGTTCAAAGTGGGGCTCACCATGTGTACGTGGGGAGTGCTGCCATGTCCTTCTCTTCAGAGGCCACAGAGGAAGGGCACCGGTAGGTGCTGAAGAGGGTCCCACAGAACACACAGACACCACAGAGGTGTGAACGGCAGGCCATGCCACTCCCATCAGGGTTGTGGACCCTCATGATCACTGATATGTGACTATAAGAGACAACAGTGATAAAGGGGATGATGAGTATCATGCCTCCTAAGGCAGAAACCATCAACTCATTGACGTAGGTGCCAGAACACAACGGCCTCAAGACAGGTGCTACGGCACACAAAAAAAGGTGAGCGATTTCCCCAACAACACTGAAGGAGAGCGTGGCTGTGAGGAGGGCGTGAATCGGGGTGGTAATGTGGGAGAAGCCAGCACAGGCAAATCCAAGCAGTTGGGGCACAGAACCAGAGGCTCTTGGCAGGTGGTGGAGAGGGAAGCCCACAGCCACATAGCCCTCACAAGCCATGGCTGCTGGGAGGAAGTGGTCCAGATCAGCAAACATCAACTAGAAATACATCTGTGTGAGGCAACCAGTATAGGAGATGGTATGATGCTGAGTTTGCATGTCCACCGGCATCTTGGTAATTGTGGAGGATGTTAAACCTACAAAAGACAGGTTGGACATAAAGAAGCACATGGTGGTGTGGAGACATGGGCCAGAGCTGATCATGAGCATGTTCCCAGTCAGGGTGACCAGCTACATACACAGGGAAATTCTAAGGCACAGCTGCTGCTGCTCTGGTGACTGAGATATTCCTTGGAGGAAAAGTTCAGAGATGCTGGAATGATTTTCTGTGACTTTTTAGCAACTGGAAACTGGAAAGGACAGAATACTGGGTTCCTACTAGAATTCTACACATATTGACTCCACACTCTTGCAACGTCAAGATTTCCCTTAAAATTCATAATCGTCCCAATCGTGGTTGTACCTCGGATAACTCTCTTTCCTTTCTTTTCAGTATGAATGCAATATTCTCTCCTCTTTCCTCTCTCTTTTCCTCTGGTCAGCCTTTTTATGCAGAGCCTTTTTATCTCCTCTTTCAAGGAGATGCTGGGAGTTCAGCAAAGGGGCTGTCACACCTAGGACTGGGTCTACAGCCCCATGTCACTTTCATCACTGCAGTTGCGTGGACACGTGAGTAAAGGAGGCCAGCTGAATCTTCTATAATGTTGGTAGCCTCCCCACCCCGCCACAATCCATAGAAAATCCTTTTTAAAATGCTCATAAACTTTATTTTAAAATAAAGGGCATATGAAGGACTTGTGTCCCTTTATTTTCTTAACATTTCTTCTGAAATAGGACTTTCACGTTTTCCCCTGCACCTGAGTTTTTGTCAGTGTTTTATCATCTTGCAGTTATGTCAGCCACACTACGAAGAACTTCTTACAGGTTGTCCCCTTTAATCCTAAGGAAAAAACCCAGCAACAAATAAAAACTAGGAAGCAGAGGTTATTACTCCTACCACCGTATAGAAACAGAGGCTAAGAATATTTGAATAATTTGCACAAGGACAGCTTGCAAATATTTGAGCCAGAATTCAAATCCGTAGCATTGGACAACAGAGAATGAGTCATCGATTAATACAAAAAGCAGTTTTCCTAAGTTTATTCCCAGGTGTTTTGTCCTCTCTGGCGGGACTGTAAATGGGTTATTTTCTTCATTTCTTTTTCCTCAAATTCATGTTTGTGTATAAAAATGTCATAGATTTTTGTATATTCATTTGCATCCTGCCACTTTATAGTACTCTTTATTGCTTCCAATAGATTTTTAGTGGCATCTTTAGGGTTTTCTAGGTAGAATGCCATGCCACCTGCAAATAACGGTAATTTTACTTCTTTTTTCCAGTTTGAATTTCCTTAATGCCTTTTTTCTTGCCTAATTACTCCAGTAAAAATTCCCATGCTCTTCAATGGAGGACTAGAGGAAGAAGATGTGGTAACACAATCATGGAATATTTTCTGCTATAAAAACAGGTGAAATCTTGCCTTTTGTGACAACTTGGATGAAACTTGAGGTGATTAAGCTAAGTGAAAGAAGACAGAAAGAGAAAGAAAAATACCAAATGGTTTCACTCATGTGTGGGATATAAAGAAACAAGGCAAATGAATGGATAAAGCACAACAGACATTCTCTTAGACTCTGAAATCAAAATGGTGGTTACTAGAAGGATGAAGAAGGGAGAAGCAAGTGTAAAACTGACTGTGGTGAATGACACTCAAATGAGGTGTGACTATTCTCTTGAAACATACACTATTGCAAAACATGGGTGGTGCATTAATAAAAAACAAAAAGTGATTTTTTTATCACCACATTTATATTTAATCTCTTAATATCCCTAGTTTAGCATCTTTAGTCTCACTTGAACTTCCTATTTTGTCTACTGATCTTCTAAAGAAGAACAGTGAAGTTTAACAACCAGACAGAAGCTACAAGATCATCTGGTCCAGAGGTTTCAAACATTGGTCTGTAGATTATCATAATCAAGTGAAAAGCTTCTTAAAAATACAGAATCCTCAGACTTAATGAGTTAAAATCTCAAGGATACAGTCTGTATTTACAAATGAAAATAAAACCCTCCTAGGATACTTTGATATTCATTCATAATTATGCATTCATTTCAAAGGGTCCATTTGATTCACAGGTAAATAAGCTAAGGTTCAGAAAAGTGAAGTGCTGAAGAGTTTAAGTAGTGCCTTCCAGGAAGATATGGGAGGAGGTACATGGAATCCAGGCTCTCTGACTAGCACCTTTTCAGCTATGCAAGCTGTCTTTCCATTTTCATAATTTTTGTATTTAATATCTTACAGATCATAAATGTTCTTATTCCTGATTTCTAGTCAAACACCACACTTAAACACTTACCTACAAATTGATAGATTCACCAAAGTTTTGTTCATATTTTGAAGGCACTATTGCAAACTTTAGCAAGAGCAATATCTAAGAACTACTGCATATTTCTCTGCTTCTGAAAGACCACCATGTCACAAGCTAATTTTCTCCCCATGATATCTCTCAGTGGAAAATAAGATGTCTCACAAAGAGTAGACTCCTCTGTTTGGGCACATTCTAGTAACCGTGTCTTGGAGGAAAGAGATGTGTTTAAGACCCATCTGATGGTGTGTTCTTGTCACGAGGCGGTTGATACAGGCCGGCTGATAGCACCATGTTTTCCTGAGCTCCAGATCCTGACTTCAACAAGTACGTCTATTCATGTCAAAAGAGGCCTTCAAAGAGACTGCCACTTATTTTATGGCACTGTGTTATCTCTGTTGGCATATAATGCCTTTATTAGTCTATAGAGGCCCCTGTCTATGATACCACCCAATCAGCATCAGAAAATCCCCCAAATCCTCAAAAAAGCATATAAAACTCCCCATTTAAGCTCATATTTTTATTTGGTCTTTTCTCCCCTCTATGTCAAGTGTCTTGTGCTAATCTCTCTTGAATGATATTTTTGTTCTTTCTTTCTCTACAAGGATTTCTTATCCTTTACCCTGTTTATAGCCTCAGAAAATTCCCTAGATCTTAAATACAGTGACAAGTTTCCTCCAGAATATTGGGGCAGCTTCTGCCTCTGTCATCCAGGGTGATGAGTTTCTTTAACTTCTGCTACCTCTTAATCTATGGTGTCCACCAACAGGCAAGAGCTGGCTTGGACACAATGGAGAAGTATTTGCAAGGCAAGTCCTGCCAACCTTCAACTACTGGTGTCATGTCTCTTCTTACTGCTATTCTGGTTACTAAGAAGAAGGCACTGAAGATGTCCTTCATTTGGGAGGAAAGTGGGGGAGAGCTCAGATTCTTCCTGACACCTTTGTGATGGAATGAACTGGAATCAGGGCTCAGGCTTGAGAAGAATAAATGCATATGGCAAATAGCCAGAAGTGAAAGTCGGGTTGCTAAACTAAAGTTAAAAACAAATTTAGTAGGGCAGCAGGGAGAGGAGTAGCCCAAGAAACGAACAAAAAATTGTAAAGTCAAACCAAGGCCAGACCTGAAGGGGAGGCTAATTTTCATCAGTTGGAAAAGAGAAAATCAGAAGGAAGTTCTGTGACGAATATTTAAGGGGATCTTGGATGCTTGGTACTCTGACCACACATCCCATGTCTTCAGGAATTGTGAAGTATTTTTATTTGTGTTTTGAAACCTGAACTGAGAGACTCAGAAAGTGGGGAGCTAATACTAGAAAGAGGCTGAACAGTACTCTGCTAAAGATATCTACAGACAGAGAATTCTAGGAACAGTCCCTAGAGCCTTGTTAATGTAAACACTCATAATTGCCCAGTTTTTCCTCTGTACCAGTCATAATATAACAAATTAGTATGGTGCTGGCTTCATTAAAAAGTTTTGGAAAGTTTACTTCTTTCTCAGTGTTAAGAAGTAGCATAAGGAGCTATGCCATTTGTATTGACTTGTAACAACAGTTCATGTAAAAGCTTTCTATGTAATAAGTCTCTTAGATGCCCCCTTGCAGTGAGATTTATGTCCCTAAGATCCTCGTTTAAAGAAATCGTGAAGTTGCCAATCATCAAATAGCTTAGTGACACGTGTCAATTTTCAGTCTTTCTTGAAGAATTCTCCTGATGGTCAAAGATGTTGTATTAAAGTCATGTATCTGATTTTGCTCTCCCCTAAAGCCCTACTAAAAGTAAGCTGATTTTTTAACATGATATAAATCCCAAAAAAGAGAAAGAAGAGTGGAAAGCAATTAATAGTAACAAAATGTTAAAAGTTAGAAACCATATAGGTAAGTAAATGAGCAAGGCAGTTTTAATATTGTCATCAAAACTGATAGTTTCTTAACCTTTTTTTTTTTAAAGATGCAGGTAGAAATGAAGGCAAGTAGGCAGGCAGGCAGGAAGAGCGAGGAAGAAGAAGCATCTTTATTTTATTTTTATTCTAGTTGGAGCCACAAACTGATAACCCTTTTGCCTCATGTTAATAATGGCCCTTGTCAGCACTGACTGCAGTGGGTCATGACTGCTACAGCTGTTCTCGCCCCTAGAGGAAACAGGAGATGAGCAGGAAGAGAATTCCCCTGACTCCATGTGCCCGTTTCCTCAAATGGTGCAGACCACCACAGCATGATCAAGTCACAAGTAAGTTCTATGGGAGTTATCTCTGGCGCTGGGATGGTTAAAGTGGTATGTGTTGGCAGGACATTTAGAACTCGGCTTATATAGGTGCCATATTTGGTTCTTGTCTAAGGTGCCAAAATTCCTTGCACTGACTCTGGCAGTTTGTATGAAGTTCCATGAGACCACATGTCATTACTATGCCATCACCCATCAATATTGCATAGTACTTACTTGTTACTGCCCTGGCTGCACTGCTCCTACTCAGATTTCTCACGTGTCTGTAGGCCATCTGTGTGTTTTCTTCAGGTAAGTGACTGCTTAGTTCTTCCATCAATTTTTTAATGGGTCATTTACTAAATTTTTGTTGAGTGTATGAGCCTTTATATATTTTGGAGATTAAACTCTAATTTATGTTGAGTTAATATTTTCTCAAATTTGGCAGGTTGCCTTTTAAGTTTTCGTGGTGGTTTTTGGGTTGTGCAGAAGTCTTTTAGCTTGGTGTAGTCTCAATTATTTAGTTTTGATTTATTTATTTTGCTGTAGTTGCTCTTTCTCCAAATTCTCTTTGAGGCTGAAGTCATGGAGCATTTTTCCTACATTTTATTCTAAGTATTTTTCAGGTCTTATGTCCAGATCTTTGATCCATTCTGAATTAACTTTTATGTAGGGTGCTAAGAGTAATCTAGTTCTATTTCTTCAGTTGCACATGTCTGTCCAGTTTTGCCAACACTGATTGTTGAATAGACTTTCCTTCTTCCATTGTATGTTCTTGGTTCCTTTGTCAAATATTAATTGACTTTATGGGCGTGGCTTTATTTCTGGGCTCTAAATTATATTTCACTGATCTGTGTGTCTGTTTTTGTTTCAGTATCACACTGTTTTGATGATGATTGCTTTGGAGTATAGTTTGAAGTCAGGAAGTGTGATAACCTCACTTGTTTTTTTCCCCTCAGGATAGCTTTGGCTATTTAAAGCCTTCAAATTCCAAATAAACTTCAGTATTGTTCACTCAATTTCCTTGAAAAATGTCTCTGGAATTTTTATGGCAATTACATTAAATCTGTATATTGTTTTGGGTAGGACTATTATTTTAATTAAGGTAATTCTTCCAATCTACGAGCATGGGAAATTCTTCCATTTCTTTGTGTCTTCTTCTATTTTGTTTGCTAAAGTCTTATAGTTTTCATTGTGGAGGTCTTTCATCTCCTTTTTTAGGTGTATTCCCAGGTATTTGATCTTTTTAGTGCTATTAAGAATAGGATTTATTTCTTAATTTCTTTTTCCTCTACTCGTTTGTATATACTTGTATATACTTATATACTTGTTCGTATATGAGAATGCTACTGATTTTTAGTGTTGAATTCATCTCCTGCCAGTATGTTATACTAATTTATTGTTTCTAACAGTTTTTTGGTGGAGTCTTTAGGATTTTCTGGTATAATATGTCATCTGCAAATATTTATAGTTTTAGTTCTTCTTTTCAAATTTGGTTCCTTTTAATATGTTTGTCCTGCCTTATTGCTCTGGTTAAAATGTCCAGGACTATGTTGAACAGCAGTAGTGAGAGAAGACACCCTTGTCTTGTTCCAGATCTTAGGGGAAAGGCTCTCAGTTTTTTCACCATTGAGTATGATGGTGGCTATGTGTGTGTTGTAGATTGTTTTTATTATGTTGAGGTATGTACCTCCTATTTCTATTTTCCAAGGTTTTTTTTTTTTTTTTATCACAAATGGGTGCTGGATCTTGTCAAATTTTTTGATTTATTTTATTTTATTTATTTTTTGTTGATGTGGTATATTACATTGATTGATTTACATGAATCATCCTTGAATCACTGGAATGAATCCCACTCGATCATGGTGCATTTTTTGTAATGTGCTGTTGAATTTGGCTTGCCAGGATTTTGGTAACTTTTTTTGCACCTATATTTATTAGTGATATGGGACTATAGTTTTCTTTTTTGGTGCTGTCTTTGTCTGATTTGGGAATCAGGGTAATTTTTAGCCTTATAGAATATATTTGGGAGTTTTTCCTCCACTTCAATTTTTGTGAAAGAGTTTAAAGAGGATGGGATTACATTTTATTTGACTGTTTTGTACATTATACTAGTGAAGTTGCCTGTACTTGGATTCTTGTTTTTGGGGAGATTTTTAATTTCTGAGAAGGGTCCTTTTGTCCCTTTTAAAGTACTACATTCTGATAGATAACCACTCCTGTGATTCATATCACCGAAAGGTTACCTCTGCCTATTCTTTCAAGTTCATGTAAAAGGAATCATGCAGTAGAAGACTTGTGTCTGGCTTCATTAGCTCATGATCACAGTCGTCAGATTTAAACTTACCATCCATAGCAGAAACTTAATTTTTTTTCTTTCTGTGCAACATTTTATTATATAAATAACCTAAACTTTATTCATCTGTCTGTTGAGATATGTGTATTGTTTCTATTTGGTGGGCTATTATAATACATCTTATAGAAACATCCTTAAAAATAACTTTTTGAGTGACATGTACTCATTTCTCTAAGCTATACACCTAGAAAATGATATTTCTGGGTAATAGAATAGACAATATTTAGCTTTAGCACATGTAGATCAACATTTAAAAAATTTTTATGTAAATCTATACTCCTACCCCAAATAATTGAATATGTCAGTTGCTCAATAGCCTCAACAAAACTAGCAGTGTCAATATTTCTTCCCAACAATTTTTTACAAAAATTTTCAAACATGCAGCAAAGTTAAAAGAATGTTCACGGTGAATATCCTTATAACAACCACATCAATTTAGCTATGAATATTTTATTACCTTTCACATTCTTCTAGCTATCCAAAGCTCTAGCTATTCTTTATTTTATTTTAAAATAAACTTCTGGAAGTATAATTATGTGAAATTAAATGCACTCATTTTATGGTCACATTTCAAAGGGTTACAACAAATGTACATACTTAAGCAAACTATCACTTTCAAGATACAGAATATTTACATGATCCCCAAAACTTCCCTTACATCCACATCTCAATCCTATCTCATGCAACCAGCAACCTGAATTCTATCATTATAGACAGACCTGCCTTTTCTAGAGAGTCAAATAAATGAATCTTACAGTATGTACTTTAATGTCTGGTTTCTTTTGCTCAAAGTGTCTGAGATTCATCCATAGTCTGGTATATATTAATAATTTTAGTTTTGATTATTGAGTAGACTTCTCTTATATTAGTATATCACAATTATGCTTCTACAATTGATGGACATTTTTGCAGTCACAATACATAAAGAAGCTCTGAACATCTATGTACAAATCTTTAGGTGGGCATATGTTTCATATGGTTAGCATATGTTTAACTTTAAAAGAAATTTCCTCTGGTGTGCCTGGGTGGAGCAGGGCTGGGCCCACCCCCTCCAGCCTAGTGGAGTCCACATACATCCCAAGGAGGAGGGTTTGTGTCCCAGGGTCAGGGGAAGCAGCCAAGATGAACAATTCAATAAAATAAAAATGCTTCTTCTTTTTTCTCTATCTGCCTGTCAATGCACTTTCATTCCTGCCTACACCTTTCTTAAAAAATAAGAAAGGAAACCTCCTCATGATGCATACCTCAAATCTATACACTTTTATGATGCAGTGTTCCTTCAACAAAATGCTAATACATTTCCAAATAGTTTTCCAAAGTGGTTGTGCCATTACATTCCCACCAGCACTATTAGGAGCTACAGTTGCTTACATTCTTGTCAGCACCTGGAATTGTTATCTTTTTATTTTAGCTATTTGAGAAGAGCTAGCAAAAGTTGACAAAAATGAAATTACAGTTATAATAACCTACATCTGTTGCAGTTGTCTATTACTGTGTAAGAAACCCTTACGGTGTTGCTTTAACTTGTATTGCTCTATTATCGATGCTGCTGAACAGCTGAAGACTTGACTTTGTAAGTCAGTCATCATGTTGTCAGTTCCAGCTGATAGTCCCAACTAAGGTCCCAACCAGCACTCAACATCACGCACCAGGCAGGCGAGTCTTTTGAAGCCCACAGACAGCCCAGTCTCCAACCTCCTAGCCACCAGGCTGACATTTCATGAAGCAGAGAAGAGCTATAAACCAAGTCCTGCCCCCAGATAAGAGGAGCAAAATAAATGTAGTTGCTTAAAGTCATTCAGTTTGGGGAGGGTTTCTTACATAGTGATAGATAACTGGAACAGATGTGGGTTATTAGAAATGTATTTTCATTTTTTGGCCAACTTTTGCTAGCTTTATAAAAGAAATGGGAAATTGTTCTCTTTCTGTCTACTTTATGTAGCATTGGTGTAAAATTGATTTTTCTATACATGACTGAGAGAATTAAACAGTGAGACCATCTAAACATGTTTTTTTAAATTTATGGATAAGTGTTAATATTCATTTAATTTCATTAATAAATATAAGGATACTGCCTACCATTTGGGTTTTATTGAGGTTAAGTGGGGTGATGGTAAAGTTCTATATTTTTATCTGTACAGTAGCTATAGAGACATTCATTAATTTTTATAAATATGCTTTTCACTCTTCTCATTTTTTTAAATGCCAAGAAAACATATGAGCAAATTTAAGTTAATGCATTTCACAATTCGAAAAAAATGGGCAAATGCTTAAAAAATAAAAATATATTAAAGCTGACAAAAGAAGAGAAAATATGAACAGCTTGATATCTAATAAAGAAATGGAAGCTATCATCAATATTTCCCAACTGGAAATACCAAGTCCCTGATGATTTCATTGGTGGATTTAAGGAAGAAATAACTATAATCTGCCGTAACAGTGAATAATGAAACAACTTGTAGCTCTTGTTCTGAGCATAATACCTAAATCTGAAAGTACATAACAAGAAAGGAAAATTGAAAAACAATCTCTCAAGTTTCAAAATTCTTAACACACTAGAAAATTAAATCTAGGAATATGAAAAAGTGTGCTACATCAAGTCAAAGGTTGTTTTCCCATGACGAATTGTTAGTTTAACAATTAAAACTCAGCCAGTAAAATGTATTACATTAATATAAAAAGGAGAATCATCATTTCAAAATTTCAAAAGCTGCACCAAAAACATTAGATAAGCTTCAACACCTATTTATGATAAAAATCCATAGAAATATAGGAATAAAAGGGAATATCCTTAGTATGATCAAAGATTTACATAGAAAACATAGTACTTGATGATGAAATACTGAAAACTTTGCCCTGGATTCAGAGTCACAGACACTTTTATTACCACTCCTCCTATTGACCACTTGCTAATGATCCCAAACAGTCTAGTAATACCAGAAAAAGAACTAAAAATACTAAGTATTCAAAACAGAAAACAAATAAGTATTATTATTATTAGGTAACTTGATTGTATACCTAAAACATCCCTCAAATCTATAACCTAAGTGAATAAATAAACATAGCAAGGTCACACAACACTAAGTCAATATACAAAATTGACTGTATTTCTGCTCACCAGCTATGAATCATAGGAAAAAATTCAAACACACTATTACAGCAGAATTAAAAGACATAGAGACTTAAGAACAATTTAAGGAAATATGCAAGACTGTTTTACTAAACTTTATGAAATATTACTGAAACACTGTTGAAATAAATTAAAGAAGGAATGAGTAAAGTGATATACCATATCTGTGGATTAAAATATTTATCATTCTAAGTATATAAATTCTTCCCAATATAATCTATTAGTGAAATCACAGTCAAAATCACAGCATGGTGTGTATGTGTGTGTATGTGTGTGTGTGTTGGGGGTGGAATGCGGTTTACAAACTAATTATAAAGTTTATATAAAAACAAAGATACCAAGGATAGTCAAAGCAACTTTGAAAAGAAATAACAAACTGAAAGGATATATAAAACAGATACCAAGAATTATTATATAAACTGTACTCGTGAAAAAGTGTGATACTGAGCAAAGACACGAATGACAAATGGAACAAAATAGTCTAGAAACAGACTCACAGAGAATCACCTGAGTGATTTCCAATGTGACATTTCAGCATAGCAGGGAAGCAATCATCATCTTTTCAATAAGTTACCTGAATTAATTGGAGATCCCCCACAATTTGATTCTGACCTGACGCTGTAGATAAAAATCAGTTCTAAATAATTCATAGATAAATGAAAGATAAAATAATGATTTTAGATGAGAACATAGGAGAATACCTTCATAATCAAGAAACAGGCAAATACTTCTTAAGCAGGACACAAATGTTTAGCAATAAAAAATAAATTAGTCTATATAAAATTTTAAGAAAATCTAGTTATCAAAAGATACCAATAGGAGAATGAAAAGTCAGTCTTCAAAGAAGGAGTTATTTATCATGCATACATCTCATAAAATCCTTGTATACTATTATATATATCCATGACCCTTTTCAAATAAAGAAAGTGAAGAAAACGCAACAGACTTGAAAAGTTGTATCGCAAAATTAGTATATATTTAAATAAATATATGAAGATATTTCCAATTTCATCATAAGGACAATGTCTCACTATTGAACACCTAACAGATTAGCCAAAGTAAATGAAAAAAACCTACTCTATCCACTGTTAGTGGAATAAGAGCAACTAGAATTCTCACCTCTACTGTTGTTATGCTGTGGCAATCACTCTGAAAAACTAAAACTGAAGACACAGAGAACCAGTCCATTCAGCCAAAATGTGTACATATGTTTCCAAGAGGTGTGTGCAAGAATGTTTATACCACCACTGCTTGCAAAATACCAGACTGGACATCGTCTAAATGCCTACCAACAGTAGAGCAGATAAATTGTGCTATATCCATCATTGGACTATCACTGCAATGAGAATGAGTGAAATCTTGTGATGAGCTCCCTGTTCACCGACCTATCCTACCCTGCCTACACTCCTGAGGACACAGAGTTTCTACTACAGTTATCCCATCCGTATCACCACCACGCTGAGTATGCGAGTAGGGTCAGGTGGGGACAACATGTCTCTTGCAATCCCAGGTGTTCAGACTGACGGAACAGTACACATGGGAAGCGCACTGGACCTCGCTTCAATGACTAGAGCTTGGACATTGTCTTGAACTTGCAAAAAGATAGGATTCCAAGACTCTTGAAAAAAGAGAGAATTTTTCTTGGATATAGGAGGAATGTCAATAATGTATGGCAAGAGAATAGAACGTGGTAAGTTAAAGAAAGCCAAAGTCCTCTGCTATTCTTCCTATGCAGACACAGAGCTTCAATTCCTTCCCTTAGTCACCGGTCTAGTCACAGAGACTTGTTTGACCTACAGAAGGCAGTAAAACTTAGATTCTAGATTTCCAAAACTAGTTTTGATAAAGAGCATGTAGCTTCTACCTCAGACTCTTTGCTGCCATGAAAATCCCCCTTTCAGAAGCCTGCCATGTGTTTATCAGCACAGGCCAAGTATAGGGGCTTAGACCTAAGAGTAGCTCATGCCTGGCTACTGAAAATGGTGCTGATAAAGCTAGCGATGGGTGAAAAATTAAATGTACGGGTAGATTTTCTTTTCTCTCGCAACATAAATTATCACTAAATTAAAAAGTTTAATGTAGATTTAAAATGCAGAAGAAATAGCTAGATAGAATTTTCCTGATCTATGGAGATGGAAAAGACAAAAGCCAAATCTCTGTCGACTTTGGCTACAAACATAATTTTTCAAAAATAGGATACAGGATGAAATGCAAGAACAGAAAAAACCCACCTGAAATAAAATGCTTTCTTGCCTTCAACACCTATTTTAGAAGGCACGAATACCCCAACAGAAAGAGAAAGACATGGAAGTTAGAATGATATTATTTTGTAGCTATGAAATTGTTAATGATTTAAAAATGACAATAATACTGGGACAAAGAATGGTGGTTAAGAATCAAGCAGATCTAGGTTGTAAATCCAGTCCTTTCATTTAGGAGTGGATGATCTAGGTCAAGTCATTATCATTACCGGGGCTCAGTTTTCATATCTGTAAAATGGGGATAATCCTAGTTTCAACATCCCAGGCTTGTTGCTGAGGTTGTGTCATAAAAGAACCAGGTAGTGAAAATATAAATACAAAGGTAAAACAATTTTAGCAGCTGCTATGTAGCAGGCATTATGGCTGCTGTGTTCTAGGTGGGCTGTCTTGTTTCATAAAGGGTTTTGGACTTGAAAGGATTGCTGCATATTAGGTTTGCTGTGGTCAGGGAAATCAACAAAAATGGTCATGTTAAAATGTCTGCTCCAGATGTGTCATCAGTCCATTTTTACCAGGCGTGTGGGGCTGGTATGGAATGTCTCGTGATAGGTAGGGGTTCCCAGGAGGGCTGCCGGTCAGGTTGAAGTTCACAGGTCCCAGCAAGAAACTTCAGAATCATGTTCCAAAACCTCACACAGGAGAGTTTAACCCTCGGGAAAAAGATGCCCTTCTTTCCCCCAGGACCCAGCCAGAGTGGGCTGGTGAGCAGGGTGCGCGATGACACCGCGGTTGGAGCTAATGAGCACTTTGGGGGATGCTGTTCTAGGAACCTTTAAAACCCCAAGAAAAACTCCTGTCTTCTCAGGCCAAAGGACGCTGAACTTGAGTCATGTATCTCACATGTTCTTAATGAACCCTGGATCCCCAGAGTCCCCCCCACCTGTACTGAGTGAGTCAGAAAGTTTCCAGACAGCTCCTCCTTGTGAATTTTCCATCCAGAAGAGAAAATTGGAGAATTTGAAGATGCCTGAAACAGAGTCATACTCCAGGTGAGGATCTGAAAGGGGTAGGCATTGGATGGTCACAGTTATGCACACATGCATGTTTGCACACACACATGCTTGTACACACACATGCACACAAACGCATTCCTCCCTTCCAGCCCAACGACCAGGCAAAAGTTTCTGGGTAGATAATCTCAGACTTAGCCTAAGCACAAAAGCCTTCCAATAAACCAGAGAAGAAATAGAGGATTAAAATAATTTCAAAAGCTTCCAAGGTCACATCTTCTATGAGGCCAATCTGAAATGACCTCTTGTGGCAGCTTCCTCTAAATTTGAAGGGGGTAGAAGAACAGAGCGGCTATTTTCAAGTCCAGTGCATGAGTAATGGGTTTCTTGAACCTTCCTGCCCCTGGTAAAAAGTAAATATCAGAGAGAAACAGTGTAAGTGCAGGGGAGGAATAGGCTTTGGAATCAGACACACCTGCAGTTGAATCTCACTTCTAGCTACCTGATGTAGGGCACACCAAACGTCTCAGGCTCAGTCTTACCATTTGCATAACTGTGGAGGATAATAATGCCTACTTCTTAGCTTTGTGAGGAATAAAATGATGTCATCAAGGCATCTGGCACTTAGTAAGTCTTACAAATGGGATGCAGATCAGATGATGTTCAAGAGATGAAGGGGACTGTAATATCAACTTCTGCAGTGACTGCAGGTGCAGAGGAACAAAACGGGGAGAGGACAGGAATAAAAGAGGGCGAGTGTGAGGAGGTGGGGTGGTCCCTGTCTGTATATGGAGATACGGTGGGAGGTCCTCATAGTGGATGGGAGAATGGCAGACACACTGCCCTCAGCCCAGTTACCCTTGGCCGCCAATGAGGGATAAGCACAGGGACTGGAGCTGAAAGACTGAGGTCAGGTTTTAGGGACTGATGAGGCAAATGGAGAGGAGGCTATCTTCTCTTCAAAGTCACTTTCAGGCCCCACACAGAAGGCTGCCATGTGTGTGCATATGTGTGTGCGTGTGTGTGTATGTTCGTGTGTGTGTGTGTTGGGGGAGAGGCAGTGGTGGAAATAAATCATCTTCTGTGCAATCAGTAAACATAAATGACTTCCAACCTTGCATTCTTTTCTCTGGACCCTAAGCCTAGGAAACACAATCTGTATTTGAATGAACTTATCTTGACTGTCCTCTAAATGTCTCCTGGGCATCTTCTTATGAACCCATGCATGCAGAGGTTCTCACTAGCAAGTACCATTTATTTTCCCAGCACATTTTGAGTTACACAGACACCTGTCTGCAGACCCATTTAGTAATTAGATGCTGACCCCTGGAAGGATGCTGACCCCTGGAAGGGCTGTATCTGCACAGATAACAAGTACTCCAGGGATGGGAAAGTCAACTCGAGTGAACCAAACTGCAGCTTCAGACTTCTTCCTTCTAGGGCTTTCTGAGAGGCTGGGAGAGCAGCCTCTTTTATTTGGCATCTTCCTGGGCATGTACCTGGTCACCTTGACAGGGAACCTGCTCATCATCCTGGCCATCAGTTCTGACCCACACCTCCATAAGCCCATGTACTTTTTCCTGGCCAACCTGTCCTTAACAGATGCCTGCTTCACATCTGCCTCAGTCCCCAAGATGCTGGCCGACATTCATACCCAGAGTCGGACCATCTCCTATCCTGGGTGTCTCACACAGCTTTATTTCCTCCTTCTGTTTGGTGGCCTTGACAACTGTCTCCTGGCTGTGATGGCCTATGACCGCTATGTGGCCATCTGCCAGCCACTCCATTACAGCTCTGCTATGAGTCCCCAGCTCTGTGTACTAATGCTGGCCATGTGCTGGGTGCTAACCAACTGTCCTGCTCTGATGCACACACTGTTGCTGACGCGGGTGGCCTTCTGTGCCCACAAGGCCATCCCCCACTTCTACTGTGATCCCAGTGCCCTCCTGAAGCTTGCCTGCTCAGATACCCGCGTCAATGAGCTGATGATCATCACCATGGGCCTGCTGTTCCTCATGGCTCCCCTCATGCTGATCGTCCTCTCTTATGCCCGCATATCCTGGGCTGTGTTTGGTATCCCCTCTCCTGGAGGGCGGTGGAAGGTCTTCTCTACCTGTGGCTCTCACCTCACAGTGGTCCTGCTCTTCTATGGGTCTCTAATGGGTGTGTACTTACTGCCTCCATCAACTCACTCTGCAGACAGGGAAAGCAGGGTTGCCATTCTCTACATGGTAGTGATCCCCATGCTTAACCCATTCATCTACAGTTTGAGGAACAGAGACATGAAGGAGGCTTTGGGTAAACTTTTTGGCAGTGGGAAAAGATTCTTCTTGCCATGATGGTGATGTCTGATCCTGGAATTCCAATCAAGCCTTGTCCTCCATTATCACAGGGATTTTTTTTTCACTCGCAGATTCATTTTAAGGGAAGGTTATCATGTTAACTCTTTAATAGTAAATGAATATTTCCACTCCTTCACTGGGCTGTTCTGAGATGTTCTGTCTCCACGTCTCTCCTGAGCCCGGTGAAGGAACCATTATTAAGAGCAGAACAAACTCCCTTCACTTCTCATCTGGAAAACCACCAGGGGAGCCAGTCACTCAGATGCTTGACACATACTCTGCAGCCAAGTAATTCTGCACCAGCCAACAGGGAAGGAAGTAGACAGGAGAATATAAACAATCATTGAGCAGCTACACTGTTTCAAATGGGAAAGGTGTTCATTCTTCACATCAGCTCTTGGAGGAAGAATTCTGAAAACACACAAATGCTCAGTAACTTCCCCAAGCCAAGGAATCTTGATTCTAGCAGCCTCCTCTTTCCAAGGCTCTGCATTGTGAAGACCACAACAAATACGGAGTGATTATGATAGGGGAGAAATAATTCAATGAATATATGCATATATATATACATTTGATGGTATTTTCTTATTATTTCTTTAACTTGAAAATACTGCTTTCGTATTTGGAAGGGATAGGTGAGGAGTCGGTATTTGTTGTGTGCTTACTCTGTGTCAGCTTCGTACTAAGCATATGATTAAGTCTCTGGGTTCTTTCATAAAATATTCCCTATAAGAGAAAACAATAAATCAAGTGTACTGAAAATTAACAGTAATTGGGTGGAAATTGGTGTTCTAAGGAATTACAGGTGATTTCCTTTTTTATATCTACATGTTTGAAGGTGTGTAGGTGTTTGGAGAACCAGGAAATGAAACTTGGTTGTTGGCACAAAAATTATTCCAATAACTAGCTAGTCACCTCAGATTGATGAAGAAACACCTAAACAGAACTCTCTGAAGCCTGAAGATTAAGTTCATTCTGTGCTAAGTGTTTTAAAAAGGAGGCTGCGACTTTAGGAGGTAGTGCACCAAAGATCTTGTTAAAGAACTGCACATTTTTCTGTGACCATGTTCCCTTCCCCTCTCAGTCCCTTCTCCTTATATTGAAATGGGAATAATGACAAAATTAGGGAAGCTATATCCTGTGGGACATAGAGAGCTAATAAGAATGAGTAAAATCTGAGAATAGGAAACATCTTTTACATTGCATAGATTCTTTTTTAGAAAGAATGTCACCCTAAATTTATATGTTAAAATACTATTAGATATTATAATTTGGTTTTAAAATGACAAAATTTGATGCTGTAGAGGTAGGTAAGGGTATGATCTAAAATGCTACTGGCAGTGAGAATTATAAGTTGGCATAGACTTCAAGGAAATAAGTTGGTCATATATAGTATGAATACTAAAACTACTATAACCTGCTCTCTCACATCCATGAATTTGAGCAAGAAAATGATAAAAATACCTTGCCAAGAATTTATGCATAATGATATTACCCATAAGAGAAACAAATTTTAGTCACTGGGGCTTAGTTATCTAAACTAGTTATGCGGACATAATGGACATACTGTGTGAGTTTTCCAATTATTTAATGAAATTTTAACATAGAATAATGCTAACAGGGGATCACTACTATGGAATTAATAAAAAATTCTTTCTGAATTCCTTATTTATAATAATTGGCTTAAAATTTTGAATAAAATAGAACAAAATGTAATGCATGGCTAACCTAAGATGATAGAATTACACATGATTTCTATTTTCTTTCTTCAGTACTCAATTTCAACTTATATTTTCCAAATTTTATACACTAAAATATTACTTTGATAACTGTAAATTTAAATAATAAAAATGTTTTATATTCATTTATTTTCACCAATACCTACTCTTTGTTTATCTGGAAATTGCTCTGGGGATAACATCAATCTTTTTCTTCTTTAAGAGAGAATTGCCAGAAAATTTCATGCTGTCAGCAGATATTAGCTGAGGTTTAATATGTTCTGCTACAAAGGAGAAAGGCAGAGGATTTTGAATTTGCAGATAAAATTAAGTATTTCAAACATAGAAGCAATTTTTCCTTCTTTATTCGAAATCAGTTGTGATGTGATATCTTCATTTGGAATGG
The DNA here is from genome assembly GCA_004363575.1 of Solenodon paradoxus. NCBI lineage: Eukaryota > Metazoa > Chordata > Mammalia > Eulipotyphla > Solenodontidae > Solenodon > Solenodon paradoxus. Next base: position 64,580 of record RJWH01002515.1, on the reverse strand, counting down.
AAGGAGTTTTCTGCCTATAAAGTGCCGATGTCATAGCTATCCCAGAATTAAGCCTACATGTCATTACTTACTATATCAATCAATGTTCTGGGAAGAGAAAAAGAAACAATCATGATACTTTAGGAGAAGTTAAGTTAATTCAGGGACTTGAGTATTTATGAAGTCATTGAACGTATGAGAGAATCAAAGGCTGTCAGATGAGTCTCTAGGCATAGCCTTAAGAACAATACTAGTCTGACCCCTGTGGAACGTCTGTCTCTCCTGCAATCAGGAAAGAGGGGTATTGGAAGGTTGCCACTGGAATTATTGTCTTCAAGAGGATATCGGCGCAGCTGCAACTCAAGTGTCAGGTATCAACATCAAAACTACCCCTTGATTCCTACTAATGTAATATCTGAACATAGAAAAGTGACTTCAGTTGCTACTCTCAATGCAGCTCAGCATCTACGTACTTAGTGCCTGGACACTAAAATTCTTTGCAGAAAATAATTTTCCATAGATGTGGCTGACAGTAGAAAAGACAAAAAAAAAAAAAAAAAAAAAAAAAAAAAAAAAAAAAAAAAAAAAAAAAAAAAAAAAAAGAAGAAAATAAAGAACCTGGGATGTGCTCTGCTTCATTTTTTACTTGACAGAACGTCATTCACATTCAGGACTGGAGCTACAATGGAATCTGGGAAAGCATTCTTTTCTTCCATCAGTCTTGAAAAATGGGAAAGAACACTAAAATGAGTTTTTAATGGATGCAGAGTGCCAAATGATAGTTTCTCAAACATTTACTAATAAAACCATTGAATGATAACTCTTCTCTTTCCTTCAGTTGATATGTTCAATCTAATATTTAGATGGTCAAGCAGAAGAGCACCAGCACTAAGATATTTAGTACCATTTGGATTTTCCAGGGCATATGAGATAATACCAGGTATCACAAACTGGTGGGAATACCTAAGGAAAACATAGGAAAAGAATTCCCAGAAAAAGGGAAAATGATTTCAATGACCAACTGAATTTATTTTAAGTCTGCTGACAATCTGCTCCCTAACCCATTCTCCATTAGTAAGAGAGACATTTTGGTTTGTATTGGGAAGGGGAAAATATGAGCAGAGAATTTGTAATTTGTTTTTTGTTTGGGTTTGTTGTTCTTGGCGTGTTGGCTCAGGGAACTATAATTGAGCTGAGTAAGACTTGTCATTTCTTCCAAATAAGTACTCTGTTAATGGTTGCTTCTGAGGGGTCACACCACACACCAAGACCACAACTACTTAGGATAAGTTCCAGGAATAAGAAACGTGTCTGTATAATGTCTCTAACGTTAGCTCCAAAAAGGATTTGACCGAATATTAAATATAATCATAATGGTTTATATATGGCATTCCTTTAATATTAGTGACAAATATTAGATTAGGATGCAAATTGAAACAGCTATAGTTAAGTGAAAAGGTAAGCCATTCTACCTAAACTTACCCCTCCAAAAGTGTTCAAAATCTTTCTAGGTCTCCTGCTTCTAGCAATTAGGCAAACTTAATACATAGAATATATTCTTGCTTCCAAACTCCCAGATACATAGAGAAATATGTTACTAAAATCAAGGATGAGTGGGTAAGGAAAATTAGAACTATCTTATCCTGGAAAGCTAGCAACACCAAGAAAGTGTGAATTCATAGAGGTAAGTGAATGCTGATTTCTGCGGGGAATGAAGCTTCATTTTTTAAAGACTTCACAAGAAACAAGAGTCAAAGCATAGGGTTAATATATTGGGAAGAGGATAGTGATATTGAAGCCCTCTCTTGAAGATAGGTGCTAAAGAGCTAAACTCATAGTGTAAGCATTAGCTAGAAAAATTGGGATCAATGAAAATTAAATAAAAATTCTTACAAAAATAGCTTAAACCTGGGCTCAAAGAATTTCTAGGGCTGGAGTTATAAATAAGATGAGTTAAAATACAAATAAAACCCTTTTAAAAGTTAAAAAGAAAAAAGAAACAATGAACAAGAATTACCGTAATAAAAAACAACAGACTCAGACCTGAAAACTTAAGTTAGTTACCATCCACAATTTAAAAGTCATCAGCATCTAGTAGGGAATATAATGAAATGTAAAATATAAAACTCAAAACCAAAGTTAAACATCAGTCTAGGCAAAACTGGAAAGATAAGTAATTAATGGAAAATAGAGCTAAAATAGTTACAAAAATTAAGTCAAGAGAAATCTATGAGAATGAGCAAAAAGGATTGTTTTATTATAATTTCATTTTAGCATAATATGATTTAAAAAACTCATTAATTGGGAATAACAACAAGATTCTAGAATAAATTTGCAAGTATTTTCCAGAATAGGCAAAAGTTCAATGTTCAAGAAAATATCTTTAGACAGGAAGGAGAAAATAGAAAACGAATTTATCTTCCTCTTTAAACACATAAAATTCCAGACAAAATATATGGGACACATGTTTTTCTACAGAGGACAAACAGAGACAGTATTTACAGAACTGAGGTGTAAGGATTTCAGAAGAGCTGTTCTCTGCATCACAAAGATTGTCAGACTTAGCCAGAAAAATAAAAACTTTCCCGAAGAAACCTGGATGTTGATTTTTTAAGAAAGGAAACTTTAAATCACCTAATGCAAATATGTTCATAACACATTAAGAAGAAAAAAAAAATTCGTAATATATGACAATCAGCATAATATACCATATTAAGAATTAAAAAAAAAACATATGATGATCTTGATACAGAAAAAGGAGTTGGTAAAATTAATACCATGTTAAAACACTTAACAAACTGAAATAAACAGAAACTTTCTTACCTGATAAAGGGCATATATGTAAAAAGCACAACATATTTTAAGGTGAAAGAGTAAATGCTGTCCCACTAAGATCAGGAACAAGGTAAAGATGTCAGCACTTGCCATTTCTATTCAACATTACAGTGGAAATGGTACCAAGAGAAATTAGAGTAAAAAATGAAATAAGGCATGCTCTGGTGGAGCAGCGGCAGATCAATCTCCTTTGAAGGGGCGCAAACCCTGGGTTTGAGTACTGGGTTTGGGGGTTGAAGGGTGGGGAGAACAGCCAATGTGAGCAAATACATTTTAAAAAAATAGAATGGAATGCTTCTTCCTCCTCTCTTTCTGCCTGCTCACCTATTTGCCTTCATTCCTGCCTACCTGCAACTTTCCTTTGAGGGGAAAAAATTAATAAAAAGCATCACAACTGAAAATGAAAAGTAAAACTATCCCTGTTGCAATGATATGATCCCATGTATAGAAAATTCTAAAGAATTCATAAGGATCATCAAGTAAGTTCAGCAAGGTTAGAGATAAACATATAAAAATAAATTTCATGTTTTACACTAACATTGGACAGCCTGAAAAGGAAATCTAAAAATCAGTTTAATTTGAAATAGCATCAAAAAGAATAAAATATTTAGAAATAAATTTAATCAAAAAGTACAAGAAAACTACCAAACATTGTGGAAAAAAAATGAAAGAAGAAAAGGAGAGACATCCATGTGGTACTGTGGCACCATATATACAATATGGTGCTGGCATAACAATGAAATTGAGTCGATGAAGAGGTCCATATATCTATGGCAGCAAATTGTTAGTCACAATCATGCCAAGACGATTCAATGGGACAAACAGACACTGCTGCAAAACAATGAAGTCTGACCCTTTGCTCATATCACATACTAAAATTAGTTTGAAATGGATTATAGACCTAAATGTAGGAAATTAAACTATCAAACTCTTATAAGTAGGCTGATTATATTTCCTTGAGACAAAAATAGGACATTAGAATAGCAAAAACAGGACATGGTGATGTGCAGGTGAATAAGGGGAGGGGAGGAGGCAGAGCAATCTGAGCAAGAGCAGAGCAGCCAGGCCGGCAACAAGTAAGTTCTACGTGATATAGTAGCAGCAAGTGGTCTGGCAGAACTTTATACAAGCAACAGGGCCCATGCATGGAATTTTGATACCTTAGGCAAAAAACAAATCTGGTGTCCCTATAAGCCCTGCTCTAAGTGTCCTGCCTAAAACACATGCCGCCTTAGCCATCCCAGTGCTGGAAATGCCCAACCCCCACAGTGCCAGAGACACTTACCTGCAGCTCAACCATGCTGCAGTGTTCTGCAACCTTTGCAGGAACAGGTGTGCAGGGTTGGTGGGGGTATTCTCTTCCCGTGGGGCTCCTGTTTCCTCACAGAGGAGTGGGAACAGCAGTAGTGGTCTTGGCCACCAGAGTCAGTGCCAACATGGGCTGCCTTTAACGCAGGGCAAAAGGAGCAGCTGCTTTGGGGCCCCTTCAAAGGACAATGCCTGGGGCAACTCAACTGCCCCTTTGTCTCACATTAAAGACGGTCCTGGTTTACTGAAAATGGGACAAAATTCACATCTATATTAAAATGACAAATGGCCAGGAATATGAAAAACAGGTACTGCCCCATTTAAAATGGTACATAGGATCAGCCTCCCTATAAAGATATGTAATGAATCTTGATGGCCTTCTATCAGACAATGTTACAAACACAGACAAAAACAGATAAATCAAATTTCATAAAATTCACAACTTTTCAACTTCAGAGTAAACCATCAAGAAAGTGAAAAGATAATTTATAGACATGAATAAAATATGTTTTTTAAAACATGGTGCAACTTCATTAGATTTTTCTGCTTTTCTGGCCATTTAGAGTCAACCAAAGCCTTAGCTTTAACAACTCTGAGGTGGCACAGCACATACCGTGAAATATGATTGGGAGGCACAAGATTAGTCAACCTGTCAGTAGAGACAGCCATCAACATCACAAACGTGGCCATTTAATGCTTTTACAATGTCATCAAAATCTATAGATACTAAGTATCATGCGAAGGTTCTTTGCTGTTGTACCAGCTATTATTGAAGAAAAGTTTGTCAGGTCAGGTCTAATAAATGCCATACTAGTAGATGCCATTTTGCAGGGAAGTCAACACTCTGCCTCATATCTAGAACAAAAACGGGTATCAAGTCTATGAAAAATTTCCCTTTGTGTCCCTATTCCTATGACTCCACACACATTGCCTTCTCAATGTTTTCTATTAACCATTCATCAGATATCCTGATAGAACTCCAGGTACTTTCCAAGAAAGAGTGGCATTTAAGTTTTGCTAAGATGAGTGAATGAATGGGCAATCTGACAAAAGGAGGGAAGTAAGGAAACATTCCCAAACCTTTTTTAATCGAATGTTCTTCCTGACACCTCTCAGATGTAAACAGAGCTTGGTGTAAAGAAATCCATTTTGATAATTAAAGACCTGAAATACTGTGTGTGCTCATTTCTTGACCTATCCCCACTCCAAATAATTTTCTTAAAAACCTGAGACAATCAAATGGGGGTAATATGATGATGCTTCCTGGAAAGCAATTTTACAACCTGGCTCCTGAAAGCACAAGAGCTCCCCTGCAGCTATTTTGGGGATGGGTGGTTAGAGTCACAAATTTGGTGGCCTCTCAGATCTACAGTTTCCTGTTTTAAGAGAGTTTCAGCCCACTTCTGCTTCAGTAAGTGTCAGTGGTGACTGGTTTGATCCTTTGATTACAGCAGTCAGTCTCAGTTTAATGACCTTCTCACGTTGGTCACATTATTATAGGGCTCAGTAACCTCTTCCATAACCAGTTTTGATGATGCACCACAGATAGAAATTCCCATATCTGCCCATTTGTCTAAGACACCCTGGAAATTTAAATTTCATTGAGATTTTGCATGGGACAATGTTCAGTCCACTCCATGGTAGATTGTCCCAAAAAACTCAGTCATGCCGTGTTTAGTCTGGCAAGAAAATAACTACAGGTTCCCATGGTGCCACCAATGAGCTTGGTTGTCCAGTAAGGTGGTAATCATGAGAAATCTGGGGGCGGTGAGGAGGGAATGCTCGGGAGGAACCCCTCCTGTGTACTAACTGCATCTGGTTGTACCCACCACCTGTGGTTGTACTTTGCAATGTTGTGAGAAACATCATAGGTCGTGTATAGGTCCAAGGCATCAGGGGTAGTGTTGAAGACCTGGGAAAAACAGTGGCAGGTTAAGGAAGTCATGGAAAAGCAGTTGTCTCAGATGTCGTTGCCAGCCATGGCCATTTCTTCAGGTAATTCTGACCCTTGGGGGAAGGGAGTCGAACATAAGCCAACTGATGGTCATTGACTATAATCTTGTCTCTTTTCTTGGGTTTTTCCGTATCTTCCAGGCATCCATGGCTACTTGGTGGCCCAACAATTTACATCCACTGTGGATCATCATAGTCACCATCCCTTATGGTGGATGCCTCATTTTCTTAAAAACATACTCATTGAAAAGCTCATCTACAACCTGGATTTCTGAATAGTGGTTGCCTGCTCCCAGGGTCCCCCACTGAGGAAGGCCCCTTTTTTCAGCCCTGGCAGAAACCTTATTGGGATCAGCTTGCAGCATCCTTCCATACTCCTCGTAGTCTTCAGCTCAGCACAGTTTTCTCCCAGGAACCAGTCCACACCCATCTCCAAGGCCTCCTCCAAGCCTTTGGCGTTCATAGGGGTGATACCTTTTGACCCCACCCAACAACAAAGTAGTCAACCACAGTTGGGACAAGCTGTTCCTTCACAGGCTGGACATCGCTCTCATCTAAATTGGTTCTTAGCAAGTGGATGTCAAATGGCACGGCACCCAAGCACACCTCTATTTCAGGGTCATTCATAAAAGGCTTCCATATTCCCAATAGCAAATGCATAGCTTGAAAGGACATCAGGAAATTCAGTAGCTTGATGAACAATCCCAGGGAAGGGCTTCCCATTGCCAATTTGTTCCACGGCTGACAAGAAACCACCACCACCATCACCTCAACAGGCTTTCCTTAACTCTTCAAACATCTGTTTTCCAGAGCAGCATTCACAGAGAACTTTCCTGTGACCTCACTGTTGGGCCTGAAGCCCTTCTTGATTCTCCAGCAGTTTCACTGACCTTCTCCAAGAACTGCAGCTCATCATCACAGTTGAAACTCATGGCAGTGACCAGAGTGATGGTAAAAACTCTTGACTCAGCTTTGAAGAGCAGCCACCCAGCTGTCCCACAGCCCAAATCATCACTATTCTGTTTTTCTTTTTTGGTTAGATTATTTATGCTTTAGCAATTGAAGTATTAAACTGACAATATTACTCTCAATCCATAATAATATTACATGCTATACTTGAGACTGATTAGCTTCCTTGAAGATAAAAGCAAACAAACTATTATGCTATCACCTACTAGTCGTGCAGCATAATTTTAACTAAAAAGTTTTTCTCATAATAGGACAAAGTATACAATATGAGCATAGAGGTATTAAGTGTGATTATAAAGTAGCCAGTTTTTCTAAGTCAAAAGCCATGATCTTTGAACCACTGTTCAATCTATTTCAATATCTGATTGATATTATCCTCTAGATCTTCTGGTTTATTGCTGGGCAGCTGATGCACTATTTCTTCCTTGTACAATGCTAAGGCTTCTTCATGAATAACTTGGAAAATTTCACACTGAATATTGTCCTTCAGTTTCTTCTCATATCCCCTCATTTCAAGTCTTTTGTACAACACGGTAGTATCCATTTTCAGCACTGAGCTGAAGACTACACACTACATGAAACCAGTGTTCAGGGAAGAAATCACACCATGGTTATCAACAATAACACCACCTTCTGTCATTGGATTTTCTAAGTCATCCACTACGCTATCTTCATCTAACATGGGACAATCATTCTCTTCATCATAACCATCACATAGCTGCATTTCTTGAACTAAATCACCCACATCAATGTATTTTAATCCTGATTTTGTTGCAAGTTCTTTGCCTAGTGTCGTTTTTCCAACCCCTGGTGCACCAGGGAGTAGGATGTTCAGAAGCGACTGTCCTTAACGCATGGTTTCCAGAAGCCTAGGCTCACATGCTCCATGCACAGCCTAAAGGCTGTTCTTTTTTAAGAGGGTAGGAAAGCAGGCAGGAAAACAAGGAAGCAGGCAGGCAGGTAGGCAGGCAGAGGCAGAAGTGGCATTTTTCATTTGTTTGTTTCCTGTCTAGTTTGCACCCCTCCCTAAGGTCATGAACATGGGCTTAGGCTTTACATGGTCCATGAACCAGCCTCTCAGCCACCTGAGCCACCACAGACACATGAAAGGATGTTCTACATCACATATCATCAGGAAATGCCAATCAAGACCACGATGAAAGATCACCTCTCGTCTGTGAGAATGGCACAGGTGCTGGTGAGGGTGTGGAGAAAAAGCAAGTCTCTTACACGGTTGTTGGAAATGTAGTGCAACCTCTATGGAAAACAGTAGGGAAATGCCTCAGAAAAAGCATAATTTAAGGTCAGTCTAAGCTTAGGTGCAGATGAATGCAAGATCTCCAGATATATAAGAGCTCTGATGTAACTGATCAAAACTCCTTAAGGTCTTGGTAAAATTGACAAGGATATCCCAGATGCAAATACACAGCAGAGATTTACTTTGATGTCTCTAGGTATATGGTAGTATCACAAAATAAATTGTTCCAGTAAGGGAAAAAAGTAACAGTTGCTGGTCCACAAAGATACCTTAATTGTACTTGATGAGGATAAGAATACAGGGAAGGGTGAGAATATGACCAAGAGCTACGTAAATTCAGAAGAGGAAACAGATGACTCATCCAGCTGCCTCTGAACTTTTTTGCGTCTTTCTCTCTGCATCTCTTCCTTCTGAAGTACAGACGGAAGTGAACAGGATGGCAGTAGCAAGCCCAGAGCAGGGTCCCCTGATGGAGAAGGGAAGCGCTCTGAGAATCTACTAGAACAGGAACCTCACTTGAAAACAGCAGTGTCCCTTTCTCTCTTTAGGGATTCAGAGTCAATTAGTCTCTGTTCCCACTAATTAGAAGGCTGGGACCTCCAACCTGGTAAATATTCCCAGCATGAGCCCCCTTAGGTCCTCACAGTTTCATTTATTTTGATTCCAAAAATCAACGGCACAGTTGCCTCCAATGCTAGATTTCGTTTCCATTCCATAAGAGGACAAGACCAAGTCACCAGATGGGGCGGTGATGTGAACGTGCCCTGGCCCAAGGCTGCAGAACCACACAGCTCAATAACCTAAGGGAGTGGCTGAGAGCAGCTGGGTAAGTTCTGAATTAGAGACCAGAGTTCAAGTCTGGACTTAGTTACCAGCTGCCTCTGGAACAAATGACCTTTCTTTATGCCTCAGTGTCCTTATCTGAAAAGTAGAGTATCTCATGAAGACAGTGAAAGTACCACGAGAAAAGAGGAGTAAAGCACTTTTAGCACAGTGCCTGGCAGGATGCTAATGGTCAATCCTTGTTAATGCTACTTCTCGCTATCGTTGTGACCATTGGGAGGTTTTGTACTTTGCTTGTAGCTAATAGAAGAGGAGGCAGGATTTATAACCAGGGATGTCTTCACCCAGGTTCTGTCTTAAGCACTGACATTCTCCCTCCTGTGATCAGGGAGAAAAAGCTCTAGAGAATGAAATGAAACTGGAACATCAAAAGCAGCTTTACTTTAGAGCTTTCTGGAAAGCTAGACCTCTGGATGCCTCTTTTCTCCAATTTTGTCCCAATGCTCTCTCTGCAGAGACATCTTAGTTTCCTTTCCTCTGTAACAAAGGTTGGCTGTGATACCAGGGTGCTGCCTCTTGTGAACAACATGGGACTTGCGTATTTTGTAGAAAATTTATATCGCTACTTTCTTTTCTTCAAGTCTTGAGAAATGACTGCTTCAGGTCCCTAGTTATATTTAACTTCGTCAAAGAAGTTCCCCTGAACTCTAATCTAAATTGGTCATTCTCTTATACTTGCTCTTGCCTTTTCAACACTAAGCAGAGTTTGACTATGTATTTATTTATTGCTTAGCAGAATATTATTGTCTACTACTAATTATTATTATTTCTCAATAATTTGATAATGGTTAACTATCTTCCCAACTAGCCTGTAAATACAGGAATCGTGCCTATTTCATTAACCTAACATTTTCAGTGCTCACAGGCATTGCTGATATGAGGTAAGCAATCTCTAAATATTTGACCACAATTTCCTTCTATCCCCCTTCATTATACAATTTACCCCTTTACCTCATCTCTTCTTGTACCCACTGATTTGCTTTTGTTTCCCACAAAAAGTTTCTTGCTGATTGATCTAGTTCATATTTTTTTTGGGGGAAAGGAGATAGTTGTGACTTACTGTATTATTTTATAGATGTAAATTTGCTATCATGTATACCTCAAATCTGGCTAGTATTAAAGTTCCTGATTCCACCAATAAAATCAATTAAAAATAAACATTTGGAAGGAGGAAAAATGACAAACATGGCTTCCTAGCCCCAATGTGATAAATCTCCTCTCAAAGTGGCTGATGAGTATTTGTAGGACCTGTAAGAAGATTAAAGTTCTGCTTGCCTCCAGAGGTAGAAGTGCATAACAGACTACTTCCAGATTGGGTAGAAAAAAGAACTTTTCTTGAATATTGACTTACATTCTTTTTAGCTGTGTGATCTTAGGCTGGTCAATTAGCCCCTGTTTCCTGATCTGAAAATGTAAGGGAAAGATAGAGAGCAGACAGGTTAGATGGGTTAAATGATAAATATCACAGGCACATAGTAAACACATCATAAGTGAGTTTTCTATCCACAGTCCTGCAAACAGCCCCTGAAGCCTTTGGCCTTTTCTTTTTCTCCCTTTACAAGGAAAGCAGAGCTCTGGTGTCCCTCCTCTTACTATGTTTCTTGGACATTCCAGGGACTTTGTTATTGGAGAAGTATTCCAGAAATTGTATCTTAGCTATATAATTTTTTAAATGGCCTCAGTTAATAGAGAAAATCACATTAGTTATTTCTTGTTTATCTTAGAGAATGTTACTAATTACGCCCTTAGCGGTACCGATGAAGATGTTTAAAAAAATCCTTTCAGTCTAGAGCCCAGAACCACACTTAGTGGTTCCTTGGGGAAACCACTAAACTCTCTAAGTCACAGTGCAAATCCTACTCTATCTCCCCAACCCCGGGTACCCTGTGTGTTTCCTTACCGGCCTCCCTGTTGGTACTCTGGTCCCTACAATCCTTTCTCCACAGTAGCGGGATGACCTTCCCATGCCGTAAACCAGACCATGCCATCTGCTGCATCAGTGTCCACCACAGAGCTTGACTGTGCTAAGAATCTGCCTTCTCCAGCATCTGGGAGCCACTTCTGCCTACCTCCTCCCCCTTGCTCACCTCACTCAGCTGCACTCACCGTCTTTCTGCGTCTCCAAATACACATACCAACCCTCCTGTTAGTACTTGCAGCAACTTCCCTGCAATGAAACACTCTTCCACTCAATTCTTTATTTAACTGGCTCCTTGTTATTCAGAATGTTCCCCAGGGTGTGCTCTGCTGACAGTTATTTAAAGTAATCTGCTGGCCACTGCCATATTTTATTCTCAATTTAGCCTTTATTTTTATTTGAGGTATCATTGTTTTAGAACAAGAATAAGTCTTAGGAATACAGCCTCACACCTGTTCGAATGGATGAAACGACACCATGTCCACCATCAAAGTTCTAAGAACCCACCACCACCCTCCAATCAACCCCTCTGCTGGTTCCTCCACTCCCAACCCCTTTCCCTCTGAGGACCACTGTTCAGTTGGCAGAATCCATGGGTTTGCTTTTGTTTTACTCTTTTGTTTGCATTGCACCCTTATCTTCTTGTGTGTTTGTTTATTACATGACTCTCCCGATTAGGATATTATCTAGATAAGAGCAGGGACTTTGCTGTATTTGCTGTATTTCTGCGGTGCCCAGGAGGCAGCTTAGCCAAGAGGTTGAGTGACTTACTGTGTTATATACAGATATGGGCTCACTACCATGTGTACCTTAAACATAGTTAATGTCATAAAGCAATATTCCTTCAATAAAGTCAATCGAAAAAAGCACAGGCTCTAACGTCAGGATCATCAAGATTTAAAATTTACCTCCATCTCTTTCTAGAAGACTCAGTTACATTATCAATACAATGGGTATAATAATAACTGTCTCTCAGAGCTTTTTTCAGACTTCAGTGAAATACTGTGCAGCTATTAATATTGTGATTCAGTTGTGATTTTTCTACCTTTGTTTCCACCCAGATAATACTAAGAAAAACTCGCAAAGCATCAGCCTCCATTTTTTTTCTTAGTTACGGCAGCAACATGAAGCCAGGAAACTACACATTCAGAGTCTCCGAATTCCTCCTCCTGGGCCTGTCTGAGCAGGAGGGAGAGCAGTCTCTTCTCTTTGGCACCTTCCTAGGCATGTACCTGGTCACTGTGGTGGGGAACACTGCCATCATCCTGGCTATTGGCTCTGATCTGCGCCTCCACACCCCCATGTACTTCTTCCTGGCCAACTTCTCCCTCACTGACCTGTGTTTATCGTCTACAACAGTCCCCAGAATGTTGGTGAACCTCCAGACGCACAGCCAGACCATCACCTATGCCGGATGCCTGTCTCAGATCTATTTCTTTCTGTGGTTCATTGGACTAGATGTTTTCCTCCTGGCAGTGATGGCATATGACCGGCTTGTGGCTATCTGCTACCCTCTTCACTACACCTTGGTCATGAATCCCAGATGCTGTGTCCTGCTGGTGGTCATGTCCCTAGTCCTCTCTCAGTCGTACTCTCTAACCCACACCATCCTCTTGGCTCAGCTCTCCTTCTGCACTGACAACACCATCCCCCACTTCTTCTGTGAACTTCTCCCGCTCTTGAAGCTCTCATGTTCCAGTACTTATGCCAACCAGTGTGTGCTGATGTACTGGGGTGGGGCATTAACCATCTTGATCCCCTTGCTAATCATCATTTCTTATGTCCGCATTGTGGCCACCATTGTGAGAGTCCCATCAGCAAGTGGGAAGTGGAAAGCCTTCTCTACTTGTGGCTCCCACCTCTCAGCAGTTTGCTTGTTCTATGTGTCTGCCATTGGGGTCTACTTCATTCCCTCCTCTGCTGACTCAGCCAGCAAGGACAGGGTTGCAGCAGTGATGTATGCTGTGGTGACCCCCATGCTGAACCCATTCATCTACAGCCTGAGAAACAAAGACATGAAGACTGCCTTGGGGAGACTCCTGAGTGGAGGGGCACTGCAATCTCCATGAGAACAAGGATGTCATTTTGGGAAATCAATTTAGAGAGCTATCCTGGTCCCCACATTCAAATCCTACATCTGCTACTTGCCAGCGTTCTGGCCGAGGGCAAATTAAATAACCTCCCTGAGTCACATTTTCCTCACTCATAAAAGAAGGTAATAAATTATTCTCTATCGAGTGATTATGCAAGGTAAAATAAGCCCAAAAGAAAAAGAGAAGTACAGCATTGCTTCACTCATACATGGAATATAAAGAAACGAAAAAATGAACAAACAAATCTCAAAATTCACAGATGCAAGACTGTGGCGACCAAGGAGAGGAGTGGGCGGAAGGAGGAACAAGGCAGCGGTAAAGAGCACTGAACTCTGGTGGTGGGTGTGGCGTGAAACACACACTGGCTGAGGTGCGCGTTCAATATCCTAAATGCATAGCACAATGCTAACAAAAAGAAATAAGACAATCTTTAAAAATTAGTGGATGGTAAAAAAAAATAGAATTTCCCATTGCTGGTACAAAGATGTCTTATTTAATAAATGTACTGGGACAAATGGGCAGCATTTGGTGTACAAGTACTGGAAGAAAATACAGGAAATTCCTCTTTGACTTCAGTGTAGGGAACAACTTTCACTCAAAATAAAGAGATAGTAAAATTTGATAAAGTTTAACTACATAATTTTTTGAACTTTTCATTAAAACAAAAAACCCCAAAGTAAAAGAAAATTGAAAAACTGAAAAAAGATCATTGCCATGTAAATCACAAACAAATAATGGTTTACCAACAGACCCAAACAAACATCACCAGCAATAAAACACGCACATACTGTTTGGTTCCTGATATGACAGAATGATAAAAGTTTCAGGTTTGTGATGTTGAAATGGTCTAGTTGAATTAAATCATGATGAAATATCTGAGAATTCCAAACTGAGGGACCGTCTACACATAATTGTCCATTACTCTTCTGAAGTGTACAGGTCCTGAAAGGTAGACAGGAGAATTATAAAAAATTAAAGGACATTTTGAGAGTGAAATGTGATGCTGGGTTGGATGCTGGAGCTGACAAAGGATATTTATTGGGACAAGTGACAAAATGTGAATGAGATCTCCCAGTTATTTTGTGGAATTTTATCAATACTAATTTCCTAATGTTCTTATAATTGCATTATAGTTATTGGAAAAGCTTGCAACAAGACATGTATATGAGAATGCCTTTTATGATCTTTGTCATATTTTATAAGTCTAAAATTATTTCATAACAAATAAAAAATAAGGTAAAATAAAACAATAATATGTGAAGAAAAACTATAAAGATTTGGAAATCAGCTACCCCATTTCTAAATAACATGAGTCAAATACATCACAAGGGAGATAAGGTAATATTTTTATTTGCAAGACATTGAAAAGACAAAATGTCAAAATGGATGTGTTTCAGCTAAAGCAATTCTTAAAGGGAAATGCATCATTTAAAGTATTTACATGGAGAGAGGAAAAAAAGCACCAAATAAATGACGCAAGGTTCTACCTTGGGAAATGATAAAAGGAAGGATAAGGCACACCAACTGTGAACAAAAAGAAGGGAATAATAAATAAAAATGGAGACTCAATGATATATAATACTGATAAAAACAGAAATAATAGAACTGAAGTTGCTTCTTTGAAAAGATCAACAAAATTGATAAACAGGTAACAGAAAATTAGGAAAAATCATATCAGGAAAGAAAGAAGGATGATAACTGCTAAGTGATAATATACTTGAAGTGGACAAAGTCATCAAATTGGATGAAATAGAGAAATTCATTAAGTTATTCAGAACAGAAACAGATTGGATAACTCTGGGAACACACTTAGGATCATTTAATTGTTTACTTTAAGTGAGTGAATTATGTAACACGTGATTATATTGCAATAAACAACTTACTCCCCAAAATTGGTTGCTTAACTGCAAACTGAACACACAGAAAATAAGATTACTGAACCCTAAAGAGGAAAAAATGGAAAGAATAAACATAACAGTTTAAAGAAAACATTCAAAATTTAGCATACACCTTTATTCATTATAGCCTACATCTAATTTTATTTAAAGTCCCAGAAGATGATGAAAGTAATGAGGCAGAGGCAATATATTTGAAGTCATAGCACCTGAGATTTTCCCAATGACAAGCAACATCAGCAGAGTGAAGAGAGAGAAAAATACAATAGTCATATTGTAGTCAAACTGCTGGAAACCGGAGAGACAACTCTTAAAAACAGGAATGAATGTGAGAGTAGCTAGAACAAAGTTATATCTGATAGAAATAGAAATACAAAAGCCACCTCACTCTGACGGCTGTCGGAGCGGCTGAGTTGTATTGCATATGACTTCTCAGAGGGTCTCTAGAAGGACTGGGTCTGGCTGCTGAACCCATGACACATGCCTTTGCAGCTGGCATGCGTGTCTCTCCCTTCTGTCTCATTTTCCCTCTTCATTTGTGTTTTCTGAGATCATCTTTGAAATAGACCTCGGAGCCCAGTCTTCATCTCAATGTCTGCTTTGAGGGAACCTAAATCAAGGTATTTGGCAAATATGTATACATATGCTTCATACACAGTGAATCATCAGAACCCTTCAGTATCGAGTTCTGAAGTTGGCTCCCTTGTTGTCTGACGATGGCGATGGACTGTATGAACATCTACTGCATGTAGCTTCACAATCAGAAGACCCTCCATTACTGTGGACTGCGAAAAGGCAGTGGGAGAAGGAAAAGCATCAAACTCAGCAATACATCCAACACTTAAGAGTTAAGGGTAAGTCTAAGGAGTGTGGATTTTGTTCACTTTTGTTCCCTTTCCTAGATGTGCCGAAGAACAGTGGTAGACTCAATTCCACCAGCTCCCCACTAACGTAAGTAAGAGAGCCAAATGACTCCCCACTAGCATTTAAAGAAGCAGCCAATGCACATCACAGCCTGAAAACCTGGCCCAGAATTGGCTGTAAGTCTGTCATGCAGCCTTAGAAGGTCTTCTCTTTGGGATTCAGGGTTCTGTTAGGGAAAGCATGGAAATGTGAGATGTTATTGGGACATTTAGATGGATTACTTTGAATCATCAAAATCCTTTAAATCCTACAGATAGAAGAAAGCATTTTATGTTCTCTTGATAGAGAAGCACAGGGCCCAGCTGCCTAACTACTGTGAAAAAAGATTTTCTGTAGACATAGCATTGGCCACACCTTCTTTCTCTCCCTGATATCTCATCTTTGCGATGTGACTTTGTATCTTTCTCCCATCAAAAGGTAGAATTTGCACCCTTAGAATATGAATTGCTCTTAAGTCTTGTTTTTGTCATAGGGCAATAGTTAACTGACACAAGTGGGGGTTTTCTCGTTGTTCTGGGAACACGGGCAGCCTGTGCCCAGGCCAGCCTGTCACAGGATGAAAAGCAGGGGACCCATCCCCATCCCATTGCTTCAGTTAAAAGCAGCCAATCTCCAGAAGTAGCACCACCCAGACACATGAATGAGCCTTCCAAAAACCACCGACAGAATTATCCAGCTGAGCTGAATCTAAACTGCTGACCCACAGAAACATAAACCAAATAAATATTCTTGCCATTTTCTAAACACTAAGTGGGGGTGGTTTGTTACGCAGTATTTGGTCACTGATAAAGCCCTCCTCTGATGCAGAGGGCAAGCATGAGGATGTTTACTTTCGAAATGCCCACCTTCTGCACTTTTTCTAGACAAATGACTTGGAACAGATTTCAGCATCTCTCCAACAGGCAATAACAGTACTGGCTACAGAGTATTTGCCTTACTCATCAAAGGAGAATCAGGATTTGGGATCAGTATTAACTGGAGGAATAAGTATATCTCAGGGTAACGGAAAAGGAAGGTACAGAGTCAAAATGCTTGACATGGGAGCACGTTCATATGATTCAGGAGACAGGAACACCTAGAATGAGTTCTCATTCACTGCTAGGATGATTGATGGACTTGAAAATGCTGGTGGCCTACAGTAAATTAAATGCGGTTGCTAGAACACCTTGGCAAAGTACTGAAGAGAAAGAGATCAAAAATCCCAGATGTGTGGCCATGTTAGAGGGGATTTATTATATGAGATCAGAAAACCCACCAGATAATTATGTTTCCTTTAAAGGGGGAAAAAGGCTCCCTTCACTGAAGCAATAAAGAATACGTTAGTGAGGAGGACAGCAGAATCAATGTTCTGGGGGTCTGGGAGATCTCCTCCCTAGAGCAGAATACACAGAAAACGCTGACATGAAAATTAGTTCCCTGTGTCAACAGAAATAAAATTATTCTGGGCATCAGAGATCAGGTGCCAGCACTTAACCATCCCAAGTGATGTGAATGGAAAAATGGCCAAAGGATAATTGACAATAGCTAGGACAGGGAAGCAACCTAAGTGCTCATCAACAGAGGACTGGATGAAGAAGCTGTGACGTGCAGACTCAAGGGAATTCTATGCAGTGGAAACACAAAGATGAAATCGTGACCTCTGCAACAAACTGAATGGACCAGGAGGGGCTCAGGTTAAGCAAAATAAGAATGAAAAAGAGAAGTACAGGATGGGTTCACTCATATGTGGAATATCAAGAAACAAAACAATTGAACAGATCAACCCCAATGATATTCACAGGATGCACGACTGTGGCAACCTGTCGGCAGGAGCGGGGAGGAGGCAAGGAGGGAACAATGCAGAGGCACTGGAACTGCTGGCGGGTGTGGTAAGAAATACACGGAGCAGAGGTGTGATTTCAACATCCTAAAATGAACATAGCAATGTAAACAAAAGGAATAGTGCAATTATTATTATAATAAAAAAGAAAGATAGCTAATATACTGCACTTGTTCTAGGACTGAGACACATCGGAAACCAATGAGGGTATTGATAAATTCTCTAACAAAAATTAAAAAAACAGTATGTGGAAAACGGATGGTAGCTTTTGCAATAGAAAAATCTCAGTTCCTCAGCCAGCTTTAACACTGAACCAGCGTGTGAGGAGGCAGTCACAGCCGTCACACGGTGGAAAGGCTCCATTTGGGGTTAGGCTCGAGCAGGTGCAGGCCTCGGGAAACAGAGCACGCAGCCCAGAGCCCAGGCCCTCCAACTGGCTTCCAGATTTCTTTCACTCAGCTCACACCACCGGTGTGTTCGGGGTCAGAAACACTCAGATATGGATCATGGATAAAAACCATCACACACTGCTACGCGCTGAAAGTGGACGAATGTACAGTTCTGTACACAGCCCACCCAGGAATGACTTTAAAA
Source organism: Solenodon paradoxus (assembly GCA_004363575.1). Taxonomy (NCBI): domain Eukaryota; kingdom Metazoa; phylum Chordata; class Mammalia; order Eulipotyphla; family Solenodontidae; genus Solenodon; species Solenodon paradoxus. The sequence goes on along the minus strand of RJWH01002515.1, from coordinate 46,192 downwards.
ATGGTGGTCAGTGGAATGCTACTTGGCCTTTAAAAGAGATGAAGTCCTGCCACTAAAGTTTATTGTTGTTTGGATTTATTCTCTCTTTTTTAAAAAGTCTATTATTGTTTAATTTATATTATTTGTTAGTTTTCTAGCTCTAGATACGTCATATGAGTGATATCCTATGATGTCTGTCTTTCTCCTTCTAGCTTGAAAAGAAGACAAATCGAAGGGTACAGAAGAAGTAGGGGAGGGAGGAACAGCATAAAGGAATTAATTGTAAACTGAAAGAAAAAAGAGAGAGTGGTAAACTTATTGCATTATATCAGATGTAAATGTGCTATTATGTATGCCTCAAACCAAGTTAACGTTAAAATGCAGTATTCCTTCAATAAAATCAATAAAAAACACGAAGAGAGAACATTATCCTTAAAAATGTTCAATAAATGTTATCTATAATTTTGCTTCTATATAATCTAGTCAATATTGGAATAAATTGCCACCACCAGATATAAAAAAAGATAAAAAAAGAACAGAATCCTGCCATATGCAACAAGAGTAGACCTGCAAGGAGTTATGTTAGTGAGATAAATCAGAAGCAGAAAGACAAACATGACTTTACTCATCTGCAGCATACAGAAAACCAAGCAAACAAATGAACCAAATCAAACAAAAATAGACTTTCTGTCTATAGAATCAAATTAGTGGTAACCAGAAAGGAAAGGAAAGGTAATAACTTGGGTAAAAGGAGTCAGTTATATGGTGAAGGGCAGACTTAAGAGTGTTGGTATTAAATGCATTGTATTAGATACAGATTTTTATTTTCCCTGATGCACACCTTAAACCTACATAATATTATAATGCAATGTTCCTTCAATAAAATTGAAATAAATAAATAAAACTCAAAAGACAACAACAAAGAAACAAAGAATAAAGTTGAGGATAAATCCTTTCAGCTGGCAGAGAATTAGACAATCCACTGATCTTTTAAAAATGGGGTAGAAGCACAGAGATAAGAATCTAAATAAAGTTATTTGGAAGTAACGAATGTCTCATTCTTTATTAGTATAATTAAGAATAGCAGATACAAGTGAACTAAAGGTTATTGAGAGATAGACCCACACATAGTGTGAAACAGATCCTGAAGGACTTTTATGGGGTGGTGTGGAGAATTTCATCAAAGAATACAAAATTTAACTAGGTATCAAATGAATAAGTCAGGATTAAGCATTCCGCAACTTCTCAGTACCATTAATATGTTCTACCCACCATGAATTTTTCTCTTAATAGGGTAAATCATGAAGTTGGTATTTTCAGACTTCATTTCCACTGTCCTTTTGCGGCCAGGAAGGAAATCCCCAACAGTGTTCTCAAACCTGATTGCACTAGAATTACCTGTTTATGCAAGATATTAAGGTCCCTTCTCTAGCGACTTCTGGGGCTCCAGAAAATACAAGCATCCATAATTTAAATGTCAAAAGCACTGACAACAAAACAGAGGAGAGGCAGCCGCAAAGAACAGAACTGACCAAGAGATTGTACAATAACTGACCTGGGAAAGAAAAAGCAAGACCCAATCCAGAGAGAGAACCATCATGACAAAACATTCCAGGTTGGGTTGGGATGGCCCCACAGACCAGAGGATGTGACTGCAAACAGCCCGTCCCAATGGAATCTTCTCTCTTCTCTTTCTTCATCAGTTCAAAGGAGCCCACACTTTTAAGTCTCAATAAAATGTCGCCTCATGATACAACTGTATCTGACCTGGTACAGGAACGATTATTTTTCGTCTTTTGTAGTCTAACACTATCACAACTATCACAGTCTGACTTGATTAACACTAAACTGAACAAATACCTTTCTGCTCCAGATACAGACATGGACAATATCCTTACTCATTTTTACGTTTTGCCAACAGTGCATAGCGCTGAGTCTGGCGCATGGTTGGTACCTCAATATGAATCTATCTCTCGGTACAAATACTAGCATTGTAAGCAGGAGACAAAGGCATGGGAGTCTGGACTCCAGAATCAGACATGAATTTGAATCCTTCCTTCCCACACACTGGTTATAATTTCCTCATCTATAAAGTATGATAACCCAAGACGGTACCTAACCCATAATAGATATAGAGGGGAAACTAAATGGCATCATATGTCTAGAGAAATAAAAGCATTGAATAAAAATATTATGCTTTATGGAGAAGTCATTGTGATTGGATCAATATTACAGTTTATTTTACATGCGTGCTGCTGCATGCAACACGGGAAAGGTGACTCCTCCCTTAAGGACACATAATCAATATCTCCTCTGTCTGACACAGTGTCTGACAAATGGGAGCGATTAGTAAAAGCTGGTTTAACTGTAAGTTAAAATATAGTCACACTTCTATGAAAATAACACCAAACAACTTAAGTTTTAATTAACCTTATCTCTGTCTAGCTTAGGTCACCCTATGTAACACCAGAGATATCTTTGCAATAAGATAGCACAAATCCCTTATGAAAGAAACATAGTGGTCACAGACGTTGTTGGAGTTGGGGGTTTAAGTGAATGAGGTATAGCTCACTTTCATCCAAAACCTAAGTAAAAGGGGAGGGAGATGATATCGTTTCATAAGCACATGGGTTTTCCAGAGTGTAACTTCAGAAACAGATACAGGATTAAAGTCCCTGAGAAGAGAGCGCATGAATTCCGAAAAGCTTTCTCAGTGCCATCTTCATATCATTGTTCCTGAGACTGTAAATGAAGGGGTTCAGCATGGGAGTGACCACTGTGTAAAACACAGCAGCAACCCTGTCCTTACCCCCTGATTGTGACGAAGGAGGGCACAGGTAGACCCCAATTGCCGCACCGTAGAACAAGAAGACAACAGTGAGGTGGGACCCGCAGGTGGAGAAGGCCTTTTTCCTGCCAGAGGCAGATGGGACCCTGAGGATGGTGGAGAGGATGCGTGCGTATGACAAGATGATGAGAGAGAGCGGACCAGTGAGTATCATGGAGCCCACAAGGAACAGGGCCATCTGGTTGATGCTGGTGTCGGAGCAGGAGAGCTGCAGGAGAGGGACCACATCACAGAAGAAGTGCTGGATGGTGCTGCCTGCACAGAAAGAAAGCCTCATCATGAGCAGGGTGTGTAGGAGGGCAGTGAGATTGGTGAGAAGCCAGCAGGCTGCCAGAAGGAGCACACACACCAGAGGACTCATGAGTGTGGCATAGTGAAGAGGCCTGCAGATGGCCACATAGCGGTCATAGGCCATCACCCCCAAGAGGAAGTCATCCAGCGCCCCAAATGTCATAAAAAAGTGCATCTGGGCCAAACACCCCCCATATGAGATGGTCTGACTATGTGTCTGGATGTTCACCAGCATCTTGGGGATTGTAGTGGAAGAAAAGCAGGCATCAGCAAAAGAGAGATTGGCCAGAAAGAAGTACATGGGAGTGTGAAGGTGGGGGTCAAAGTTGATGGCCAGGATGATGAGCAGGTTCCCCATAACAGTGACCAGGTACATGCTTAAGAAGATGCCAGAAAGGAGAGGCTGTTTCTCTGGCCTTTCAGAGAGACCCAAGAGGAGGAACTCAGTGACACTAGACTGGTTGCTTCTATCCATTCCTCCACTCTTTCTGGAAGAAGAGAAGAGAAACATGTCAAAAACTGGAGAAAGAGTGGAACTTCTCGCTGTCTCAGAGAGACACCCCTCACCAAACTCACATGTCTGTAGCCCAAGTCACTGAGCCTTCCGGCCAAGTTCTGCCATTGTTCCTGCTCAGTCACCTGAGAAGTGAAAGTAAGCAGGCAGAGAAATTCACATGCAAAACCAAGGTGACAGGTTCTGGCTGGATTGGTGAGATCTTAGTTACTTCCATTCTTGCTGTATATTCCCTAAGATCCGTACTCCATGGTTTCCAGGTCCTCAGCTCGCCAGATGCACAGGCAGTAAGAGTTGTTATTTTTTTACCCTGAGCATCACACAGTGCAGCACCTAACTGAATACACCTGCATTTTATTATATACATGTCACAAATGAGTTCCAAAGCTCAGTGAAATCGTTGCTTTCACAAAATATCACAGAGGTAGTACATACAAATTGGGACTCTGAAGTCATTCCCATGCCCTTAAATACCATGCGTCATAGTCCCTTCTGCACTTACCCTCTTCGTCTGCAGAAGGCAGGCAGAAGGAACTCATTCTATAAGGCAGTAATTACCAGTAAGAGACAGGAGACTGGGATGCTGCCTGAGACTGTGGGTCTCAGAAGGAAACCCCCCTTGCCCCTCACTCCTGTCCCACAGCCCTTGATGCTGGCCACCAAAGGAGCCCACCCTGTCTCTGCAGTTCTCCTTTTTGGTCTCAGCAGACCGTGCTTCAAACATACAGAAGGCCTCTTAGCCTGCAGCACAGGAGAAGGTTAAGAGGAGCCAGGGCTTTGGTGCAGTGGTTCATCCAGAGAACAGCAATCCAATTTCTGTGGTGGGTGTTAGATGTGCTTTGCACACACTGTCACAGAGGTTTTGCTAGTTTTCGGGCCTCTGGAGTATGCTTCTCCAGCTGATCCTCAGAGACAAACATGAAGTAATCACTCTAGGTTCGTACATTGACTCCTAGGTTACACTCTCCAAGGAGCACGGGAGAAGGGGGTGCAGCACATTGGTGGTATTGCATTTGATAACTGGTGTCCCCAGGGATAGGTGTATCGCAGTGTTCAGTATGATGGTTGCTCTGGGCATCTCTTGAGAAAGCTGGAAACTGGGGCAGGAGGGCAGTGGAACAGAAGGTAATGTATCGAAAATTTGGATTCCAAAATAATTCCTGGTCCTGCTACCCTGGGGTGGGTTCTTTGACTTCTGTGAGATTTTGGATTTCAAGTTTCTGCTAAGAAGGTGATTACTTTTAGACTATTGACTCTTAACTGCCAAAGCAATCCTTGAGAAATCAAGGGAAACAAAAACCGTAGGAAATCACGACAATAGTATTTTTAAAAAGTGAGATATAGGACAGTTATGAGCTTTTATGTGATGTGGAGACAGAAAACTGGATAGAGACTTGGCATAAGGGAAACACTTCTTTTTAACAATGAGGCTATTGACCCAAAGTGGACTCAAATCTCTAAGTCTGCTGAGTAATTACAGTCTTCCGCTGCTGGATAAATGTGTGACAGATATTTAGACATCTATATAAAAGTAGTTCTGGAGAGCGATATTTGAGTAAAACAGATGCTGAGTAACTAAGTCGTTTACTCTTCAACTTTCCCCAACAGATGTGCAAGGTTGAGATATTACTAGAATGACATTGATTCTTTCAAACCATTTCTGTTCATCCTAGTAACTTAAAGATTAAAACAGGAGACAAAAATTGGTATGTAGAATACTAAAAAGCAGAAGAAACAGCTGCAGTACATAATAAACATAGCTTTCTCCCTCACCCCATCTGTTTTTTTAAACCTTTACAACTGATAAGACTTATTCTTTCCCCTCTGCTGATTGCCAGAAAAATATCCAACATTCCATGGGGAGTTTACTTTGACTGCAGGCACATAAGAAAAATCTTAGTACTAAACTGAACTAAAGGAATGACAAGTCCAATTGTCAGACACTATGGTCTTGACAAAAATAGTTTTGAAGTCACTGGTCAATGACAACCCACAGCAAACCACAAAGATAAATCCTGACGGAAGAGGGGAATTTGACTTCCAGAGTTACTTACTGCATCATAATATTCAGAACACTCAGTTTTCCACAAAAATTACAAAGCATGCAAAATACATTGCCTACTCACAGGAAATAAAGAAATTAACAGACGGGGTCTCTAAGCCAAGTATAAACATTGGAGTCACTAGGCAAAGACTTTGAATCAACTATCTTAAAAACACTCAGAGCTAAAGGAATGCAAAGGGCAAACAGTCATTTCCTCCCACCACCGCTGCCGCCGTTGGTTGTTATGCCTTGAACTTGGTGTATACATACTGGCATCTTACTCACCCGCCCACCAGACTTGCACTGCTCAGTCTACTGCAGGGCCTCGTGTAAATGCTCCTCATTCATTTGGGGGTTTCAGACAGCGAAGACTATTTAATGGCCCTCTAATTATATGCAGGGTGGTTCTGGTACCCTGATGATTTGCCTGTTACAAGCTCTGCCAAAATTATCTAGCTCTAAAGGATATTTCATTCATAAAGCCACTCATGCGCTCACTCAGAAAGTGAGCATTGCCGCTTCACACCAAAAACAGTGTGGAAAGCAGAAAGAGGTCAAGAGAGGTTAAAATCAGTCAGCCAAGAGCATCTTCTATTAAGGAAATCAGTCCCCCATCCCACCCAAATAGACTGGAAAGGGGTTTTCAGCTGGTCCACACGATACCCATGTTGGCCAAAAGTCCCCCACTCCCAGGGGGCTCAGGTCATAGCATCCACACAGCACAAATATTATTACTTAAACTTCTGGATTTTCATAGTCTGGACATGACTGATTTGGATAATAAATTTGGTCTTGGTAACCGTACCGCGGCCCGTGTGGCTGTTCGAAGGGGTATCTGAGAGGGGGTTACAGGAGCCTAAAGGAAGACAGGCAGACAACACACATCCAGAGAAGCTGGGGCCAGGTGGGACACTGCTCTCTGGTTGAAGGTCAGTGACCTCAACCAAGATACCTTGGTTTATTCTCTAGGGCTGGGTAACAATGAGATAATAGATAATGCAAAACAAGGAAAGACCATAAACATTAGCTACTCCGCCTTCTGCCTCAGGAGACATAGCAGAGGCAAACCTTTGTTATCTGATCACCAGAGATCTTTTGCCTGGAGCTAGTTGCTTCCTTCAAAACTGCAGGCTGATATGTGGGCTACTATTTCAGCCATTCTGCTGTCTTTATTTATCAAGGTTCTTCGCCACTACTGCCACAATCATGGATGTTGCCAAAATCTCAGTCCCCTGTCCTGGTAAATTTCCTGCAGTGTTTGAGGCATTCCATAGTGACCACTCTAAACTCACAGGGTGGTCAGTCACACAGGAGGCAGCACCTGTGTTTGCTGTTAAGCCACTTGAGTTTATGACTCTGTGCCCTGAACGTGGCTCTCAAAATACATTTTCCTGAAAGGGCAGTGGGAACGCATGAAAAGAGCCTCTTTGGAGTTATGTCTCCAAAGTGATGGCAATATGGTGCCACCCTCTGGCTCACAGAGTCCTTTGTTTTCTTTATTTACACTTATACATATCTGTGATTCCCTGATCAAAAGGCTTTACACCTCAAAGTTCTAAATTCACTCAGAATTATTCTAAATGAGGTGAAATCCACGACCTCACCGGTAGCTAGTACCATGATGGCCTAATGGGCCAGCAGGCAATGTCAGACTTACAATTGGACTCCTTTCCGATGACGACATCAGACCCATACCGGACTCATCTCTGACGGCGACTTTGATCCCCTCATTGGACTCCTCAAGATGGACTTGTCTGTGATGTTGAGTCCTCTCCATGTGTTCTGATGTTCTTGTCAGCCTCTAAACACCCTGCTGCTCTTCCTATTCTTTCTTCCCCAATTCTAGCTCATTCATATCTCCAGAGCTTCAAACTTCTAGCCCCGCCCTCTCAATCACTGCTATCAACTGAGAAGATACTACACAATAATCTTTATGGAAGCCTTACTGAGTGAAGAACCATCTTTAACAGCTTATGAATTGCCAAATAAAGTCATAGATACCCTCTCAGCTGCCTGGCCATATTGTTGCCTTTTCAAAGACTCTTAAAGAAACCTTCTCAGGAGCGCCTTGGTGGCCTAGCAGATAAGACCATCAAATGTAGTCCATATACATCTGAAGGACCCAGGTTCAAGACTCAAGGCTGAGGGGAATGACCAAGTTGAACAATTAAATAAAAGAAATATTTTTTAAGGAAACTTTCACAAAAACACAACCCAGTCCCTGTCCATCAATCTAGTGGATCATGTCTTCAAATCTCAACCTTGGCTGTTTCTCTGATATTCCCTTTAAAATACTAACTGTCTATCCAGGATAACCCATATGTTCTGATTAAAATGCTTACTGGCAACACATATCATGCTAAATGCTAAGTCCATGATATTAGCCCATGAAGGTTTATTCTTTTATTACTCAAGTTCCCCTCACTCCAGCACTGATTTATTTTCCTAATGCAGGCTACTCATCATTTGACTTGTACTATCTGCCTGTTGGGCTCCTACTCCTAAAGGAAGCTTATCAAAATTATTCTCACCACCAAACATTTTATATTCTTGCCAATTGTTTTATTCTGCTGATCACAGAATTGGTGGGGGTGGGGTGGTCATTGGCACTGCCTTGGGAGCCACAGTATTGCATGACAAAATAATTTACGCCCACCAGGAAACTTTCAAAATAATATCCAACTCTATGATTCAAACTAACAGAGTCCTCAAAACCCTGAATGTGAGGCATGTTCCCTGGCAGTTCTGGTTGCTGATAAATGCCAGCCTTAGAGCATCTGCTGATACACCAACAGGGCACTCAGTCCCTTAAGGGAACCGACTACATGTGGATAAACAGCACGGATAAAGTTGCTCAAGTAGCAGAGCGACTGTCTCATTTTCCAGCATAAAACTTTCCCCAGTCCCATCCCTGAACTCCTACAAATTCAAACCCATTCCCCTGCTGTGTCCAGGCCAACTTGGACCCATGTGCCCCGCCCACCTCTCCTCGGGCGTAATTTGTGTGGGAAATACACTTTCTCTTGAGTTCACCTTCTGTGTGATGTGTCATCTGAGCCAAATCCTGCGCCTTCTGATAACATGCACTGTGGTAGGTGGTCAAAGTGCAGTAGCCGGAATCTTCAGTAAAGCAACACGGCAAATGCTAGCCTTTGTGAGTGAAGGGCATGAGGGAGACTATTCTCTCATCTTGACACCTTTTTTCTATGACTTGAATCACTTAGAATTAAAATTTGAAAAAAACCCTACGTCCCCACTGGAACCATGCCCAAGAGAAGTGTGAGCTTGGCATCACGCCCAAGACTAGGGACAGTGTCTCCAGTGACTTCAGTCCCCTCCGACTCGTGGACATGCTACTCCCCACATGAAAGTAGGAAATTGGCCAATTACTCCATGGGCCCTCCTCCTTTGCTATGAAGATTTGGAGGGCCGTCTAAAAGAGGTGTCTGACTTCACCACCAACAGCACAGGTCAGAAGGAACTGGAAATCTGCGCTCGGTGATGGATCTGCTTGTGTGCGCGTGGTATGTACTGAGTATCTTTCAGTTCATGGGTGTGTGTGAGCGTGTGTGTCTGCATAGTGTGTGCTCGGTACTTATTATTTGATAGCTGTGTGTGTGTGTGTACGTGTGTGTACTATGTGCCTGAATGTAGCCTGATTCTCCTGAGGTAAACCCAATCTGGGCTCCGTTTTAACTTATATAGACCAAGTTATCAGCCTCCTGAGCATATAATTAGGGACTCTTCACCTTAAATATTTGCCTCCTGTTGTTAGGACGCCTCCATTCCCACCACTGAATGAGGCATTGGGAGTGAGATTGTTGTTTCCACTCCTAAAGAAGATGCCGGACTTCACAGAGGGACTGAGGTTGGAAAGAGCTTTAACTTCTACTCAGCTTCACGTGCTGGTGTGCAAGCTGTGTTTGCGTGTGAGCGCAGGGCTGTGTATTGCTTGAGTGTGTGCCCGCGTGTGTTACCAGGTGTATGCCACCTTGTGCGTGCATTATTGTGGGTTTAATGACTGTGTCTGAAACTCAGTAGGCCTCACTGCCCCATCTCCCTGGGTATAAAAAAGAAGGGGCTGAAGCACACCTCTCAGTGGTGGGAGTGTGTGTCCTGTTGGAGACTGTGAGTGTGTGACCGGGTGAGCACGTGTGTTGTTGATGTGTCTTTCTCTTAAGATTTTTTTGAACGGCGTGTGGTGTTGTATGTTTTTGGTGGTGTGTATATATAGTGGGGTGGTGTGTGCTGTGTGTTTTTCCAGGTGTGTCAGGGGCACATTGTGAGAGTATCTACGGGTGATATATTATTGGAAATTGTGTGTAGTGTACCTGGTGTGTGATTTGTGAGTTAGACAACTCATATGTAAGTCATTTATGAACTGAACAGCATACTGAATATCTTTTCCTTAAATGTGAATTGGACACAGGTGACTAGCATCCTCAAATCAGCTCTGTGTGTGTGTGTGTGTGTGTGTGTGTGTGTGTGTGTGTGTGTGTATTCAGATTGCGTTGGGTGTCTAATTTGCACCCATGACTTCAAATATCTCCATTAGTGACTACTTTTGGGGGTAACATCAACTAAGAGAAACAATGACCCAGGTGACTATTTCCTCAAAAGATTCATTTTCAGATTGTATTTTCGAGAATGAGGGTCACAGAGTTTTATAACCTTTCGTTCTATTTAACATCCAAGGTGAAGAAGCGCAAGGCAGCATATGCTGTGTGAAATTATATGCAGAACCCTCACCAGGTGATATCAAGACCTTGGAAAAGTCACTCAACTATTTGGTCTCTGTTTATGTATCTATAAAATGGAAGCTTACAGGCTCTCACTAAATATTTATGACTTGCTGTGCCCTGGTGGCTCAGGCGTTAAGCCAGTGGTTGGAGCACAGACCATATAAAGCCCAAAAACCTGGGTTTGAGACCCAGGGCTGGAGAGATGATCAAAAGTGAGCAAATAAATAAATAAAATGCTTTTTCCTCCTCTCACTTTCTGTTTGCCTGACTGCTTTTGTTCCTGCCTGACTTCTCTTCTCTGTGTCTTTTTGTAAAGTTATGGCTTGACTAGAAGTTAATGTATGTGAGAGCCCTTCATCCGGGAAAATATATGAATATGAGCTAAGAAAATTATCTAGAAAGGACACTAAGAACATTTTGAGCAACTTCCGCTTCCTTGCAGTTATAAATTACAGTGTCAGCGCTCATTTATAATCAATGAATAGGGGAACTCTGTGTTCTGATCACACAGCAATATTAGCTTGAATTGCATGAAGTGATCAATATTCAATCATTTCTAATATATAGAAAAAAGTGACAATTTTATATGTATATATAGTCTCTATATAAATGGAATGTTCCATATACTTAAGTATGACTATAGTTCTATCCATCCATCTACAAATATATATGGGAATATATATGTATATATATAATTTATGTGTACAGATATATTCCATATATATGCTTACATATCCCCATATATATGGATATATGGATATATATATGTCCATCAGCTATCGTTGTATGCCTATGGAATTTATACCATTTATGTTACTATTTTCTAACAGCCTAACAAGGGAAAGAGCACTGCTTCTTAGTGCAGCAATGTGGATTTATCTGGTAATGCAAAGTTGATGTGTAGCTTTAATTAAGAAATATATGTGAAGCCCTCAGCATATAGTCTAGTAATAGTAAAACCCACAAATGCTCACCATTATTAGGAACCAGACTTCTTGGGCAACTCTGGCTTGAGAACTATTCTGACATCAAGTGATTTTAAATGACCAGCTATTTCTTGAGTGCAGATGAGTTACAGCTGTAGGTCAATGGGACCTTCCAGATTTACAGGAGGAGCTTGACAATGCTCCCAAGTCACCGCTCAGCACCTAATTCGTGTTACCTGAAGACAGAAACAGCTGTCTGAGGTTCATCTCTGCTTTCTGTGATGGTTTGGCTCTGCCTCAGTGTCACAGATCATCTCGGACTTTGCTTTTCTAGTTCACTGTTGCATTCTCAGTTCTTAACAGAGGTCCTGGTACAGGGTCTGTGTTCAGCAAATAATGATAGAATGAAACAGGGAACTCCCTCTTGCTTCTGTGCAATGAGATCTTGTTGGCTCCTCTGAGATGTAATGTTTTCCTAGAGTCCAGCTGGGATAGAGCAAAGATGCTTGCATCCATAGGCACGAGGAGTTAGAGGAATGTTGTTAAAATTCATTGTTTTCCCAAGAAAATGTAGTATGGAATGTATTCCTATGGTTCTTTCTGATAGCCCCCACCCTCCTTTATCCCCTTGCATATAGATGTCCAGTATGAGACCCGAGAACCAGAGCAGCGTGTCCGAGTTCCTCCTCCTGGGCCTCCCCATCCAGCCGGAGCAGCGAGGCATGTACTACACCCTGTTCCTGGGCATGTACCTGACCACGGTGCTGGGGAACCTGCTCATCATCCTGCTCATCCGGCTGGACTCCCGCCTCCACACGCCCATGTACTTCTTCCTCAGCCACTTGGCCTTCTCTGACATTTCCTTTTCATCTGTCACCGTCCCAAAGATGCTGATGAACATGCAGACTCAATGCCACTCAATCACCTACGCGGGGTGCATTTCACAGGTGTATTTCTTTATATTCTTTGGTTGCCTCGACAGCTTTCTTTTGGCAGTGATGTCATATGACAGGTATGTGGCCATCTGCCACCCCCTCCACTACACCACCATCATGAGAAATGAGTTATGCATCATCTTAGTAGCTGGGTCCTGGTTCTCCTCTTGTTTCCAAGCTCTGTTGCACACCCTCTTCACGGACCAGCTGTCCTTCTGTGCGGGAACTGTCATTCCCCACTTCTTCTGTGATCTTGCTGTTGTGCTCAAGTCTTCTTGCTCAGACACCTCCCTCAACAAGCTGCTTATTCTCACTGAAGGAGGACTGATTTTCATCCTACCATTGAGTGGTATCTTGGGCTCCTATATCCGCATGGCAGTTATCATTCTGAGGGTCCCCTCCTTCAGAAGAATCTCCAAAGCCTTATCAACCTGTGGCTCTCACCTCTTTGTAGTGTTTTTATACTATGGGACAATTGCAGGTGTTTACTATTTTCCTTCAGTAGGCAATTCCAAAAACAAGGACATAATTGCTTCTTTGATGTATGTGGTAGTCACCCCCATGCTGAACCCCTTCATCTACAGTTTGAGGAATAAAGACATGAAGAATGCTCTTCAAAAGATGCTAAATCCCTCTGTCAAAGGCACTCATGGGAGCTGCAAAATATGCCTCCTTTAGAAGTTGCTAACTGGGACAATGCTTATTGCTGACACCACTTTTCCCAATCTCATTTTTATGTTTCTTCTCAATTTTTTCCTCACCTGGTTGTTTTTTCCTCTACTTGCTCCCTGAATTATGTGTGTTCATTTTTCTTTTTCTTCTTTTTAGATTAACTTTTCACTTTTTGATGAGTTTTTAAAAATTGTTCTGAAGTATCACTGCATAATAATATTATATAGGTTTAGGAAGAAAGCTATTAGAATTTTTCTAGGAATTACATTTAGTCTATATTTTAGGTAACAGGGACCATGACCATGCTTACTCTTCTAATCCATGTTTAAAGAATATAATTCCATTTCTTTATGTCTTCTTCAATTTCTTTCAATAGTATCTTACAGGTTTCAGAACACAGGTGTTTCACTTCCTTGATTAAATATATTTCTAAGGATTTGGTTTTTTATGTGATTATAAATGGTTTTGTTTTCTTAATTTCTCATTCTGATAGTACAGCTTATATGAGAAATGTGCATTGTTGGCATAAATGTAAACTGGTGTTATGTAAAGCTTGACAATTCCTAAAAAAATGAAGAATAGAAATACCATATGATCTAGCTTCTGGGTATTTATCTGAAGAATTAAAAAAGATATCTGCATCCCTATGTTCACTGCAGCATTATTTACAATAGCCAAGATATGAAAACAATATAAGTGTCTGTTGATAGATGAGTGATAAAAATGTGGTATATGTACAATAAAATACTACTTAGCTATAAAAACAATGAAATGTGTCATTTGCAATAGCATGCATGGACCCTAGCATGATAAAGAGTATTATGCTAAGTGAAACAAGTCAGATGGAGAAAAGTTCATACTATATTCACTCATAGGTAGAATATAAAGCAAGCAAGCAAATAGACAACAAAACAAGCTCTTAGATACAGAGAACAGATTGATGATTACCAGAAAGGAAGCGGGTGGAGAGAAGGGAAAAATGCACAAATCGGGTCAAGAATATAGCAGTGGATGGAAACTAGACTGTTGGTGGTGATTATAATATAGTGTATACAGATGTTGAAATACAAACTGTACATCTGAAGCTTATGTAATCTAATGACACAACATTACCTCAATAAATATCTATTAATATTATTTTCTAATATTTCTTTATGTAATCTAGATATGAGTCCTTTGTTGGATATATGTATTGAGAATTTTTTCTGTCATTGCGTGTGTGTGTATATGTGTGTGTGTAGATATATAATTTTCTCCAATGTGGTTAATTCTATATGTGTGCTGTTTAAGAAATATTTGTCTATTCACGGGTCTTAAAGATGTTATAATAAGATCTTGTCTTTACAATGTGCTTCGCCTTTAGTATTTGTATTTAAAGTTCTTCCGGGTTCACTTTCTATGTACTCAGATTAATTTTTCCATTTGAATACCCAACAGAGTCACAAGAATTTACTGAACATGACATCCTTTTCCCACTGACCTGCTATTTTGTCTTTGTAATAAATCAAATGACCAAATATAAGTTATCTTGGCTATTTCTTTGTTTTGCACTTCCATTAGTCTTAGATTCTATTTGACAAAAATGAAGCAAAACTCTTATTAATTTGTTTGGGATATCATTGAACAAATAAAACACCTTGGTGATAACTGCCATCTTTAAAATAAAAAGGTTGTAGCATACATCAGTATTACCTTCTTTTTCATTACTAAATAGTATTTTATTACATGAATATATCACATTTTATTTATAATTCTTCAGTTGATAGCCATTAGTTATTTCTAATATTTTGGCTATTGTGGATATTCTACTAGGAACATATACATGCAAGTTTTTGTACTGGCTTCTTTTCATTTCTGTTGACTATATATCTAAGACATATCTAAGACTTGGGGAAAAGTCATATGGTATCTCTATATTTAATATTTCCAGGAAATGCCAGACTGCTTTCCAAAATGTCCATGCTATTTTACATTCCCATACATATATATGGTGTCCTCCACATCCTCACTAACACTTGATATCATTATTCTTTTTGACTTTTGTCAACCTGGTAGATATGAAGTGGTATCACATTGTAACTTTGACTTTTACCTCTTTAATGACTAAGATGTTGAGCATCTTTTCAGATGCTTATTGGCCATTTGTATTTCTTTTTCAGAGAAAAATTTATCAGAATCCTTTGCCCACTTTTAAATTTGACTCTTGGATTTTTCTAACTAGTTGTAAGAGTTCTTTATCTACTTTAGATGTAATATTTTATCAGACACATAATTTTCAAATTGCTTCTCCCTTTGTGTGTTGACATTTCACTTTCTTGATAGTGTAAGTTTAGGCAGAGAGGCTTTTATTTTGAGGAAATATTATTACTCTTTTTTCTTTTTTTATTATGAAAGAGCCAAGAAGGTTTTGCCTAATTCAAAGTTATAGAGATTTTATATATAGGTGCTTACATTTAGGTCTATTGTCCATTATGAGTTAATTTGTGTTTAGTATGGAGAAATAAATGGTTTAACTTCATTCTTTTACAGATAGTTATTCAGTTTCCCAGCACCATTTGCTACTAATTCTTCATGAAAATAAGATATAAGGATGATCAACAAGCTACAAAAATACTCTCAATACTGTTAGGAATCAGGGAATGTAAGTTAAAAACACAATTAAATAACACTTTATATGCCTTAGAATGGCAACTTACCCTAAGATTTCTGTTGTGAGAGAGTATTTTGTTTTCTGACTTATTTACCTGGGAAAAGCAAAACCCTGAGAGGTTTTGTGAGAGGATAAGTGAAATTCACAAAATCACAGAGCAGTTAATTTAGAGTTTGAGGACTAGGAATGGGCAATGAACCAAGGTTTTTCCCCCAATGGGTACTTCAGAAATTGGTATTCCCAGTTGTCACTATGACTTCCAGCAGGGAGCTCCTGGGATTGTACCAGAAACAGCTCATAGATAACTCTTTTTTCCTGGGTTGCTAGGCAGTCTGACTGACTCAGGATCTAGGATGTCTTTCCTTGAAGATGAGGGCTCCATATCCCAGATATCCCTTCTGCCTTAAACATAGGGTGAAATGCTATCTTTTCTTCTGGCCATCACATATGGCTTTCCTACTCTTGACAAGTGAGAGCTGAGAGCAGAAGAGTCAAACCTCTATCTTAATGTAAAGAAATGAGAAGTCATTTTTGACCCTACTCAGGACTGATGTAAGTCATTGACAAAATTTCCTATTCTTGGTCAATCAAAAGAGGCAGATGAGCCTATTGGAATTGGTATAAACTGTTGTGCTGAACTTGGGCAGATTACAGCAGCTCTTTGAAATCCAGTTACTCATTCATAAAATAAGACAGTTGTATTAACTGAATACTCTAAAGGGTGATATTGCCAAGTGATTTGGAGGACTATTTTACTGGAGTACAAATTCAACCTTATTTTCCCTGAAACCACAGTTTCCTGAAGTCTCCAAATGTTCCTGAGAATGGCTTGACATGATATTGAAGCAGGGAAGGGCAGGTTGGCTGTTTTCAGATATGGGAAAGCAAGAGATTTGAGGAAACATTTCTCAGTACTAGGAAGACGCACAAAGGAGCAGAGTCAGACCTATAAGCAAATACAGTCATAGTAAATCTGAATTCCAAGCATTCATTTCCTATGTATTTTTTAAATTAAAACAAACCAATATTAGTTCAAATGTAAAATATAAAGAAGCCATGTATTCAGTACTTGTGAATATGCAATTGATTAGGGTTACTAACTCAACATCCATCCACCATCCACAATACTTGTTTTATATTTTCACAATTTTTAATGCCACGTATGTACTAAAATATATGCTATTCAACCAGATTTTGATGAAGGTATGTCTGTGTTAGTGACAATCTGCAAGTTAAAAGGCAAAGTTGACAATAATACCATAGTCTCTTCATTGCTTAAAAAGTCATTTTGTTCCCCAGCTAAGCAATATTTTATTGAATAGGTGATTAGCAAGTACATATTAAGAAGAAACAAAATAAATTTAAAAAGTCCCTGAAACTGAAGGATACGAAGTCTAATAGGGATAAGCGACTAATTATAAGGTAGTATGTCAAGTGTTCCTCCACAGACCCACATACAGGACTCTGGGAGCACAGAAGATCAAGCAATGAACTCCAATAGGAGAGTGTAAAATATTCAGAGATATTGACACCTGAGCTCTTGCCAGGTAGAGATGAAGAGGAGACACCCAGGAAGGTGGAATAACTCAGTATCAAAGGCATGCATGAGGACAATGATTTTTTGAGGACCATGAGTGACTTACTGGGTGAGAATGCGGGGTGGTTTGACATGATGGGGAAATGGAAATGTCGTTGGATTGGTAGATGGAGATAGGCTCATGAAGGGGTGAAAATAAGTTTGGACATCTTGATGTGAGGCAAAAGGAACTTAATAACAGTCTATCCTTCTTCATAGCAAGGAGAAACAAATTTTCAGAGAAGTTAATAAATCAAAGCCATAGTACCAGGTTTGATACAGAAGGCAAATTAAAATGCTTTTAGTGTATACTCAGAGTTTTTTCCCTTTATGCAATATAAATATTCCCCCTGGAGACAAATAAATGATTTCAATGTGTGATTTTAAGTGTATAGATACAATGGGGATTTGATTCCGAGGGAAAGTATAGAAAATGCTTCCCATCTGCTTGTGACCCATTCTCAAGGTTAGACCATATATCATAATAATAGATGAAACCAAAAGACAGATATTTTCCTGAGAAGTGAATTGTTTTACAATTTATTAGTTTATTTGCCCAGGATATCAGAATAATTATGAGACTATTAATCAATTTTTGTAAAGTTTTCATTTGAAATCAGTGTTAACTGTTTATAACGGGCTATATGTTTCTAATAAATCTCCATAGTAGCTTCATCAGCTTAATTTCTTACCAGTAGTAAATGGGGATTCCCTTTTCTCCACATCCTTACTAACACTTATTGTTTCTTGTCTTTTTGATAATATCACAATGAGGTGATTTCTCATTGTAGTTTTGATTTGCATTTCCTTGATGATGCACGATGCTGAGCATTTTTTCACATGGTTGTTGGCCATCAGTATGCCTTCTTTGGAGACATGTATGTTTGGATCCATGGCCCATTTTTTAATTGATTCTTTTATTATTGAGTTGTTTCAGTTGTGTATATATTTTAAATATTGACCCTTTGTCAGATATTTGGTTAGAAATTATCTACTGCCATTCAGTAGGTTGCATTCTGTTTGATGTCAGTTTATTTCTCTGGGTAACAGCCACTTAGTTGTATACAGTCCCATTTGTTTATTTTTGCACTTGTTTCTTTTGCAATTGGGGATTTATCCCCAAAGATATCTCTAAGGTCAGTATCATAGAACGTATTTCTTGTTTTTTTTATATATTAAATGGTTTCAGGTCTCACAGTCAAGTCTTTAATATATTTTGAATTAATTTTTGTGTGTGGTGTTAGACAATGGTTTAACTTCCTTCTTTTGTGTGCGACTGCTCAGTTTTCCCAGCACCATTTATTGAAGAGAATTTTCTTCCTCTGTTGTATGTTCTTGGGTTCTTTGTCATAAATTAGCTGTACATATATGTGTGGGTTTATTTCTGGACTCACAATTCTATTCCATTGATCTGTGTCTGTTTTTATGCCAATACCATACTGTTTTGACTTACATAATTTTGTAGTATTGTTTGAAGTCTGTGATACCTTCATTTTTTTTTACTTTTTTTTCTCAGGGTTGGTTTGGCTGTTTGAGGTCTTTTGTGTTACATAGAAATTCTAGGATATTTTGGTTCCTCTTCCATGAAGAATGCTGTTGGAATTTTGATAGGGATTGTTGCTTTAAATCTGTATATAGAGTTAGGTAAAATGAACTTTTGAGCACTGTTAATTCTTCCAATTCATAATCACAGAATATCTTTCCCTTTTCCTATGTCTTCTTCAATTTGTTTCAAAAGTGTCTAAGGGTTTCCAGTGTACAAGTCTTCCCCTCTTGATTAAATTTATTCATAGATGTTATTCTTTTGATAGATTATTAAATGAGATACTTTTATTTCTCTTTCTGACAGTTTGTTGTTTTGTGTATAGAAATGATAGATTTTTGCATTTGATTTTGTAGCCTACAAGTTTAAAGTATTTGTAATTTCTAATAGTCATTTAGCGGAACCTTTTGGGTTTTTTCTGTATAACATCATGTCATTGCAAATAGTGACAGTTCTACTTCTTCCTTTCCAATCTGGATGAATTTTATTTTCTTTCCTTGACTAATTTCTTGAAATGATTTCCATCTTCTTAGAATTATAGAGACTTTCTTTTGATCTATCATACAATCTATTCTTGAGAAAATTCCATATACACTTAAGAAGGATGTGTTTTTTGCATTTTCGGATGGACTGTTATGTATTATCAATTAAATCCATCTCTCTAATGTATCATTTAAGGCCATTGCTTCCTTGTTGCTTTTCTGTCTAGGTGATCTATCTATTGATGTAAATGGGATGTTAAAGTCCCCTACAACTATCATGCCTTCTCAGTTAGTCCTTTTAGGTCTGTCAATATTTACTTTATATATTTTGGTGCTTCTATGTTAGGTACATATACTATTATGTCACTTAATGACAGGAATATACCCTGAGAAATGGAAACTGAGGCAATTTCATTGTGCAACTGTCATAATGTATACTTACACAAACCTAGATTTTATTCCTATCACACACCTAAATAATACTTAGGGATCACCATCATGTATGTGGTTCATCATTGACCAAAACGTTATTTGCAGTGCATGACTGTATCAGTGTGTCCTGTCTTCTTGATGGACTGACCTCTTCTATTATTATACTCAGTCTTTGTCTTCCGTTACCTTTTTTTCACTAGAAGTCTATTTCATCTGATATAAGTATGGCAGATCCTGCCTATTTTTGTTACAATAAGCTTAGAGTATCATTTTCTTCTCCTTCACTTGGAGCCTGTTTTGTCCTGAGTCCCAAAGCTGAGTCTCATGGAGACAACATACGGCTGGGTTTTGTCTTTTAAGCCACCCAGTCCTTCTTTGCCTTTTGATTGGTGAGTTTAGTCATTTCCACTGAGGGTGATTATTGATATATGAGACCTTACTACTGCATTTCTGCCTTCGTTTTGTCTTTGCTCTATATCTCTATGTGTCTTTTTCCTTTCATTTCTGTCTGCCATTCCATTTAGGTGATTTTAAATAGGTGTTTATCTCACTTTCCTATTTTTATTCTTTACATCTCTGCTCTAGATTTTGATTTCCTGCTAATAAATTTTATATAAAACAACTATGACCTAAAAAATAGCTATAATTCTGCTGATATCTTATCTTCACTTACCTATGCAAGGTCCATCTTTTTCATCCTGTTCTTTAATGTTCTTATTCTTACAAATTATATATTTATATAATTTATTATATTATATAAAAAATATATAGTATATATGTACTATATATAGTATATATTACATTATATAAAAATTTATGTAATTTGTTGTATTCTGAGTTCAGTACAAAATTGAAGTATCTATAGTTATTTTTATGCTTCAAAAGAAGCATTAATCATCATGTGATAATTAGTTAATGCCCTGTTCTGAGACCAAATTGCAACCTTTTGATTCTATTTATCAACATGATCAAAGCTTTGTAAGTTTTACCTTTGTGTTTCAGATAAACAGCTACAAGCATATCTTGTAAGGCAGGTCTAGTGGTAGTTAACTCTTTTAGTTTTTATTTGTCTGGGATATTTTATTTATTTATTTTTTTTATCTTTATTTATCATTCTTTATTTATCATTCTTAAGGATAGTTTTGATGGCTGTAAAATTCTTGATCGTCAGTTTTTTTCTTCTAGTATTTTGAATAAGTCATTCCACTCTCTCCTGACCTGTAGAATTCTGCCAACATCTGATGCATTTATAGATTACATACTTCTTTCCTCCTGGCTGTCTTTAAAATTCTCTATCATTAACTTTTGATGATTATATTCTTAGGTGTCTTAATTACTATTTCTGTGGTGAGATAATAGGTCTTCTATTAGCTTTGTAAACTTGTATATTCAGTTTCTTTCTCAGATTTGAGAAGTTCTTAACTATGAATTGATTAAATAGGTTCACTGTTCATTTCCCATTACTTGACTTTGGGGGTTACCTATTATCTTTCTTTTTCTCTTCCTAATGGGGTCTGATAGTTCTCATAGAGTTTCTTTATCTTAAAAAATCTATTTCTCTTTCATCTTTCACCTGAATTCTTTCTAGATTTTAATATGTCACCTCACTAATTCTGTCTTCCATATATATTCTATTTTGAAGGCTTTCTATTGCTTCCTTCATCTCATTTATTGAATTTAAAATTTCTGCTTGGTTCTTTTATAGAGTTTCAACCCCTTTGGTAAAGTATTCTTTCTGCTCATTATTTTTTCCCCTGAGCACACTGAATTACTTTTTTGAGTTTTCTTATAGCTCATTTTATTTATGACAGTGACTTTGAATTCTCTATCAGATCATAACCTTTCATGTCTTTAAGTTTGATTTCTTGAAAATGTTTATGTCTTTTTGGAGACCATGTAGCCATTAATTTTCATGGTGTTTGATGAAATGTTTCTCTGCCTGGACATTTGGTATAACCAACATATTTCTTATCTTTGTGGCTTTGTTTACTTGGATTCTAATTAAAGAGATTAGTAATTAGTAGTCTCTCTTTTGTTTTCCAGTAGGTGGTGATGCAGCATTAGCTTATAGCTTCTCATATCTTATTTCCTCTGCTTTATGGCAACATCCATTCACCACTGCCTCTGCCAGAGTAGTTGTTATTATCAGGCTGCTCTACCAGTATTAGCTCTCCACTTCACCACAAAGGTCTCTGGAATGACAAATGGAGCAGCTGTGTTCAAAGATGTGAGGTAGCAGAGGGTGAGGGAAGGGAGGAAACCAGACTCCCAGTATCTGATAATATTAAGGTCATGGGGGGAGACCTGACTGATGTGTGTCCCCTGCCTTTGCATTCTCTTTGAATCTAGAGTCCCAAGTTCTGATTCTGTGCAAAGCCTCAATAGTTACCCTCTTCCTCAGAGTCACAGATCTGGAGTCAGGGCTGCTATTGAGGCGGGAGGAAATGAGGGGAAGTTGGAGCTACACACGTTGGCACTGACACTCTCCTTGCTGCAGTTCCTGTCTGTGTCATAAGCCCTTTTCTGCCACTGTTGGATTCACTGGAGCCAATGGTATGGGTGGTGACCACTAGCCTCCCTTCACCAGGGTCATGGGTTGGGTTGGTGGGCCCCACAATCACTACTCCCCAGCTCTGCTTCCTCTAAGAGTCTCAATCCACCTGCCTTCAGGCACATATGTGCAGACCTCTCTGACATTCTGGTATGATGAACAGAAGAAACTTCATTATTATTTGTGTCCTACTAATTGTAGATTAAAGAGGAGAAACAAAAGGAACATCTTATATTGCCGTGATACTGACATCACTAATGACTATACTTATTATTCATTAGAGGGAAAAGCATACGTTTGCATTGTGTCTACCATGTTTCTTGGGACAGCTGGAATAGTTTGAAGGGAACTTGGGTATCTATCTAATACCAATCTACAATTTTACTGTCTGATTCACACTATCTTTTTTAATGTGCACAGCTATAAATTTGAACACTACCAAAAGTTGTCTAAACCACCTAGTTATTTGTAAACAGGGTTTCAAATAATTTCAAACCATCATTATTTTACTATTTTTTTCTATGCATACTGTAATAAAATTTATTTTACACAGAACTCCAGGCATGGACAAAAGAAACCAGACCAGCATCTATGAATTTCTTCTCATGGGCCTGTCCGATCAGCTAGAACAGCAGCCTTTCCTGTTTGGGCTCTTCCTGGCCATGTACCTGGTTGCCGTGTTGGGAAACTTGCTCATCATTGCAGCCATCACCTCTGACCAGCACCTCCACACCCCCATGTACATTTTTCTGGCCAACCTGTCCTTTTCCGACATTGGTTTCATCTCTACAATAATTCCCAAGATGCTAGACAATATAGGCTCTAGAAGTAAACTGATTTCTTATGGTGCGTGCCTGACACAACTCTATTTCTTTGGCCTATTTGCAGATCTGGACAACTTTCTCCTGGCTGTCATGGCACTTGATCGTTACGTGGCCATCAGCCACCCCCTCCATTATGCTATGACCGTGAATTCCCAACGCTGTGTCCTGTTGGTGGCTGGGTCATGGATGGTGACTACTTTCCATGCCCTAGTTCATACCGTTTTAGTAACCAGGATTTCTTTCTGTGGCTCCAATGTTGTCCCCCATTTCTTCTGTGATCTGGTCCCACTCTTGAAGCTCGCCTGCTCCAGCACTTATGTCAATGACCTAGTGCTCATCCTTGTGGCAGGAACATTGCTAGTTGGACCCTTTATCTGTATCCTTACATCCTACTTTTACATTGCATTGGCTATCCTGAGAATAAATTCTCCAAAAGGTAAACAAAAGGCTTTCTCCAACTGTACCTCCCACCTTTCTGTGGTGTCTCTGTTTTATAGCACAGCTATTGCAGTTTATTTATGTCCTCCATCCTACTCCTCAGGTGGAAAAGACAGAGTCTTTTCAGTTATGTATACAGTGGTGACTCCCATGCTGAACCCCTTCATCTATAGCCTGAGAAACAGGGATATGAAGGAGGCACTAGGGAAACTACTCAAAAGTAAAACACTCTGATTCTCCTTCTTCATACCTTCTTCACTCTAAGACTCAGTTAAGAGTTGAGAAATGATCTGAGTGTTCAACCCTTGTAGTTTCCCAAGCCTGAGTCTTCTCTTTTTCTCATGTTTATATTTCAAAAATACAGATTTACATCTGGGACAGGGAGGAGACCAGTCACATCAGGAACCTCTAATCATTTTTATGAAGTGACTCTACTCTGATTAGTTTACTAACCCACTTTCTAAATGATTCTTGTTTACTTTTACTGGATACCTAAGAGACATCTATGAGTGGGAGCTTATGAAGACAGAAAATGAAAGTCCAAATTTTTATTTAGTTCATTATTATGGAATTATGGAAGATATTTCTAACCGAAGAATATAGGATTCTTTATGTCTGCTAGAATGAAATACAAAGGAAATACTCTTATAGTTACATGGAAACAAGCATCATTCTAAAGAGTAATAATAGGGTTTTTAGCCTTGCATTCCAGTGATGACTTTGTAGTTAATAAACTGGGTTTCAGTTAGATAATCACTTTTGTCTCCCAACCTTGGTTTCCTGACTTGTGAAATAAAATAATTGGATTAAACATATTAGATTAGATTAGACATATACATCAGTTCTAATAATATTTAGTGTTCCAGTGACAAGAAGACGTGGTTGCAAGAAGTTACAAGTCTACCACTTTCACACTATGTATCTCAAGAAGCATCCTTTCTGAGTTCTGCATTTTTTATCTGTAAAACCAGAATTACTCTGACTAATAAAATGTGAATTTCCTTGGATCATAGTAAGTGCTCAATAAACATTTTGAATCTGTCTTCTGCTCTATTCCTTATCCTCCACAATCTTCGAACTTCCTTCTCTCTTTTGCTAGGACAATCTTCATTTATACATCTGGGAGTTGTTTCCAGACTTCTTATCATTTATCAAGCATCTTCTATTTGATTACTTTCTTTGCTATATACTTAGAAGCCCCCTGAATCTAGGGGTTGGAAATTCTTTAAGGAGAATTCTCTCAGTAATTATTTAATTTCTCCATGCTTGCTTCACATAGGTCACCAAAGGTTGATTAAGTGTAGGTAGAAGAAAGTGCTAATGTTGAGAGGAATGTTTTTTCCCCAAGCTTGACCTGTACTTCCAAGTGGAGAGAACTCAATTAGCTTAATAACTGTTCTAGTTTGCTCCCTTATTCACTTTGCCCCAGAACACCTAATGGTTCCATTTGGGCACATTCAACACAGATGCTTCCTGTGTAAGCCTGTTTACAGGGAGCCTGTGCTCGACTATGTACCCCACAGGGCAGCACAGCCTCTCATATGCACCAGGGGAGCCCCCCTTAACCCAGCATGGTTCCTGGAGTTGGTTTGAAAAATATTTCAGCTCTCATCCCAAATCATGCCTCTAACTTAGACATTATGAGGAAAATGGCAGTCTGCCCCCAACTGTTTTTGTCCTTGTCTTTTTCATCAATTGATTAAGAACTCAAATGAGGGGAAGAGGGAGCTGCTTCTTGGGGGCCTCTGAACCCTCCCAACATTCTGAAAATCACAGCTCCAGAAGTGATCCTATGGTGAGCTATTTAACCTCTTTGAGTCTCCTTGTCTGTACTAAGAAGGAATTCATGATTTTATAATTTTGAGAAATAATAACTGAAAAATATAATGAAAGTGTTTATCATGACACTTGGCACATAGGAAAAATTTAAAATATAATTTCTGTCCTTGTATCATTACTGCTGTTGTTCTTTAATTGCTGTTTCTGTCAGCTTGAACACCCCTCTGCTGATTCGTCAGCCAGCTAATTGAATTGCATGCCTTTGAACGGTGGTAGGTCTTTGTGTTCACTAAAATAAAATGTGGAATTTGGCAAGCATGATCTTAGGCTAGTCTATCCCTCAAAAGCATTCACTATGAAGCGAGAAATTAAAAATGTCCTGGCCCAATTCTTACTATGAGAGACAGACCGTCAAAGGATATCTTCAAGTTCTTCAAGTCACAGTATTAGAATATAGCTTGGTTTGTATTTACTCAGAAACAGGTCCTCACATAAGCGTTTGAATGCGAGCATTTCTTGTGGCTGCTGATCCCAAGAAAACAAGGAAGGAGTGGGAACCAAGCTAGAAAAGGGAAGGTAGGCAGTAAAGGGATGATGTCATGCAAGTTACCTCTGTGTATTCTGGGAGCTTGAGATGACCAGAAACTCTGGAACTAGAGCAGAACACAGACATCTAAGTTATCCCACCAAAGGGATCTAAGTCATCTCATTCAACTCCCATCAGTTGAGATCACAGGCTGCTCCCAAGGAGCATTCATTCCTTAGCACTTCCTCCCGGCTCTTCACATGTGTCCAGACCCCATGGGACTCACCAGTACTCTGCTGGCTGCCAGATGCTCTCAAACATCCATGGAGATGCTGGCATGTGAAAATACACCACACTTCCTGTCAGTGTTAGTATGGGGGTAAGGGCTGAGGCTCTGGGAGATCAACAGCAGCACGGATGACAGTTAACCCCTTCCACAGCTCAGACTCAATGGAGCCTTTCATCACGTCCACTGCACCCTGTCATTGTTTCCTTCAAATAGTGGACAGTCACAATCTTTTTAGAAAGACAGCAGGAGAGTTAGGAGGATGAGTTATAATCCCCAGTGTGAATTGGTCCCAAGGCTATGACTCACATGTCACTCACTTCTACCAGTCATCTGTCTCCTGGTTCAGTGCTGCTGCTGGTCTAGGCTGACTTTCCGGTGGCCTCCTTCAGACCTGAGTCTGGACTCTGGTTGTCACACCCTTGTTGCCTGTATTTAGTGCATTTCTCTGTTGTTCTAGAACATTTTTACAATTCCAAAGACCTTTAGAAATTAATTGACAGAGGAAACTGCAGATTATACTGTATCTGAACTCCAGTAACGCTGTGAGATTCCCCAGTTGAAAGGGCTGTTTCTCTTATCTTTCTGGTAGTAAATTGCATCTTCACGAAATATTACAGGTAGTGATTGTGTGGTGAAGACAGTGCTGAAAGCCTCAGCTGAGAAATGTCATGTGCAGCCACATTTGCCTTGCTGTTAATTATGTGACATTGCTTATTAAGAATTTATCACTCTTGAAGATGCCCTGCCTTCTTCCTGTATGATATATTTTAATCACCAAGCAATTCTGAACCTGTGCTATGTCATAACTTTGAGTTCTCAAATACACTACTGGAATCAGTTCTCTATCCAGAGTACCAATAAAGGGTCTAATCCATCACAACCAGTCACAGTTATCACCAGGCATGGAAGCACCAGGTGGGACCCTGGGGAATTCCACAAGTCGAACCCTCCAGCCCTCACTCAATAACAGCAAGTCCACTTTCTCCTAATGAGAGCAAATACTGCTGTAGTCGGAATGCTTGTATTCCTCTCAGAGTCCTTGTGTCTTAAATATTTTCTCCTCTTCTCCTTAATTCTCACTCACTTTTTAGACCTTAGGGTAAATATCACTCCCTTATAGGAAGGTTAGGTGAGACCTTTGTGATTTATATTTTGTAAACTCCCTGTATTTCATTGTCGATACATTTATCTTAAAGATGTTTCTATAGATAATTGCATAAGAAAACACTGAATTTATCTTCCATTCATCTTGTGCTTACTAAGTGCCTCTGATGTACTGATACTACTAGATACTGGGGGTGTCGTGATAAAAACAACTTCATGGAGCAGGCAGATGGGTGGATATTTCATATTTTATTGCACGTCCTATGGAAGGTGCATCTGTCTTACTACAGCATCCCCCAGATTCAGAGGATTTAGCAAAATAAATAGACATATTGATGAATAAGTGAATTAAGTTCTTTTTGGAGTGTTGGCTTTTTTTCATTTAAAATTTTCTATTTTAATTTTCATTTTTAGAGTTTTATGATTTAATCACAAAGCAACACCTAATTATCTACCATTCATTCAAGTGGATAATTTGTGCCTCTGTGACTCTATCAAATTGCTGCCCTTCTCCTCCATAAAGTAACCAGTATTCTGACTTCTTATTGTATTTCCTTACTTTCCGTTTTACCACATACATATCTATGCCCAGTGATTCTCATTTTATCTGGCCTGTTTAATTTTTTTTTGTTTACTTTTTCCAGTTTTACTGAGATATAATTGACACAGAAGGTGGAAACAGAAGATGTAGAATTTGTCAGGTTGATATATATTATTGTGAAATGATTATCACCTAGATCAGTTAACATCACTTAGTTGCCTTGTGTGTGTGTGTGTGTGTGTGTGTGTGTGTGTGTGTGTGTGTGTGTACAGGAGGTGAGAACATTTACGATGTACATTCTTAGCGACTTTTAAGTATATAACAAAATATAGCAGGTCCTCTGACAATATAATTTCATGCTAATGTTGATGAGGGCAAATCGTGATTCCCAGCCAGAATCGCTGTCTATGTAAAGTTTACATGTTCTGCGCATGGCTCTGTGTTTTTTTCTGAGTTCTCTGAGCTCTGGTTTCCTCTCAAAGATGTGAATGTTAGAGTCATTGACATGTCTCTATTGTGTGAGTCTGAATGAGCATGTGTGAGTGAGTGTGTGTGAGCACACCCGGTAATGGCTGGGCATCCTGCCCAGGTCTGGTTCCTGCCTTGTGCCCTCGGCTGCCAGGATGGACTGTGGTCACTCAGGACCCTGAATTGGAAGAAGCAGTTTGAAAAATGAATGAATTAATATATATATAATTTTTAATATTAAGAATGTCTTGGGACGTTAGAAATTCAATAATTTTTATGACCAGAAATATGTTGTAGGAATCTAATTCTTGTTTATATCAATTAGTCTATGGTAAAATTGGTTTCCATTATGTGTCATTTTATGTAAAGTCAGTTTCCAAGCCTCATCTACAATGTTAAATGACTTAATGGTATCATTAGTCACCGTACATTCTATCCCCAGAACTTATTCATCTCTAACTAGAAACCCATACCTTTTGATCAGCCTCTACCCCTTCATCCTTCATTCATACATCCCACCCCTGGTCTGTAGAAACTACTACTCTGTTCTTTGTTTCTATGAGTTTGGCTTTTTTTTTGGATGCCACACATAAATGAAATTATACAGCGTTTGTCTTTCTCTGTATGACTTATTTTATAGCAGGATATCTTCAAGGCTCAATGTTGTAACAAATGACATTCTTTTATATGGCTGAATAATGCTCAAATATAAATATATATATACATTTATGTATATATCTCACATTTTCTTTCCCCATTCATCTGTTGACAGGCACTTAGGGTATTTCCATAACAAGACTACAGTGGAAAATGCTGCAATGAATATGTAAGTACTTCAGATGGTTACTATGAGAATTAAATGACATGAAATCAATTGAGCACTTTAAACAGAATGCCCAACACATAGCAAACACTCAGCATATGTAACCTATCATTACTGCCAGCAGTGTGCATTCCATGAGCTCTGTGTCCACGTGAGTCTCCTGTGCTTAAGAACTGATTGAGATGCGAGCTGATAAAAAATGTTCCACTTCACTTTCTAAGGAAACTAATGGCATGTGTTCCAGAATGAACAGAGCATAAAATAAAAGAGAAAATGTCCATTGAAGCTGAACACTGAGAAAGAGAGTTAGGAGTCAGATCAAGAGGAAAGCGTAAGAGAATATTTTTAACTACATGGTAATCCACACAAATCAGCACTTAGAATGCAGCAACTCACACAGTGAGCAAGGATATGGCTGAAAAGGTCAAAAAAGAAAAAACTGAAATGATAAAAAATATGAAAGATTTTCCTCATTAATTAAGAAAGTAAAAGGTAAGACTATCACAAAATGTGGTTTCTTTTCCGCTCATTAGACTGGAGGGCAGTAAAGAGTTTGCAAACTATTCTACTAGGCTGTTTAATGGTTCTGGTATATATTTGGAAGCTGTATAAATGGGTTCAAACTTTTTGGAGGACAATCTGCTGGTCCCAATTGAAATAAAAACACATGTGCATTTCCATCAAGAATTTTCATTTCTAGAAAAATGTATGTTCACAGTGATGCCTGGAAAAGAATACCCATGTTGTGCTGTTTATGTCATAGCTCCCCCTAAAAAAGAGAGAAGTGGTATGAGTACGAAGATATTCATAACTTAGGGTGTATTGAATAATCTATGAAATACTTTAAATGTAATGCGGTCACTTTGATGGTGACATAGAAGGTGCATGATATATGGCTGAAACAATGAAAGTTCCAGGAAAATGACCCCATGTTTTCAAAAACAAAACTGCACATATTCAAATGTGCACAGAAAAGTATCTAAAAGGGTACATGTCATAACATTGACAGCGATTATCCCTGGAAAGGAATGGAGAAGATAAGAAACAGACTCTCATGTTTTACTCACCACATGCTTCACTGTTGAATATTTTGCTAAATAAGCACCACTTAAATGTAAAGCTGTAATTCATGTAGTATTGCATTGTATATTTGAAAACTGCTAAGAGAGTAGACCTTAAAGTTTCTCACCACAAGAAAAAAATGATAACAATGAGTGTGAGGACAGATGTTAATTAGATTTATTATGCTGGTCATTTTGTAATGGATATAAATATTGCATAATTACGTTGTACAGCTGAAATGAATATAAGATTGTTGACCATATTTCAAGTTTTAAAATGCAAATCACTTAAAAGAAGTATTAAACAAGAGGCTACATTTTCAAGAACTCAGGACAGGGAGAGACTCCATCCTTGCCTTGACCTATTTAAGTTTTAGGGGCTTCTCAGAATCTCCTTTTGGAACATACATCAGAACCCCATGTCCAGGCTTATCCCCAGCATCCTGTCCTTCCTCCTGGGATTGGCTGAGCTGTGAAGACACAGTCAGGCACTAAGATTAATATTGGAAGCACTACCTTGTGGGCCTCACTCCCCAGAGAAGGCAGCAAGTTTGTACAATGAAACACTTGGGACACTGCTACTGAGAAGCATGGAGTTCATGCAGAAGCACATGATAAAACTCCCAGTGCCCTTCCCAGACACACTTTCCGGCCCTGAACAGCAAAGCATCCCTCCAAAAAGTTGCTGCTCTTCCCATTCGACCCTTCCCTGATGCCTTTCTTCTGTGCTGGGCAAATTCCTCTGTCTTCCCTGTGCGATCTGCTCTACGCTGCCATCAAAACAGGAGATGATGACAAGCGTTGCCTGAGGAAGGGTGGAGTGCCAAGTCCAGCCGATTCCAGTCCAGGCAGGACTCCATGGGCAGGTGAGTGTCTGCACACAGGGCAGCTCACCCACACAGCAGGTGCTGAGTACCTGAGACAAGCCTCCACAGGCTCCAGACCTTCCTGCAGTGAGGACCATCTTTCTCTAATGGGAGCCTTCGCACAATACTGTGGAGTCAGAAGCATGTCTTTCACTCCCTACATTTTGTTTTCTTTTCTCTCCCTTCATAATACCTCTTCCCTGTGCCATCCTCAGTTACTCTTCTCCACTGGACTCTCTCCCCTCCCTTTATTAAAACCTAGCCTCAGAGAGAGAATAAATGATCCTGCATCAGAGAGAAAACAGCTTATGCAATTCCAGGGCACTTCCATTAGTTGAGGTGGTCTTATGGGTAATCAGGATCGAGTGGTCCAAAAATCACAGTAAAAATGACCTCATGCATTTACTGTGTTTACACTCTGAGAAAGAACTAGACAATGGAGTTCCCCTTTCCCCAGACCACCCCAATTTTGTAAGGGCTTTCCCTGGAAAATTCCCTGCAATGTTATCTAACAGGGCTGTCCACGTTTGCCTTCTCTTAACAGACTCCCTCTTTTCTTTCAACTTCTGGGAATTAATGATGGAACAGAGAAAATCTGAGACTAGGTTGAGTCATGTTATCCCAAGGGCTTCTTCAATTTATAAAGCTCACTTTGGAATCAGAGGCAACCCTACTATCGGGAAGTCTAAGAATTAGACTGTCTGAAGGTAGAGGACCTACTCCTTGCTAGGAAACCCAAGTTATTCTAGGAATTTAAAACAAAAATGTCTCATGGCTTCATAGAACTGGTGAAAAAGCTTGTATTTCATAGTCTCTACTGTTTTTAACAAATCTTCAATACTGAAAGCAGGTCTTATTATCCCTGTTTCCCAGATGTAGAAACAGAGGTCTCCAAGAATGAAACGATTTTTCCAAGGTCTCAGAGAAATTGTTCTTGGTCGACCTGGACCGACCCCCAGATTTTTTACTTCCTGGTTCTACACGGTCCTCACACCACACTGCTGTTTCTGTATCCACATCTCTAGTGAAGGTTAAGGCTCATTTCTAGCAGTTCCCCAATCCTGGCTTCTTTGCCTCGCACCATATTATTCTCCTCTGCCCACAGGCGCTGATAGGTGAGCGGGCTGCACTTTGGGGCAGGCAGGATCAGGCTATCAGGAGACAGGCAAGTCCCCAGGTTCCAGGCAACTCACCCTGCAGCCACCTCCAGGGCTCTTGCAGCAGCTTTGCTACTGGCGGTCTAGGGTCATTACTCGGGTAGCGGTTATAGTCATTTGTCAAGTAGAGCTCAGCCCCTTCTTAGATCTTCCTTAAAAACTAGAGACTGGCCATGTTTTCTAAACCGTGCATGGAGAGTGTCCTGATTGCATTTAGAAACAGCAATTACAAAGACAGAGTAACAAAGGGGAGCCAAGGGCAGGAACAGAATGAAACATGGGCGTGAGATGGGTGAGGTAGAATGAAAAGAGCATTATGTGTGAGTTAGACAGATCTAGGATCAAGCCGGCTCCAACTCTATGCTCCGTGACCTTGGAGAAGTTCATTTATGTCTCTGATCTTCAATTTCATGACATGAAAATAGGAATAAAGTACCTACTTTCTAGTTCTGTAATGAAGATTAATCTAGAAAAATGATAGACATCATCACTGACCAAATGCACAAGACAGCACAGTGGAAAGGAAAGAAACAAAGAGGAAACGAAGAGTGGAGAGCAGTCAAGGAAAGCCTAAGAGATGGCATAGTCTGGTGGCTAAAAGCATGGACATTGAGGCCCTATGGAACTGAACTGGTTTGTAACAGGTTCAATAATCATGGCTATTTCTTTTAGTTGTTATTAATCATCTATTATATTCAAATCAAATCAGGACAGTTCAATAGCATATTATGAATTTCCACATTTTTGTAATTGGAAAGCTTGATAGTCTCTATCATAGTATCATAGTAATGGCCTTTAATTTGAGATATGAAACAGATAGACCAAGAGTAATGAATAAATCCATTTTCATGGGGAAGAAACTGAGTCAATGAAATGGGCAATGGGAGGTGGCCAGACATGGCTGAGCAGTGAAGGTGTCGGGACGGAAGTGTGAAGCCCCATCAAATCACTTGACACTGAGTTACGCTGAGCAAATCACATCTTCCGCCTACGTCTTAGCTTACTTATATGCAAAATGAGGATAATAAACGATTGTTGCAAACAGAAGTGTCCAATGACTGCTAGAAGCCACATGTGTTTTTGTACGAGATGAAGCATGTAAAATGTTCCACCTTATAGAAAGGGATGTGGGCAATTCTTAACGTTTTTACTTTTCTTCTCAACCACATAATTGTGAAATTTAGGAATTCCTGGGATGACCAAGCTCAAAAATTCTTGGGACACAGCTCATTTGTGGACTGTCAACTCTGCTACCAAAAAGACTATGATTGATGACCAAACCAAATCATTATGACAACTCAGTGGTAAAAGGTCTGACTCACAGAACTTTGCTAATTCTGGGAGCCCCATTGTAAGGACAGTGAAAACGTGAAACGGGTTCACTACAGACAGGCACAGATGGCAGAAACAGTGGACTCCCAGGAAAACCCAGAGGCGTTCTTGAAAATTTGGTAGAAATAATTGCCAGCATTTTCTAAATATGTGCCAAGATTCAAGAACAAGGTGTTTTAATTTATTTCTCATAACAACTTTACGGGTAATATGCTAGCGACAACTCCATCTTACAGATGAGAAAATCTCAGCTCATATAGAGGGCAAGTGGCTTCTCCAAGTCCACATGACTCTGAAATAAAAGAGTAAGGATTCTAATGCACTGTCTAGACTTTTAACCACTGCATAGTGCTGACTTTGTTGGTTGATATTTAGATTTCATAGTAAGGAATAATTTTACTTGCTTTGTGAGAGTCCAGAGGACCAGCCTCATTCCAGCGAACAGAGATCTGAGGCAATCACACTTTAACTTCTCCTACAGAAAAGAAAAATCTGACAACTTCAGTTTCTTGCCACTGAATGCATTGAAGAGGAGGAAGGATGTTTTATTTCCTTATGAGCCTGTGAAAGGGAAGTTGAGTATTGATTGAAAGGTTGGGTCAACTCTGTGATCTTCATATTTTCTTTGAAGAAACTAATTAAAACCTATGCACTTAAAAAACTGGCATATAAAATTATTTGTCAGAAGTTTGAATAGTTGTATTTGTAAATATTGGCTTTTAAAATAATACATTAGATGCCATTGAGTACATATTAAGAAACAATACATTATTTCTTAATATGTACTCAATGGCATCTAAAGAACAAGGTGATTTGGTACACACATTGTCCATTTTCTTTCCTGTCAAAGCTACTTATTGAGATATAATTGACATACAAAAATGTAATATTAAAGTATACAATTAATGAGATAAATACACAGTAATGGAACCATAAAAATCTATGCTATCTCTTCCAAAGTCACACCATCCACCTGAAGAATATAAAAATCCTAAGTACCTATAAGTTTTATATCACGCCTTTCCAAATTAATGTATTTCCATTCTTCTTCCACTACAAGAATTTTATCCTAATGTAATATACTGGAAAGTTTTTCACAATCACCTATCATATTTCTAGCAACAAAAAATAATATACATTTAGTTTCTTATAACTATAAGATTTTACGTGTTAAAAATCATCAGAACTATTATTATAATTATTATTAGTAAATAACTAACCAAAGTCATATAATTACTCATGTTCATTTATGAAGCTATCAATGGTCACCTATTTTGACTTATAAATGTTAATTTCATATGGCTCAAACTAACACATCCAAATTGTGAAAATACTATTTTGGGGGAGCTAAATGTGATTTATCATACACCATATTAGCACAGATGTGAAATTGTAACTACAGATTTCCCTTAATATTTGTGTGATCTTTGGAACATTCATAGAACTCCCACTACGTACAAACACCCATGTATTTCTGGTTGGACATGAATCCTGGTTTCTGTTCTTCTTTGTCAAACACACTTTAATTTTTTTTGAATTTTCATCCATTTGAGAGATATTTCTTAATAACTTAAACAAAAACTGAAGAGAAAGGTAGTCCTTAATCTATAGATTGTGAAGTCAAGGGCTCTCTACATTTTTGAATCTTCCTGTAGAGCAATGTGAAAGATTGTTTTATTTAAAACATTTTGCTTGAAAATAGTTAATGATCAAAGTTTTATTTAAAGGTGTCTAATAGCATTTTTCAATTAGTTCATGGATCCATAAATGAGTACTACTTGTTTTTAGAATAAATCAGAACTACAATCTCCTTTTTGTTATAGATGTAACACCTGTTCACATATATAAATATATGTGTGTGTGTATATATATATATGTGTGTGTGTATATGTATATATGAGAATTAAAATAATTTGATATAGCAATATTACTCAGACTTTTTGATGCTGTCTAGGTAATAAGACAGAAACTAATATTGCACAGTATCAAAAAAATTTGAGATGCTGACAACTAGATTAGATCTCCTTCACATTTAAAAACATTTTTTGAGAAGAAAGAATTGAAAATCCTGATCTGAATATGGATTTGTTATCTGGTCATTAAAGTCATTCATTTCCTAAATATTTTTGATTATCTCTTCATTTGACTCCTTTGAGATTTTTAGATGGATTTTTATATCTACTAAGATTTGGGATGTATAAAAGCATATCTCATGTGTTAAGTGGGATACAGGCTAATGCATAAAGTAACATCTTGAAAAAATATTTTAGAAAAGAAAAATAAGGAAGTTGAGATTCTGAAAACTAATTCTGCTAAAGACATGTTTGTGTACTCTTTGAAAATTCTTTGGGTACCACCAGGGGTATGTATTTTCCAAAATAGAAATTACTGGGCTAAAACCTCTTTTATCAAGCATGTCTGTTTGTTATGTAGTCTATTAACAGCTTCTCACTATGGATACAAAGTCTTATTTTTAATTGGGAGAGTTGTGTTATTCAGAATCACCAGTGTATCCTTTGGAGCCAGATGAGCATGACTTTAAGTTCAGATTTTGTCCTGCATGAGCTTAAACTTTCCATGCCTCAATTTTCTAACTTACAAAACTTGAATAATAAAGTAAAGAAAAACCAATTATATCATGGGTTTATTGTAAGAATTAAAGATGATAATGTAGCAAAGTCCCTTAAACCAAACTTCAAAGTAAGTGCTCAGTAAATGTTAGCTATGGTGATAGTGTTAATGATAATGAAGAATCCACACTTCATTATTTTAGAAAATAATTGAGCACTTGATATCTTTATTAACATCTTGTATAGTTTACATTGAAGCACAAAGTAACAATAACAACTGTGTGATCAAATGTACTAGTCTGTTAAAAATAATCCTTTTTGTTCTTATGGAAACAGATGGACAATGCCAACTGGACCAGTGTATCCCATTTTGTTCTCATGGGCATGTCTACTCACACAGAAGAGCAGATTCCACTCTTTCTTCTTTTTCTGCTCATGTATGCAATCAACATTTCTGGTAACTTTGCCATCATCACACTGATTATCTCTACTCCACTCCTCCACACTCCCATGTACATATTCCTCAGTAACTTGGCCTTGGTAGACATCTGCTTCACCTCTACCACGGTCCCCAAGATGTTGCAAAACATTTTCTCCTCTACAAAGACCATTTCCTACATGGGCTGCTTAGTCCAGACTTATTTTTTCATTTGTTTTGCAGCCATGGAGAACTTCCTCCTGGCCGTGATGGCATATGACAGATACATTGCCATCTGTCGCCCTTTTCGTTACCCTGTGATCCTGACCAGAATGCTGTGCTCACAGATGGTGGTTGTGTGCCATCTCCTCTCCCATCTACATGCCCTACTGCACACCTTTCTCATGGGCCGATTGATCTTCTGTGCAGATAACAGTATCCCCCACTTCTTCTGTGACCTCTATCCTCTGATGAAGATCTCCTGCTCCAGTACCCACCTCAACACCCTGATGATTCACACAGAAGGTGTTATTATCATTAATGGAGCTTTGGCCTTCATAATTGTCTCATATGCCTGTATCATCTCAGTGGTCCTCCGGAATCCATCAACAAAGGGCAAGTGGAAAGCCTTTTCTACCTGTGGCTCCCACCTTACTGTGGTGGCCATATTCTATGGAACCCTCACATGGGTCTACTTCCAGCCCCTCACCAGCTATTCAGTGACCAAGGGTCGCATCTTGACAGTCATGTACACTGTGGTGACCCCTATGCTGAACCCCTTCATTTATAGCCTGAGGAATGGGGACATCAAGGGATCCTTCAGGAAATGGATGAGCAGAATATGGACTTCTTTATGTAAATAAAACCCAAACCACAGTTTCAAGTTTTACCTGTGAGTCTAGGGAAAACTTCTTGTTCTTCATAGAATGAAAGTTTTGTCTGCTTCCTTTAGAACTTCTCAGAAATATCTAAATTAGGTACACATCACACATCTCACTAGATGTTGTCTTGAAATATCCCTTAAAACCAAAGCACATGGAACAAAAAGGAACCACTATGTATTTAGTATAAAACACTAGTGGCTTTAATTATAATCAACTACGTTCTTTCTTCAGGCCTGCTATTAAGATGCAAGTAACAGAAAACAAATCTGGCTGATTCATGGAGGAAATAAGTTTATTGAAAGTATATATGGAAGTCATGAATTTCCAAAAAGGATAAGCAATCAGATTCAATACATTATACAAGAATAAGAAATACAGTCACAAATTAAAATCATATCCTAGAATTAGTCTGTTGAGGTTGCCACTGTAACCAACAAACTGTTGGTTATACCCTCACCAACACTACCACTAACAGGCAAAGGACGTAACCCGTCAAACCAGATGTGACCATGTACACCAAGAACTGCCCAGTTCTTATGTGTTGCACCAATACCTCTCAATTGAAAATAAGTTTGGTGTGTTTGATTGACCAAGCCTAGGTCAGAGGGAGTTTCTGCCTCCCATCAAATCAAGTGAAATGGGGAACTTCTCTAATATGGAAAGAGGCACACAATGATTATTCACTATATGGGTCAAGAATTATAGATGTTCCAGAATTAAGAACTCCAATTTGCATTTTCTTAACCTTTTTTAGCTGTACTATTAAGGGATAACTTAAACTTCTTTTGTCTTTGCACACTACTGATCTTTTCTATAGTTGATATGTAGGACTTGTTTATTAATCAATATTTGTCTGCTGACCAATAAATGCTGGGTATGGGAAATAGTTTCAAGAGTCAAGATGTTTATTAAAATGCTGATTCTTCAGTGTTATGGGTCTTTAATTAAAAGGAAAGGTGAGGGAGACTGGCCAGGACATGGGAAAGAAGTTGCAGGCACGGGTTAATTTAGTCCATCTCTCTGGATAAAATTTCTCTTATAGGACATAAGTGATTATGACACTGAGTTAACATTGCTGGAAATTTTGCAATGTGCTGGAAGAAGACTGCTTGTTATCTATATGTAAGTATTGCTCCAACTTCACACCACTGAAATTGGTTTAAGAAGCTGAATCCCCTTAGTCTCACCCATTAAATTTTTCCAAGGTAAAGGGGCCCCTTCCTGGTGCTAATAAAATGATAATAATAAGGAAATAAAACCAACTTTGGGTTAGTTAACCCTGATTCTTCATGCTTGCCAAAAAGTATCTTATATACCGATTTTTTCTTCTGAACTCCACTGATTCCTCTTTGCTTTCCCTGCCTCCTTGGCCTATTCTCCTCCTTTCTCTATATTTAGGTGGCAGCTCCATTACTGATCCTCTCTAATCTTTAGCAACTCTTAACTCTGTAGTCTCTTCTAAGAATTCCCTCACTCCTATTGGAAGAATTTTCTTAAAGTGAAGAAATGACAGGAGAGTAAACTCTTCAACATTTTTGAAGAATAACTGGGCAATTCCATCAAAATGTTTTGTATTTAGGTAATACCCTTACTTTTCTAGTAGTTTAGATCACAGGATAAATAAGTAGATAGATAGATAGATAGAATGAATATATTGTATATACGTACACTTTATGTGTAATACACTACTGTTTATGCTCTTAGAAGTCCTCTCTACAGAGGACTAATAGGATCTTAGTTAACTGTGTTTGGTAGTTCGATACATAGTATTATCTGTCCACAGGTCCTCTTTCCTTTCCCATCCTTGCAATAACTTTACTGAGGGTAGAATATATATCTCCATCCCATTGGTTTTTTGCCTGGATTTAGTCAGAAGTTTATGAACAAGCATAACAAATGTTGCTTTCAGTATAATGCTTTAAATGGGTTTAGATCATTTGGTTTGCATGACTGAACTCTGGCACACATGAGAAGAAAAGCTCATCTCGTGTAGCTAGGGTCCTTAGCCTGGGTCAAATGAGAAATATCTAAAACAGACATGAACTTGACCCCAAATCAGAAACATATTTGCCTCTTTCAGTCTGCAATGTTTAACTAAGAAATAAATGTATACTGTTATAAAGCACTCAGGTTATGATTGGTTCTTATGCAGAACTTTGAAGGAAATTCAACCAGTACAATGCACATATATAATGCATTGTTGCACAGTCAATAAAAAGAACTTATCTTTGACTTTATTTTCATTGAATTACATATAGATATCCAAAGCTTTATCTAACAGTTCTGTCCTTTATTCCCATTATTTCTTCACCTATACACCATTGATAATGGGCGATGACAATAACAATAAAATTTTTGAAGACCCCTTTTACAATGGAATCAAAAAGATTCAAATACTTAATATACAAAATAATATAAAGAACTCATAAAACTCAACAACAGAAAAGCAATCCAATCAAAAATATGCAGAAGATTTGGATGCATATTTCTCCAAAGAAGACATACAGATGCCAACAGGCACATGAGAAAATGTTCTTCCTCACTTGTTATTAGGGAAATGCAAATCAAAATAACAATGAGGAGTTTTGGAAACAACGAAAGTTGGTGAGGATGAAGAGAAAAGGAAACATTTTTACAATCTTGGTGGTAGTGGAAATTGATACAACCTTTATAGAAAGCAGTATGGAAATGCCTCAAAAAATTAAAATAGAAATGTTATACAATCCTGTCATCCCACTGGGTATTTACCCAAAAGACACAAAAATACTAATTCACAGACATATATATATATGTATATATATACATATATATGTATATATACCCCCATGTTTTTTAAGCATTACTTACAATAGCCAAGAATTAAAATATGTAAGTACCCATCATCAGATAAATATATAAAGTAGATGTGGTATATATACACAACAGAATAATACACAGCCCTTAGAAAAAAATGAAATCCTATTATTTGTAACAACATGAATGGAACTAGAAAAGATTATGCTGTGAAGTAAATCAGAAGAAGAAAGACAAATACTAGATATCTCATTTATATGTGGAATATGAAGAAACAGCAAAGGAACAGACAAAACAAAAACCAACACTTTGACATTGACAATAGAACTGAAGATACCAGTAGGGAATGGGGTGGGGGAGGGGTGCAAGAGATAGTGGGGTCCAACAGACAATGGTGAAACACTTGATAATTTGGTGGTGGGTAGGTATGTTGGCATATATTTGAGGAATGGGGAACATTCATATATGGGTCATATTATTTTGTAATTCAAAGTTACTTTAATAAACATTAAATTAATTTTAAAAACCACACTAATAATTCCATGGGAGATGCCTCTCTTGATGATCACAGCACACTGAGATATCTCTAAGACTCCACAATTCCTGTTACTTTCACAGTCTCTGTGTGCCTACAAATATATCAACTCTCAACTTAGTCTTTGAGTATCTGAATTGGCACTGGGATTGGCATTTTAACTTGTGTCTTTGTAATTTTTACAGAGGATGTAACATCATGATATTCCACCCTTGATCAGTGAGCATTGGACTACTATTTCTCCCTTTTAGGACCAGATTAAAACCAGGCTTTTTCTCCATCCCAGGTGTTGTCTGCCCCTCACACTTCCAATACCCTTTCACTCATTACGGATCTGAACTCATTGTTGATCATTATGAAGCCTTATATGAAAGGCTGATTGATGTAAATACAGTGGACATTGTAGGTAACTAGAAATCAGAGTCAGATGGAGCTAATTAAAATGATTTTGGACTCAGATTAAAATGGCCATGGGTTACTTCTGTGTAGCTGGTAACGTGGGTAAGCTCAAGGCAGAACAATATGCTCCTCTACCTCCCTCCAAACTAGGATCAGATATTTCCAGAGATCCATTTGTTATTTAGAGCAACACGGTCTACAGCTCAGTGGAAGACAGGAGAAAATATCCTGAGCCCCTAATGGGGAGAAGGTGGAGGGAGATCAGTCCAACTTTAAATGAAACACTTATTTTCAATTTAAATAAAAAATCCTGAGATTTGTATCATTGAAAAGCAGATAACACATATGGCTTCACACATACATACATATAAATATTTACACATATGTGTACATATACACATACGTGAGAAAAATGTCACATGGCTACTGTTGGGCCCACAGATGATGGTCCTGCTCAGCTGTGGTATGGGGTCTATTCTATCCACCTAGGACCCCAGTGGAAGTCCTCCCAGGGATCCAGTGGGAGCTACATACATTCATGCATCTGGTATCAGGTTTATCATCTGTGGACCTATCTGTACAACCTGAAGTGGACGCTATCCCAGTGCTACCAACTGACGAAGGTCACAGAAGCAATCTTTTCCAAAACTTCAAGAACCAGACAGGATCAATGCCCAAACAAGTCCTCTAGTAGTGGACCCACCACTGAAGACCCCACTACAGACACGACATTAGCCTTGTGACACAGTTACAACTGCAATGCCAGCAGCAGTCCCATCAGACTGGGTAATGAAGAAGCAAATGTCTTTACCTGCTAAACCAGTCTGAGAAGAAGTGCTTACTCCTGCAAATTCACAGACATCAGCACAAAGTTATACAGAGCACAAAAATTCAGACAAACATGATACAGCCAAAGGAAACTAAGCCCTAGTAATTGAACTCAAGAAATGGATATCTATGAATTACATGAAAAAGTTTTCAAGATACTCATTTTGAAAAAGCTCTGTTAGAAGTAAGAGAATGCAAGTAGACAACTAAACAAAATCAGGAGAATAATATATGAACAAAATAGTTTAATAAAGAAATAAAAAACATAAAACTGACGCAAACAGAAATTCTACAGCTGATGAATACCATGTCAGTACTAAGAAATTTAATGGAAAACATCACGGAAGATAGAATCATGCTAAAAAAATCAGTAAACTCAAAGACAGATCCTTGGAAAGTGTTCAGTCAGAAAAGCAAAAAGAATAAAGAACAAGTGAAGAAAGTATGAGATTTATATGATACCATCAAAAAGAAACAATATGTATGCATGAAATAAATACAATTATAAGTGAGTGAGATTTAAAACCAATACCACATAAATACAAATGATCATAAGAGATGAACAAAAATTATACACCAACAAATCAGATAACTTAGAAGAAATGGATAAATGCCTACAGGCTTATGAATGAACAAGACTAAATCATAAAGATAGAAAACTTGGCGATACCAATAACAAGTAAGGAGATTGAAGAAGTTATCAAAAACCTTACAACTAATAAAAAATCCAAGACCAGATGTGTCAAAGAGTGAATTCTAGTAAGCATTTAAAGAAGAATTAATGCCAATCTTTCTCAAACCCTTCCAAAATTTTGAAAAAGAAGAAACATGCATAAAATCATTTTATAAAGCTAATATTCCCCTGATACCAAAGTCAAATAAGGACACTGTAAGAAAAGAAAACTGTAGGCTCA
The DNA here is from genome assembly GCA_004363575.1 of Solenodon paradoxus. Taxonomy (NCBI): domain Eukaryota; kingdom Metazoa; phylum Chordata; class Mammalia; order Eulipotyphla; family Solenodontidae; genus Solenodon; species Solenodon paradoxus. The sequence continues at coordinate 3,458 of RJWH01002515.1, read as the reverse complement.
TGTGTCTGATAAACATAGATGAAAAATTCTCCAAAAAATACTATACAAATTCAACAGTGCAGTAAAAAGATCATGTACCATAATAAAAGGAAATTGATCCCTAGGATACAAGGATGGCTCAACATTAAAAAATCAATAAATATGATATATCATGTGAATAGAATGAAATATAACAAATCATTTGATCAGTTAATTAGCTAGAGAGAGTATTTGATAAAATCCTACATTCTTCCATGATGAAAGAAACTAAAAAAATTGGGTGTAGGAGAAGTGCACTTCAACATAATAAAGTCACATACAAACAGGAGCACAGCACACATCACAAAAAATGGTGAATGGTTGAAAGCTTTTCCTCTGATACCAGGAATAAGACACAGGTGCCCGCTCTCATCACTTCTATTCAATATAGCACTGGAATCACAGCCAGACAATTAGGCAAGAAAAAGAAATAACAGTACCCAAATTGAAAGAAAGAAGTAAAACTATCTTTATTTTCAGATGATACCATCTTATAAATATACCATCTTTTTATATCAAAAAGAATTACCAGTAAAACTAATACAAAAGTTCGGTAAAGTTTAGAATACAAAATCAATACAGAGTAGTCTGCCTTATCCACAGGGGATACATTTCAAAACCCCCAATAGAGTCCTGAAACCACAGGCAGTACTAATCCTGTACATATACATGTTTTCCCTATACATATATTCCTGTGGTAAAGTTCAATTTATAATTTAGGTACCATACGAGATTAACAACAATAGCTAGTAATATATTGAACAAAAATAGAAATTAATAGGAAAATGGACAGAAAAATAGAAGCAAAAATTAAAGAAAAAAGAAATTGATAAAAATATAAAGTGTTACAAAAAATCAGTTGTAACACTAGCTCAAAAATATATATGCGCCTCCTAGTCACACCATTACTTACAACAGCCAAGAAATAGAAGCAACTAAATATCCTTCAATGGATAAATGGATAAAAACTGTGGGGGCTGTATAAACAATATTTCATTATGTGTATATGTTAAATTATAATATTCACTTGTAATATTTAATATGCACGTATTCATTAAAAAAGAAATGTTGCCATTTGGGACAACATGAATGGATCTGGAGGGGATCATGCTACGTGAAATAAATCAAAGAAAGACAAACACCATGATATCTCACTTACATGTGGGATTTATAAACTTATTAATACAGATAACAAACTGGTGGTTGCCAGTGGCAGGGCGTAGTGGGTGGGAGAAATGAAAAAAGGAAGTCCAAAGGTACAAACTTAGAGTTATAGATAAATCCTGGAGATGCAATATTTAGTGTGATGATTATAATTAGTATAATGCATCGTTGTATTTGAAAAGTGCTGAGAGTAGATCTTAAAAGTTCTCCTCACAAGATAAAATGTGTAACTGCATGGTGACAGATGTTAACTGGACTTACTGCGATGAGCATTTGTAATATATACAAATAACAAATCATTATGTTGCATACATGAAACTAATATAATGCTGTCAATTATATCTCAATAGTTTTTCTTTGTGAGTTACTTTACCTGTTATAAATTAAGTCATGATTTATTCTTAATGCACTTTTCAAAAAGCAACATAATTGTTTTATTGTGAGAAAAAAAGACACACCTATAATCATAGCCTCTAATTCCACTCTTCCTTTTTTTAATCATAATATGACTGCACTGGAATGTTCCCCCTAATACTTCACTTAACTGCTCTTATAATGTTTCCAATAATCCACATGTTGCCAAATCTCATCGGCTGTTCTCATTAATAACCTCTCAACTATACTTGAGAGCATAACCACACCTATATTTTAGAAATGCTCTTTTCTAGGATTCTGATATATCAAACTTACCTGCTTTCTCACTTTCCTTTGCTACTTCCTTTCCCAGAACTCTAAATATTGGGGGGCTGACCTATTTCAGAATTCTGTCCAAAGACTGTTCTCCATGCTCTTTTACTAAGTGATTTTATCCAGTTCCATGACTTCAAACACCATCTACATGTTGCTATGACAGTCGAGCTCAACACAAGACTTCTCTACAACCCTCAAGAATTTTGTATTCAACTGCCTATTGAATGTTTTAACTGGATTAGAGATCACAAAATTAACATGGACAGAGGATTTATGGATTTTGCCCCCCAGAGACTTCCACATATACATATATGACATAGTGATCCAAACACTTTCACAGTCCATCCTAGATTCTCTTTTTCTCTTACATAGGACATCAAAGCCATCAGAGTATACAAACAGCTCTCTGCCTATGTGTCCCAAATCTGACCACCTACTCTTGGTGTCAGGGCCACTATTGAGAGATGACTCAACCCTCTATGTCAGAGACCTGTTAGGCAGTGACAAAAGTTCAGCTGGAATAATTCAGTGAGTATAAGTGTTAAGCTGTTTATTATGCTTGTGAGTTGAGAAGTTGTTAATGATAGAGAAACATAAAATTAGTATAATTTTAAGAGAATAAGTTTAGGCTACTCAGTGCTTTCCTCAAAATTCACTCCTCTATATAACAGTATATAACTCATTTTGACTTCTCTCTGGAAAGCAGAACATGCCACAGCACCACTAAAATGATCAAAGCTATTTAGGTCACCCTAATTAGTAATCATTTGATTCAGCAATCCTCTATACCTCATATTAGATGCGAGTTTTTGTATTTAAAAATATCGGTCACTTCCAATGCAATGAGATTGTAAGTCAGTCAGTAGAGATCAGAACTATGGATTTATGATCACTTCTTCCCAAATGAGAGGGAGCCATAGAGAAGTTATTCTAAGTGAATAGGAACCTCAACACACATTAGGAGTGTGACCCACCTAAGGCAATTTCCAGTTAGATCTTACTTTCTTGGGTCAGGAGAGGTGTTTCCACTTCCTATTTGCCTGGGAATGCTGGTGGAGGTTTCCCAAGATGCAGCATTTCCTAAAAAGCCTTCGCAGCGCTCCCTTCACCTCCTGGTTCCTCAGGCTGTAGATGAGAGGGTTTAGCATAGGAGTAACAACTGTGTAAAAGATGGCGACCTGGCGATCCTGGTCCAAGTCATAGCTGGAAGAGGGCCGGAGGTACATGCGGATCACAGAGCCATACAGGAGCAGCACAACCAGGATGTGGGAGCTGCAGGTGGACAGGGCTTTGCGCAGGGCAGCAGCTGAGTGCAGGCGGCCGATGGCGACACCGATGCGGGCATAGGAACCTAAAATGAAAAAGAAGGGGCTGACCACCACAGCTACCCCCTCCGTGAATATTAGCATTTCGTTGACCACTGGCCGGGTGCAGGAGAGCTGCAGCAAGGGTGTGATGTCACAGAAGAAATGGGTGACCTGGTTGCCACAGAAGGTTAAACGGATGACCAGCATACTATACAGGAGGCTATTGAGGCTGACGACCACCCATGAGGTCAAGGTTATGCGTAGACAGAGGTGACGACT
>RJWH01002514.1:200293-225970 GCA_004363575.1 Solenodon paradoxus | reverse complement strand
TGCATGACACTGAGTCACAGACAACACCTGAGCCATCAGGGCATGCCCTCACCCCCTCTTACTTTGTGGTCTTTTTTTCCCCCAGCTGAGTGCTTTAGAAGCTCATTTACATATCATTTCCCCAGGGGACAAAAGCAGAATCAGGGGAGATCCCTCACCCCTTCCTGGTGGCTTTATATGGCCTTAGCTGCCCTCTGTGACTGTCATCTGTGCCCACACTCATACAGAAGGACCCAGCGTGTAAGGACCCAGGGCCCAGGAGCCATGTCTGCTGACCACTGGTGGTGCACAGCAAGGGCTGTGGACACTGAGCAAGGAGGCGGACAGGGCACTCAGATGGGAGTGGAGGGGAGGCCCAGGGCCAGCAAGTCTGCCCTCTACCATAAACCATCGGCTGGCACTTTGAACAGTTTATGGCCTTGGCTTGGTTCCAGCCTTTTGAGGACTGGGGCTGTAAATTCTTCCAAAGCCAGGGAGCCTGCTGGCCGGGCCCAGGCTGCCCTTAGAGTGGGCGACAGGAGGCAGGCGGACACACTTTGGGCTCCCTCCCCTTCTTCTTCATGTCTGTCAAAATAAAATTAAGATGAACATCCTGCTTGGCCTTGCTGGGAAAAGAAGCCACACAAGGCGGTCTGATTCGCAAGTGGGCTGTTTGGGGTGACGACAGGAATGGACAAGGGCGGAAGAGGGGTCTCATCTCTGGAACCTTGGGAGGCCGCCAGGTCTGTTTTTAGGCTCTGCTGCTGCCTGGGTATCTCAATCTTCCATCGCCAACTCTTCAACTAAATCTCTCAGCTGCTGGGCTCCGGGAGGGAGCTTTCCTGTCTGCTAGACGGCTCTGTTTGTGCCCACAAACGTCCTCTGGTTTCCACAGCCGCTGTCCCCATCAAGCTAGGAGGGAGGGTCCGAGGCCGCTTGGAATAAATCTGCTAAAAGCAGAGGGAGGGAAGGCTAACACTGATATTCGCGTAGCAGAGAGGGCAGAGGACTGCAGAAGAGCTGCATAAATCTGCAAGGCTAATGAAGCCAGGCCCCTCCGCGGGGCGCCCTGGGACTTCAGGTCGAGGACTGTGGGGAGCTGTGAACTTGAGGGTGGAATGCACAGCCCGGGAAATGCTCTCTGTCATTTTGGAGAAAGAGGATTTGGCAAAGGAGGGAGGGGTGAGGGGCCAGACTGGTTTTCTAACCAGGGAGCAATGAGGTAATTATCGGCCAATCAGAGTGAAGAAAGGAATTTGAACCGAGGAAAGGCGATATAAAAGACCCCTGGGGCTCGGAGACCGCCACATTCTTGTGCCCTGCTTGAGACTGTGTGAGGGGACAGTGGAGAGCAGGAAGGCCAGCTGGAGCACTGTGCTCTCTGTGGTCATGTTTGGATTCCGGATTTCTCTTTGTGCAGGTTTCAGTGTACTTGGAAGAATGTTCCCATAGGGCTGGCTGGCGGGCAGCCCTCCCTGGGAGTGGCCTCTCCTGGCAGGCCCTTGCTCCGCAGGGCAGGCAGGGTCCTTGGCCCCCTCCCCGCCCTCAGCAGGTGGCTCTCCCTTCCCTCATCCAGGCTTCCATTTCACAAAACTGACTCACCAGCAGTTAAGACTTCCGAGATCCTTCTGGAATCCTATCTTTCACATCCTTGACAGGTGGCCATACCAGCATTTGCTAAAGCAGGGAGCACTTTACCTCACAATGCCCTCACTGTAACTTTGGGCACCTCTAGCTTTTGTAAGTTTTCTTTTATATCAAGGAAAAAAAACCAATCTCCCTCTAACTTCCTCTTATTTTAGTATGTTAGTGTCAGATAGAACACATCCAATAGCTTTTCAATATAAGCGACCTGTAAGCATTTTAAGGGTTGCTCTTACTTCTGCTCTCCAAATAGTTCCAGTTCCTTCACTCATTATCTCTCGGGAACAATTTCCTCATCACTTGCCCTTCCAGTTGATCTCCTTGAATATGCATCCATTTTTCACTTAGTTATTTTGGTGTTTATTCAGTCATATCCCCAATTTATTCCAAAAGAGACTAAAAGGAGCTTGCAAAGCATAAATGATAAGGCAAGCTTATAAAAGCCATGGAGGAAATGTTAGTGAAGGGAAAATAACTGCAGGGGATTTTGACCCTACCTAAACATAGTACACAATGCATGCCACACAGGTCTCTGAACTTGACACAGGCCCTGAGTGTGCCTTTTGGACCTGGTGCCACCAAGGTCAGAAGGGAAGCATGAGCATGTCTACACGTCAGTGTCCATAGAGCGAACAGGAGATATAGCTTTTCTGGAATCTGGTAATGAAAGAAAAATTTCTGAGTCCTTCTAAAGACAAATGCACCAACAATTTTCTTACGATAAATTCTGTAGCACACTTACTCAAGCTGTTTCTTATAAAATCACCTCTCTATGTAGATATGGGTCTTAACTCCAAAGCAGAATTTCAATAAAAGCATGCACTCCAGTTTGTTAATGTGCCTCTTAAAATGTAGCAATAAAATATTTCAAACCCAATCTGTCCAAAGAAAATTGCAATGAGATATTTCTGCCTGTTTGGGGACGCTCTATTTCTATTAATGCAATCTACAATTGCATTAGCTTTTTGGGCAGCAATCCTGCTATTGACTCTTCTTTAGCAGCCTGCTCAAACCTATTTCTGCCACTGTGACAGGAACTGAATTTAAGCCAAGTTGTCTTCATTTTTAACTTGTGCAATTGATTTTAGAACTTAAGTGCCGGACTATGTCGTTTATCACTGCAAATTCCATCTTGTTAGTCACTCCCATTTTTTCTATCCTGTGGGTAGTTTTGATTTGGATCCCATAAACCAATATACCGTATTTCATCAAATACAAGGCTCTTTCCATTGTAAGATGCCCTATTAAAAAAAATTACCATGAAGAAGAAATACTGCCAATTAAGTTATGACATGCAATGGACTGTATGATGCATCTGATTTTTGATGTTAAAATGTGCATCTCAGAATTAGTGAAACACGGCATTGATAACTTTGTGTTCTGTCACTCGCGATTGGACAGTCATAGTCTTCATAGCACCATATATCGGGTGTTCATGAAAAGCAGACACTGATATAAACACTGCTGGGCAGAGTCAAGGAGAGAAGGTCCATAGACTTCTAGGGAGAAGCCCCCTCAAGTTTGCTTTTTTATTTGTACATCATTCATCCAATAAATGTAAATTACTTCAGTGAAGGCACAGAGGATTCTGTTTACAAAAATGAAGACCTGGTCACTTCAGTATTAATGTGGAGTTCACATATTAATCTGTCAAGGCACACTCATAGGCCTGGTTGGGGGCAGGGGCTTTCAGAATCCCCTTCACGATCCACATCAGAATCCACATCAGGACTTGAGGCTCATTTGATCAGAAGGGGACTGGGATGGAGGAGGGAAGAGACCAGGCTCTGATGCCAGTGCTGGGGTAGGCTGTGCCATAAAGGCAATAAATGAGATCACAGTGCCTGCAAGGTAGGGTGACTTCAGGGTTTCCACTGGGATAGGCAGTGTCTGCAAGGTGGTGTGACTTCAGGGTTTCCACTGGGATAGGCAGCTGGGCAGGTGCACCAGTGGTCTGAGCATGTATATCAGTAGCAGGAGGGCCCAGGCCTAGAAGGCTCCAGTGGAATAAGACACTGAGGATGGCCCACCTGTACTTTCCTTCTGGATGGGTCAGGAAAACAGCAGCCAACACCAGCCAGATCTCAGAGCCGGGTTCCAATTCAGTAGACTGGTCCTGTTCCCTGAGTCTCCCTGTAGCAGATGAAGGTGGGAGGTAGACAGGTGTGGGTGTGACTGGAGAAGTGTCCACTGTCCAACACACATAAAGCCACTGCTATGGCACTGGGTGTTAAGGACAAGAAAGGATTTTAGGCACACTTTGGTGGCCTAGCAGTTGTCTGTGGCTCCTGATAGGTAGTTCAAGAAAAGGCCAAGGACCAGATCCGTAGCTGGGAGTGGGGTCCACAACCAGGATGAACAACTAAACACCTCTTCCTCCTCCTCCTCCCTCCCTGCCTGCCTACTTGCCTTCATTCCTGCCTGTTTCTTTCCTTTAAACAGACAGAGATAGATAGATTATTTTTTAAAGGGTTTTATTGCAAGGTCAACAGGAGGCAAAGATCTCACATCTGTCTTTCTGAATTGGGATTAAGGAAAGCTTAAGTAGATAGAGCCTTTGCTTACTGGCTAGCTCTGACCGCAGTGAGGTTCGAATTTGTTACAGTTTCAGGTTGCTAGGTCACCTACTGCTTGGCCTTGATCTTTATGGTCATCTGGTGAAAAGGTTCTGCCATCAACACCTGCATTCTGGACAAAGGCTGTGCCTGACTTTCTAGTTCCTTTCAAAGCAGTTTTGGGCAATTCCAGTCTATAAAGCAAGAGTGAAAAGGAAGTTAAGTAAAGCTTCCAAGCTTCAGGAATAAACAGTAAGCCACAGTATCATTAAAGAGAGGCATTGTCCTCCGGTAGAGAGGACTTAGTTTTGGTCTCATGTGGAACAGGGGTTGCTGGACCTGGGCTGCTGACAAGTAGCCAAGAGACGTAGAGGGGACACTGGGGAGAAGATGAGAAAGAACATAGGAGGTAAGGATTCCTCTTCCTCTTCCTCTTCTTCCTTTTAGAAAGGTGCAGGCAGGAATGAAGGTGAGTAGGCAAGCAGCCAGGAAAAAAGAATAGGAAAAAGCACTTTAGTTTTATTTAGTTTTTCATCTCAGTTGTTCCCTTTGATCCCAGCACAAGAACTCAGTTCCTGGGGATGCATGTGGATTGCATCTGGCCAGAGGCAGCGGACCTAACCATTACTCCACCAGGGCCTGCTTCTAAGATGAGGTTTGAGGGGAGTGTTTCCTGATGCCCTGCTCAGGAGACAGAGTGTGGAGGTCTCTGACGGGGGGATCTCCCTCAGGAGCTGGCTCAGGGTAGGATGGGCCAGTGGGTGGCAACAGGTACGCAGAGCTGTGAGGATCTGGGAATGGCAGAGCAGAGTGACTGGGCAGTGATTCTCATTTCTCCTTTGTGTGTTTGATTGATTGAAGTATTGGACAGCAGTATTTTAGTTTCAGGTATATTATATAATGATTTGATATTCGTACACAATGCAAAATGACCATCACCATAAGTTCATTCCTTTTTTACTGAAGGTAGTCACTTTTCATCCATCTTTTAAGATAATCAGTGAGCATGGCTTTATTTACTGTCTACTTCCCACAGGACGTGGATGGACACAGCTGAGAGAAGATGCCGAAGAGCGATGTCTGATTTAAGACTCTTGGGTCTAAACCCCAGCAAAATTCGCAGGACATAGACTGCTTAACAGGGGCTTGGGCGTGGGGAGGGAAAGAAGGCGGAGCCAGGTGGTGGTAAAGGGCACTGAACTCTGGTGATGAGTGTGGTGTGAAACACAGACTGAGGTGGAATTAAATATTCTAAAATGCATATAGCAATGCAAATAAAATAAGCAATAAAATAGTTTTTAAAAAAGACTCACATCTAATGAGGAAAGTGTGGTGAGAACTCAGATATTCTGTTTTTGAGACTTAAGTGACTGTGTACCTATAAAAGGTATAAACCAAGGTGACTTCCATAAAATATTAAAAAAATAGAAAATATTAAAAAAAACCTAAAAATATCACACATAGAAAAATAACTAAAAGGAATTAAAGATACAAAATTAAACACAGAAGACAAGTGGCTGCATCAGGGAAGGCGGCCCCACAGTCTCTCCAAAGGGTCCCCCACTTGGAACCGCAGTGTGGTCTCATGGCAGACATGCCCTGATGCTCTCCTCCGTTGCCTCAGGCTCTCCTCCCTGTCTCTGCTCTAAGCATGGAGAGGTTAGTTAACACTTGCCATGAACCACACAAAAAGAGGGAATGAGTCAGGGACTGCCTGTACTGAGTGTTTGCTGTGTGTGTGCACATGCCCCTCGCCCCGGTCAGGGCCATGGGTGGACAGACATGGTCACCTCTGCATTAATTTACAATTACAGAGATCTCATCCCCTTTAAAATTGTCTAAAATTGTTCAGTAACCTTTCCTGGAACAAAAAGTTTTCCTTGTCTTTCGTAAGAATTAAGAAATGAGTTTGTAACAGTAACTTAGAATAATGATTATAAACTGAATGCGAACATTCCTTTACTTTCAGGTGAAGTAGAAATATAACCAATTCTGGCTAATTTCAACTTAATTCTGAATGAGGCAAGGTGCCTGGTGTCTGTGTATCTGACGTGCCTAGTTATTTGCACTAACTCAGGCGTATGATTGGGCATTGCCTGGGCACTTTGAAGGGAGTCTCTTAGAAGCACTCCCTCCCCGATTTGGGGTTTTGCTTTTAAGAGAATAAAAGCTACAAAACCTAATTAAGTCATGAATTGAGACCCAAACTTTGAAAGGATAGAGATTCACATAATCACATTAAAGTCTTTCTATTATTAGAAAAACCTAGAATGTGAGGAACATTTTCCCTCCTGGGCCAAATTCAGAAATGTGGGATAGATGATTATGATTTGGTTTTTGTATTTTTCTGTGAGGGCAGGCGCCAGCCCTTAAAATTTTCACAAAACATGACTTTGTCAATGGAGATGTTGGTGATATCAGTAACAGGAAATATATGGCAACTCATACCCCTAGGTTCATACCCCTAGCCCTGGAGAGAACAAACAGTGTGAGCAACCAGTGTGAACAACTAAATAGAAAAGGTTTTTTTTTATAAAATATTAAAAAGAAAGAAAGAAAAAAAATATATGGTACCTCCTGGGTTATGCTACACTGAGAATGCAAGAATAAATAACAGCCAGGTTTGATCACCAGATGCCATTCTAAGCGCATGCGCGCGCGCGCGCACACACACACACACACACACACACACACACACACACACACACACACTCAAACATGCACTCATTCAATCCTCACCACAACCCTGTAGGAGAGGTACTATTACTGTCCCCTGACAAATGCTCTTTCATAACTTGCCAACATCCAAGCTCCAGTTAATAAATACATGCAAGATTCAAACTGCTCAAGAGCCGTCACTCTCAATAATGATCTAAAAGACCTTGAAATGACCTTATCCTATGCACAAATTTCTTATTCTAACCCAGGGCTTCCCTTGCCAGCTTAGTGAGGTGAGTTGATAGTCTGATCCATATGGAAAGCCCGGTTCATGCCGCTATTTTGTAGCAGATGTAAATCAGTGGGCAAACAGATCCTGCTAAAATGAATTATCTTAGCTCGGACAGCTCTAAACAAGGACCCCAGAGTGGGTGGTTTCTCTATAAGGGAAACATACTTCTCACAGTTCCAGAGATTGGAAGCTTGAGATCAGGAGGGGACTGTGGTCAGGTCTATGGAGAGCCCTCTCCCAGACTGCAGAGGGCCGACATTCCATTGATTCTCTCATGGTGGAAAGAGAGCCAGTGGATCTCTTCTTCTAAGGTAACTGATTCCATTCATCAGGGCTCCTTTAGCAAGAGATAATCCTTTCCCAAAGGACCCAGCTCCTATTATCGCATGGGGATTAGATTTCAGCACATGATTTTTTTGGGGGGTGGGAGCACTATATATATATATTAAAGGAAAGGTGCAGCAGGAATGAAGGCAAGTAGGCAGGCAGGCAGGAAGCAAGAAGAGGAAGAAATTTTTATTTTATTTTTATTTAGTTATTCACATTGGTCGTTCCCCCCAGACCCAGGAAAGAAACCCGAGTCCTTGGGATGTACGTAGACTGCATTTCTTCAGAGGGGGCTGACCTAAGCACTACTCCACTAGGATATGCTGAGGAACACAAATATTTAATCCGTAGCACTATCAGTGAAGAAGTTGGGAACAAGAAAGACAGTCAGGTTCCCAGGAATCGGGAAGATGGAATGTCAGGGTCACCACTGGAGAGCAGGGATCCTGTTCAGGTCCAGTTGAAATGTTCTTCGTTTCTTTTTTTATTTTAGATTCTGTTCATACCCCAGGTTTATTGCACTGAAAGTGCTAGAATAGCAAGCTAAGAGACATGGAGCCCACTGAGTTTGGCTGTCCCTTCCTTGTTCTTTCTCTAGAAATAGTGATATTTGGAAATCATAACCCCTGGAGAAACAATAAAGCAACCAATTTAAAAAGCAACACATGATACACAAATTATTAGTGACCTTACATAAAATGATTGACTTAGTAAGACATCACTAGGAGGAGTAATTAAATACTACCTTTTCCCAAATATATCCATGAGCACTGGTTATCTTATATCTGTCTCTGCATCTATTCATTTATTTAGGTAGAGCAGTTATTAAAAATGGGAGATTCAGCTCTTGGAGGAAGAGCCCACCCCAATGCTAAGTTCAAAACTGGAAATAGGTATTGATGGACTTAGGTGATTCTGACTGAGACCAGACAAATTACGTATGGAGGCTCCTAAAGGTAAGCCTTCAGGGAGAAGGTCTGCGCCTAGATGCCAACTGTTTTACCCGTATGTCTTGAAGGAAATGACTATAGTGTTCCCAAGCTAGGAAAAAAAAAAAAAAAAACTTAGTTGAAGAGAATGCAGACATTGAGGCCTAAGAGTCTGAAGTATGATTTATGGTTCTATATCTTTTGCAACTTACCTACCTCTGTCTGTCTCAGTCACACCTGTAAAAAGGAATTATACTAACAATGTGCCTAACTCCTATGAGGAATACATGGGGAATAGTTTATGCAAAGTACTGCTACATGCTGGTCCAAACGTAACTGGTACATAGTAAGTGTTCAATACCCATTATATCTAAAACCATTACACATACATCTCTCAGTGAAGAGCTGACTTGCTTGCACTTTTGGCAGTTTCACTGTGGGGTAATCCTAATGGATTTGAACATGTCCTCATATCTTGAGGCTCTATCTACCCCGGGGAGATAGGGTTTGGCCAACTCCCATACCAGAAGCAGTGGAAGAGGGTCTTGGGAGAGGTAGAGGGAATTGCCCAGCTGGGCCTGTCTTATCTTGCACCCCAGGGACCACCTCCAGTGGGTGGACTGGTCGCACAGGAGGTTTGTGAGACTAGCAGAAGGGGCGACTTGGAGCTAGCCTGGAGAGGACTACCCGGAGAGCAGCCCTCTCCTAAGACGTGCATGCAAGTCCCAGCTGTCCCAGCAGGGGGCAGCAAGGGACGAGGCCAGGCATTTACATAACCCCAGGGACTCCTGAATTCTTGGGAGGCGCAAGCCTGGAAAACAGTGAATTTCTTATTGATTTGTGATACAGCAATTCATAGTTATAACTTGGTATTAGAACTGTGATATACACATTGATTTTGAGGTATGAGTCTATTCTTTTGAGACTTTTAAAGTATTATAAACTAACAAAACATGCATTTTTAAAAAGGGAAAAATAAATTTAATGTGACTTTATCTCACAGTCACAAGCTAGTGGGGTCTGAGCACTTTGTTATAAAAATTATAGAACATCAATCAATTTTAGTACAGTAAAGGATGGAAATATGAATTACAACAGACTGAATGAACATTGCAAAATTACCTTTTGAAAATATTTGAGCCTTACCAGCATGAAGAAATGTAAATTCAAATAAGACAGCATTTTTAAGTAGATCAAGCTATCAAAAATATTTTTTAATTATAACTTCTCAACAGTTTTGAAGAAGTTATTGCCAAATTTGCACCCTGTTCATCCATCATCTCATTTAATCCTAATAACCCTAAAATAGTCCTAAGTGTGAACCCCATTTTGTGAATGAAGAGACTGAATCTCTAAGAGATTGAATGGTGTAAGTATATCAGTTTAAATATATATGCTGATATCTACTCCCTCCTGAGATGTTAAAAAAACAATAATTCTTTCTCCTGGGGATTGTTCTGTGCATTTATAGGATGTGTAGCAACATCGCTGGTCTCTACCCACTAGATGCCAGGAGCACTCCTCCCTGGTTGCAACACCGAAATGTCTGTAGATGTTTTCCCTTGGGGGGGGGCGAACTTTCCTTTAGTTGAGAACCACTGGAATAGGGCTTTCTAAAGGTCAGGAATGTCAACAAAATTCCTGAAGAGTGGTATTTGATGGAGGAAGCAGGAGGGAGCCAGAGCTTTATGTGGCCACAGGGTCACCCTAGGACGTGGGTTGGGTGAGAGCTGGTTGACCCCAAAGTGCCTCTGGGCTTGGGAGTAGCAGGCACCAGAAAGGACAACACCCAGAGGACTGCTGGGAGTCTGCTTACAGAAAATTTGATTCCCGACCCATCTTGAAGCTGGAATATAAAGAACTTTGATAGGGAGACCTTCAGGAAAATGGGGGACTCAATGGAAGATCTGACCTAATGGTGCATTAAAAAAAAAAATGTGGACAATGACAAAAGAAGACAATGCAAGAAAAGGACATAGAAATGTCAGCCCAAAAAGGAAGAGAAGCGTAAACGTAATATCAGTATACAACCTGGGTCTGTATTCAATAGTATTTATGTATTTATAATATTATATACTGTTAATCACAATAATAATTACTAATACATATATAAATGGCAATAAGGGTAAGATATTGTTTTATTAATTATTGACTGAATGGTAAAACTAAGCTCAATGATGTGTTCATTGGGAGGATGTAGGAATGAAAAGGAGGGACAAGGGAAGTTGGTGGAAATGAGCTAAATATTCATCTGTCAGTAAGTGAATTAATAATGCCTATAATTTTGAAATTATAGAATAAACATACTATTGTGGTAAGCACCTAAAACAATAGTTTAAACAACTAAGAATGGGTGACCTTTGGGTTGTGGAGGGGGACAGAGTACAGTCGGCCAGAAGACTAGTGTTTTTTTACTATGTCTTTTGATAATATTTATTTTGGAATAATACACATATATTATTTTGACTAAAACCACATAATATCCAGACCTGTTAAAACTAGTGAAAGTGCTTGGCCATTTTCTCAAAATGGTTAAACCAAAGCCAACCTGTGGCTCACTTGTGCTGACTTTTAGTAATCACCAGAGATGCACAACTGGGGAAGTTACAGAGGATGATAGAATTTACCACCACAGATTAGAAAGTGATGGGCACTGGACTTTTTGGCTCTGGATTATTCAGTGGAAAACTCTGGGAACTAATTGGACAAAATGGAGGTGAAGACCAAGGTCAAGAAGGACACATTAAATTCCCATCCCTCAGCGTCATGACAGCTCTGGTCCAGAGCAAATAAGGCCTGGAAGCAGGTGTAGTCACCTGGCTGTGGAATGCTCTGCCTCTTTTTCCAGAAGTCTTCAAGTATCAGAGACCTAAGCACTGACCCTTCCTTTGCCAGGAACGTACAACCTCGTCACCATGTACTACAATGCTGGAGAAGCCTTTTTTTGCAGAAGCTCCCCTTTCCATCTTTGGTCAAATAATGCATTTCTTTATCTGTACCTATGTATGGCCAGATGGAAACAAGAACTTAGACAAAATTGGTGAGAAGAGGAGCACTCTCGTCTTGCTGGTAGCAGCATGTATTAACACAACTTTTCTGGGCGCCCTGGTGGAGCAGCAGTTCAGTTAATCACCTCTGAAGAACAAGCCACTTACCCCTGAGTTCGAGTCCTGGGTCCAGGGGTCTGGGGGGTATAACAACCAGTGTGAACAACTAAATGAAACAGTGCTGCTTCCTCCTTTCTCACCCTGCCTGGTTATCTATTCATCTTCATTCCTGCCTGCACCTGTCCTTTAAAAAACAAAAAAACGAAACGACCACTTTCATGGAAAATAGACAATTATCAAGAGACTTCAAGTATTGATAACTTCTAGGAATGTCTCCTAGGAAGAAGCTAGAAATGTACACCAAAGCCTCCTATCGCCTTATTTATAATAGCCACAAATGCAAACTCATGTAAATATCCTGCAATAGGAAAATGGCTACATGAATGCATAGCTATATATAACCTTTTAAGGTGCCTATACGGAACTTTCATTATATGGAGACATGCTTATGAAGTGTTAACTGAAGAAAAGCAAGGTACACAACTAGATGAAAGTCCCCATCACAACCATATACAATGTGGACATAAAAAGATGAGGTGGAAATATGCGAACATATCAACACGTGGCTATTTCTGAAGTTATGGTAAGCTTTAAGGGTCTTCTCAATCTTTCTCTTACCTGGTTTTTCTTCAATTAACCTATAGTACTTTCTTAATCATGAAGAGTCATGGTATTGTTTTAAGAGAAAACAAAGTCATCTTGAGTACAAAACATCTTGCTACAGAGCAGAATCTGCCACTGCGCAGTTGAGGGCTGGAAGGTAGAGGCGTAAGCTGCTTTTAGTCTTCCTGGAAATGCTAAAGGCTGATTTCACACTTTACAGTCAGCTACATATTAGGAATGGAACAAAAGACCAAGGTAGAGCTTCATTTTGCAAAGTTGGGTTAGCTCATCGAGGCCTTGGAACATTCATTTTTATCCACAATCTAATGGAGGTGGTGATATTTGTTGTCATTTTCACGTATTGAATCTGTGGGGCCTGTGTGTGTGGATCTTATGGTTCTAAGACTCTTTTCCTTCCATTTTAATAGTCAAAAAACAAATACATGATGTCACTTTCACCAATGACTATTTAAGCTAACCCACCTGGCTGCACCAGGTATGGACTAAAAAAAGCAAACAAACAAAACATTACTTATTTGACAGTCATGACATTGTTCACCAAAGGCCCAATCAAAGTATTCTGTCATTCACTCAGTAAACATATAAAATAAAACAGCCATTCACAAACTTTGCAGTTGCTCATCATCTGAGAAAGGTATATAAAATGTAGGCTACTTGATCTAACCCCTAAGAATTGGATGCGTGAAAGTTAGGGTAGATTCAGTAATGAGCATTTTTAACCAGTATCTTAAACTACGTTGATGCTCGTGTTTCTGGGATCAATCCCTGACAGTTACAGAATAAAGTCTGAAGAGTACATGCTCATGAATGTGAACTAAATACCTTCCAAACTAAAAATGGCTATTAATTATGCTCAATTTAGCTAGTTTTCTTCAATGCACAAGTATTTAAATGTTCAGTAAAAGGTTGGTGAGTTCAATATGGAGACCTGAATGACAGGACTATCTTCATTCTCCCTGAGATTTTATTAATAAAATCACAGAAAATCATTTTGGTAGAGGTCACAAATCCACAAAAACAAAGGAAAACAGGAGCAAAGGTGACCTAGAAGAGAGAGATCCACAAGGTCTTGGTAGTCAGAACATGGACAGATGAGGGTAAATGGTGGAGAGGTGTGAAGGAAGAAGTGTGATGGGGCAAGCAATACTGAACAGCTAATTTGCTCAAGTGAGTCTCCTGGAGACTCAGAGACCAGAGATACCAGAGATCTCCGAGCTTAAATTGAGGAGGCTCATAGATTTAGTCTATCTGAGGGGCAGTCAAATGCCAATTCCCTTTCCCTACTGACTAGTCATAGAAATTGACAAATAGGCTCCAACTTACAGATACCAAGCCAGGGAAGGGTGCGTGTACCAGTTATCAATTTGCTGTCTCTCACTTCCAAACCCATCCTTGTTTACCTTGATTTATCATACTGTTAGAACAGATCATTAGGTAGACATGAGTGGGGGCAGACAAAGGACATGTATGAGTTGACAAAATGGCGATGGCCATGTGGACAAAAGAACTGTTCGGTAAGAAGTGGAAAGGAACCAAGGAATGAGGAGGGGGAACTTTGAGGTGGGGGCACTTTGAGACTATTGACAGTTATGCAAAATATCCGAGAGGGGCTGTGGTCTTCCAACAGTCCGTGAGATGAGCCCCTGAGATAAGAAAAGGGGATAAAAACCGCTTCAGAGCATGTCTGCACATTTCAAACTCCACCACTTGGAGTAATTGTGGCTGCTTGTTCAGAACCCTCCTGAAAATACTTTCCTGTTGCTTATTACATTCTTCCTTGACTTTGCTTATGGCCGGTGTTCTGAATTCTTTCTCACACTAGGACAAGAACCGAAGTTCATTCATTTTACACTGGTAACAGTACTGGAGCTGGACCCTGGGAACAGTCTCCATTGCTGATGAACTCCGTATTAGTTTTTGTTGGTAGAAGTTTCTAGAGTGATACTACATGGTGATAGTAGCTGGAAGGTATTGACTTTCCTTCTAATTCTTTTTCTCTTACCTTGCCGTTCACTGAGGGAGTCAGTGGATTGCTGTGAGAGGCCTGGGAGTGCCCAGGCCACAGTGCATCCGCCTCTGGCAGCCCCCGCAGCGCTTTGATGGAAGCTCCAGCGAGACCCTCAGGAAACTCTCCCCCACCTGATGGCATTTCCACAACTCGCTTCTTCAGATCATCTCTGGTGGGTGGCCTCTGACAGGTGTCCTTGCCATGGGTTGACTGTGTTTTCCTGAAGTAGCTGGGCACTCTGTGAGAGCTTATCTCAGCTTTGTGTGTGGCGTGTGGGTGTGCGGTGGGAGAAGCATGCTTTTCCTAGTTCCTGGTACAGCTTCCTGACTGTTCTTGCCCACTTTCCCGCAGCCCAACCAGTTCAGATATATCCACTGCCTTTTTTTTGTATTTGTTTTGCTACTTCTGGAGATTTTAGAGGTCTTCTTTTTTTTTTTTTTTTGTAGCGGACTACTTTTTACTAGCTAACATTTCTTTATATTAAACTTCCCTCTGTTTGAATTACAAGTATGGTTTCTGTCTTTTGATGTAGTACAAGGGTTTGAGAATAGAGATTAAGTGAAAATCCTCATATTTGAAGTGGAGATCCACTGTTTCCTTCCCTCCCTGACTCCTAGCACACTAGCATGCAGGATTATATCTCTCTCCCAGGAGGAGTCCTCCCTGGAGGAACTGACTGACCTAAAAGAAAAGGTTGACACCACATAAACATTGAGGCTCTACAACAAAATGGCCCTACGAGAGCCCGCAGTGAAAGCCCGTAGTTAGCAAGTGTCACTGAGGTCTCTAAACCAGCGTTTTGTTCCTTGAGCATAAATGGGCACCTGAGGCAAGTTTTCACCCTGAAAGACAGTTGTAGTAACAAAGAAGCAGAAAAAGATAAATCGAAAGAAAAGAAAATATCGTGAGCTTACTATCATCTGAGACATAAGATACTGCATCCAAACTACAGAACGAACATTCAGACTATGTAAAGGAACTCTTGGAAATTAAAAATATGATAACAAAATGAAAACTAAAACAGCAGATTGGGAGACAAAGGAGGTGCATCCCTGAGAAATTAACAAACAAGACAAAGATTTGGAAAAATACAACATTCAAAGCATTCATCCAAGAAGTGTTATACTAGTAGACATTCTGGAGTCAAGAGAGAAAATGAAATAAGAAAGCTTTCAATAAAAAAAATGCAAGAAAATCTCTTGGGGTGGCAGAATGAGTTTCCCAATTGCAAAGGGCTCTCTGGTCCCAGAACAGTGGCACAGAGACGCATCATTGTGAAATGTTAGGCAATTTGGTAAAAGATAAGATCCTAGTAGACTTCTAATCAGCAAGACCAGAAGCTGGAATACAACGGAGAAAAGCCCTCAGAATTCTGAGGAGAAATGATTACCACCTTGGAATTCTACATTCAATCTAAGTATCAACCACATGGGAGGGCAGGATAAACATTTCCAGACAGGCGCGCCTCAACACATCCCATTATGCCATTTCTAGGAGGCTACTGGAGAAAGTCCTTCATGAACCCAGGAAACAGGAAAACACAAAAACTGGAAGTGAGGGCATCCGACATGGGAGAAAAGCAAAGAGAAGTCTCAGGATGACTCATATACAGGAGGAGATGAGAACAGATAGCCCTAAAGGAATATTCGGGGAAAAAAACAAATGAAAATGATAAATAGCCTCTTATGTTTGTCTTGCTGAGAGGAATTTTTAAACTTTGACAGAAGTTTTTTAGGAAAAATTCATTATAGAATAAATAAACATATCAAGTAATTACTTCCAGGATATTTTTTAAAAGGTTTTATGAGAAGGAAAATGATTGCAGTACAGCTTGTGGCTCAGTGGTGAGTAATATGTGGTCATAATTATGCAACACTGAATACTGATTTTTTTTTAAACCAGATATCATGCTTTAAAAATTACTGTAAGGATGTGGGGGGAACAAGTGTGTGTGTGTGTGTGTGTGTGTGTGTGTGTGTGTGTGTGTGTGTTGTGGGGAAAGACTCATAAAATAGATAAGTCCTTATTCTCCATAGCAGAAAGGCAATGGCTAATAACTAAATTTGAAAAATCAAAGATATTAAGTTTAAGTGTGTGTACACACACACACACACACACACACACATATGGATATAAATATCCCAACAACTGTCTGAAAGAGATGGAAATGTTTCCCTGTAGGGAGTAAAACAGGGGGTGTAAGGCAGAGGTAAGCAAGAGACTGCCCTTCTTCATTGTAAAACTTCTAGTACTTAATGAATTTTAATACTTCTGCGATTGTGTGAATCAATAGTTTAAAATGAAAAAATAAAATTTCAGCGACTTGAAATCCATGACTATTATTTTTGCTATTTTGAAGACATTATGCTGGGGGCCTGAAGACTACTCCAGGTTTCAGTGATCTGCTAGGTGGGCTCATCAGATTCATTCTTCATGACTATGCTTCACTACAGCTAAAGGAAGAAACGTAAAATCAGTAAAAAGAAAGGAAGCTGGGGCACAAGAGGAAACTAGGCACAAACTTCTGAGGGTCCTTTCCCAGGGGAATCACACAAAACACTGTTTTTCCAGCAGTGACTTTGACAAGACACGTGAAATGTTATCCACCAGGCGAGCTCCTCAGAGACTATGTTCACAGTTCTTGCTGGGGGCTGGTCAGGAAACATCCTATCACAGCAGCATTCCAGACTCCCAGAGTGGAAGCAGCTGTTCAGCATGAGCCACATCTACAAAGAGCTTAGGCACAACAAGCCATTCTTATTATTTAGGGTAAGTTTTGTATCAGTCTAGGGAATAGCGTGTACGCCAACTTCCCATTCACCCGCCGGTGACCAACTTGGCAAAACCCATCTTTCCAAGGATAGTCTTAGTCCTGCTCTGTTAAGTCTTTTCTCTACAGGCATTAAAAGTCTTTTTAAATAGCTTTACTGCTTATCTGAAAAGTGCTGAGTGATGTGGAGAGACCCCTGCCAGGACTTGTAGTAGTGAGTCATAAGTTCGGAGTCTAAACTGCATAAGGGACACTTCAATGGTTTTGCGATTTTGGAGAACTGAGACTAATTTGAAGTTTACTTTTTCCATAGAGCTAATGGAAAGTTTGAAGGACAATACACCAAAATGGATACTCAGGAAAGGTTAATGCTTTAAAATGCTATGACTTGCCTACTAAGTTTTGTCCCTCTTAGACTTCAGCCTTGACTTCTCACTCACAACCTCCTCTACATTGTTTTTGCTTTAAAATGAATATGTTCTACTCTAAGGAATTTTTAAATAGTTCCTGCAGGTGGTTTGTCTTAGCTATATATAAATTGCTGCCACCATTCGTGTGTGCTTAACAGCAAGAAACCATGCAGCTTCCCCAGCTCTGGGCAACCCATTAATGGGTCTCTTACCAAGAGAAATCGCATCAGTAGAACCAGCTCTCAGTGGGTTCTCCAGTGAGTCCTGCCAGCATCCCTTTTTCCATACGTGTCTGGCTTGCTTTCATTCACAGTGACTCCCTCCAGGGCTCAAGGATAAAGAATGAGTCTCCAAGTGTCACCTTGTCTTACTATGTCTGCATCGCAGTCATTCTTTACATTACAGGAGTGCTCTGAAGATGACATGAGATAATGAATATGAAAGTGTCCTGGCAAATGTAAAATGTTATGTGGATCAAACAGTCGTTTTATCAGAGCTTGAGAATTCTGCAGATCTACCACTGAATGACAATTATTTACACATAAAGTGCCCCCTTGCTGATAGAGTCCTAGAAAGCTGAAGACTTCATAACTAAATTTTGTCCCACTGTTTAAATAATATTATGTTAGCAATACATACTTTGAATCACACTTAAATTCTTGGTTAGAATCCCTAATATTTTATCAGTTTAAGGTATTTTTATTTCAAATTTAAACCATATGTTATTAAACTGATGGTGAAGTTGTTTTGCTGAAAACAACATTAAATAAGAGGTGGTTGAATGACAGTTTGAATCTGATGTTAACCACTTGATCACTATGTTATGTTTTGAAAAAAATCCTAACTACACAGCATAGAAATAAAAAAAAAAAAAAGTAAAAATAAAGAGATTGCTTTAAATTTAACAAGGTTCCTAAAATAACCATTCTAGAAGTTTGAAAAGGAAATTGAGTGTCTTGTGACTGTCTCAAGGTTGAATCATTAACAATTTTTAGTGAGCACTGCCATTCTTTAATTGGCTATTATGCTATGTGGAGAGCATGATAAGTGGGCTCCTCAGATTGTTTAAGTCCTCGTTGCTTAGAAGAAAATACTTTCCAATTGCATAATTTTTTGATGTTAGAATACCGTAATCTATGATCTTTTACAAAATTTCACATCCCTTAGTTCTTGTCTCTGATGGGGTTTATTCAGTTTCAAAATAGTAATTTGTTTTTCATCTTGATTTTACATTTGTTTCACTTTCATCTCTGACACTCTGCAGTTGTAAGGCCAGTGACATTGTTACTGTACCCCATCGCAATGCTTTTTATTGAAATTATTAAAAATATCCGTAAGATATACAAGCTTATGAAACTATGTTATATTGCAGAGCTGTTTAGCTAGTAGAGTCTCTTTGTGAGCTCCCTGCAATGTGATTATTTGTCTCCTTTAAGTTATATGTATAATACCCTCTCTCACACTTCATTGTGAAAAAACAAACTTGGCATTCACAGTCAGCATTACAAACAATGTTGAAAAGTCCACAGCTCAGAGAACATATCTTTATTAAGTCAAATGATTTCTGTTTCATTACTTGATACTGTTTGGAAAGACTCTAGCATCTTCTTAGAGTCCCTGTAAGCCCCTGCGGCAGATAGTGAATCACTAAATATGTATCAGTGGCAGAATTTATATGTGCTATGACTTGTGCTATTTTCCTATTACTTTTGGGCTCGTGGTACAAATGGCCCTGCCATTTTGTCAATTTATTTGATGGAGTATTAAAATTGATCCCCCAAATTAGAAAATACCTTTGGTTATTTCCTTGTTTGTGCCTGCATGATTGATCCCATTACATAACACGTGAAAGGTGAAAGAAACCCAGGTCATAAACCCTGTCCACTCACCAGTTTTCACTGCAGACTAGAAGCGAATTATGACAATGTTTCAATAGCACATCCCAGAAAGTCTTCAGAGTCATGGAAGAATGGAGACATTGTCACAGGAGCTCTTCTCAGAGAAATTGCTGAGTGTTCTCGGAAATCTTTAGGTCAACTTCCTCCAAAAAGTCAGAGAAACAGGATGCAGTGGACTTTCAATGAGTCATTAATTTGACATTCATTGGCTCTTTTGTTGACAGAATTTAGAAAAAAAAAAGTAGGCTTATTTTCATGGCTGCCCCTCGGACTGATTCGAGAATGGCATCAATGCAGGGCAGCTGCTGAGAAGTGCTGGGTGGTGTGATCCCGGGCCCCTGTTTGCCAGTGGGGAAGGTGCTGCGTGACTGAACATCTGATAGACTCTCAAGAGATTTGAATTGACCCTCAGTCCTGGTGTCTGGAAATCCATCATTCCACAACGACACAGGGACTTGAGCTGAATGAGTAATTAGTATGGTTTAGAGAATTCAATTCAACTAGTATTTATTGAGTTCACTGTGAAAACACAGTGTTCAGGGCCAGGTGCTAGAAAAGGCAGGAAACAAGGATGGGAAAAAAATATGCCGCAATGTATGAAATGATTCTAATCCTCAAGAGCTTTCAGTATTGACAGTCAAAGCAGACTTGGAAAATAATGATAAACCCCTAGAGACAATGTCTGATGTTCAAACTCTTATATTGAATATAGATGAGTATAAAAATCAGACCTGTGGCCTATGCATGAGACATGGCTTGGATGGAGACTGGGGAAGCTAGGAGAGTGTCAGAGGCAATTTAGTGGTTCAGTATACATTAGGGTAAGACAGTGGAAAGGGACAGAGTGATGACATTGCCAAAGTGCCGGAGACAGGTATTGATTGATATTAAAATCAAACTCTCATTTGATGACATAGATTTCTGTCAGTTGCCCTAAAAACATTTGGGGTGTGTGAAATTCTAAAGTTCTTTCCATTCTAAATAATCTACTTGTGCTAAGCCAATTTTAACTCTACTATCAAAACTTACTCTAAGAGGCGTGCCTTGGTGGAGTAGTCGTTAGGTCAGTCGCCTCTGAAGGAGGAACCAGTCACATACTCCTGAGTTCAATCAAGTCCTGGGTCCAGGAGGGAAACAACCAGTGTGAACAACTACATAAAAATAAAATAAAATGCTTTTTCTCCTTTCTGTGCCTGTCTGCCTGCATATTCGCTTTCATTCTTGCCTGAACCTTTCCTTACAAAAAAGGAAAAAGAAAAAAAACACCCAAAAAAATTTCTCTAAGAAAAATCAAATATAGGACTTCTTATAAGGGTAGTGTTCCGGAAATAATGGAATTATCAAAGAAAACAAATGTAAATCTTCTTGAAATTTTAATAATGTTTAATCATACTAAAATGAATACAGTTAGGTGTGCAGAAAAAGGATATAAGGGAAAAGAAGAAGAGTGAGATGATATTTTAATGGTTAAAATGATCTTCTCTGGTGCTCCCTGGTGAAGAAGTGATTCAGTCCGTCACCTCTGGCCACACGCAGTCCACATATATCCCAAGGACCTGGGTTCATGTCTCGAGGTCAGGAGAGAACAGCCAAGATGTACAACTAAAATAAAATAAATAAAAATACTTCTTTCCTCTCTCTGTTCCTGCCTGCTTACCTACCTGCCTTCATTCCTGCCTGCATGATTCCTTAAAAAAAAAAAAAAAAAAAAAAAAGTCAAACAGCTTCTCACCATAAATTTTATTTAAAAAAAATGTTTGTGGTAGACATTACTTGGGTTCTCCAAGGATTAGTCCCTTTCAGCACATGGAAGGAGTCTCCCACTCCTTTGCTGATTGGAAGAGTCATTCAATAGCTCTGAATGCTGCTGTCTGCCAACGTGACACGTGCCGCTTATGGGAGGATGCGTTAAGAGTAGGTGCGCACTTCTCCGTGCTCTTCTCCTGACACACACACCAAGTTGGTCACAAGCTCACACGGATTAGCAAAGTATGATGGAACCTCTATCAGTTAGACACCCGAGTCATCTCACAGAGGACAGTTGCCCCTCAGTCACCTGGAACCTCAACGGATGCTGCATGAATAAGAAAAATTTTTTTCTGTGTTACGCCTTGAGATTTTAAGGTTGTTTCTTGCACAGAAAGGCTTGATGAACACAGTGCTTGATTTTTCCTTTAATTTGTAGCTGATTTTTGTGAATGAAAGCTTAGTGAGCTCATGGGTTAGAGAATAGTTCTAAGAAGGCCAAGGACTAATCTCTATGCAGGTCAGTTAACTTCATGGAGAGAAAACACTTTTAGCAATCAATGGGAGCCACACTTCGTGTGACTGCTCAGATTTCCTCGTTTGCCTTCCTATTCCCACAGGGCACTGCTTCCCTCCCCAACTGTGCCATCACCATCGGCATCCTGCTGACACCCTGCCAAGATTGCCAAGTTGTCTGGAGAAGAGAGTAAGACCAGCACATTCTCAAACCAAGCCTTCACACCAAGTCTTCTTTGTACCCGGTCACATTTCCATGAGTGGCGCTTGAATGAAATGGTAACCATCAGGCTTATAATCTGACCTCTGAGCAACGGCATGTTGGCTGCCCAAAGCGCAGGGGAGGGAATGCTGCTCAGAGAAAACCAATGGGAAGCAGGAGATGGTGAGAGTCAGGCCGACACAGTTCTCTCTTCCTTCCTCACTTCATACAATGCAGCAAGGCATGGATTTTTCCTGCAACATTTTCAGAGGAAATTCTATTTGCACCATCTGTTTTCTTTATGACTCTGTGAAGACTTGGCCACCTTGGTAATGCATTTATCACACAACTTCATATCTTCCTTTGCCTCATTTTCCTTTCCTTCTTAACGCCATTGTCTTGCACTTTCTGAAAAGGTAGGAGCACTTTCATCTTTGTTGCAACTCTATAGAGTTACACCAAATTCCTGACAACAGATACACAATATTGAGCCATGGAATCTTTACCAAGGGTCTGAATTTGGAGGAAGGCTGAAGAGGCTTCTTATACTCCGTTTCATCTTGCATCTGTGATTTAGCCTCTAGTATATTTCTTGCTTCTTTCTGAAATAAACACATTTGAGAAGTTTCTTTAGTAAAAAGCTCACCAGGTTTGGTTTGGTTTTGATTTGTGAAGATGTTTATTTTACTCTTGCTTCAGATAAATAATTTTGCTGGGTACATTTCTAATCTGACAGTTGCCGGAGCAATTCAAAGTTTTCATCTTATTATTTTCTGGTTGATTTCTTTTTGTTATGAAGTCTTCTGACAGACCTTAGCAGGCAACCTGTCTTTTTTCTGCAATTGTTTTTAAATTCTCTTCATCTTTGGTGTTCTGTATCTTCACTACAATGTGTCTAAGTGTGCATTATTCATTATTTATCTTACTCAGCATTTATTATGCTTCCTTGATCTAAGGTATAAGGTCCTTAGCAATTCTGAAAAATTTTATGTAGTACCTCTTCAATTAATGCCTGTCCTATCATAGGACTCTGTCTACTCCTCCCTGGGTGGAAAGACGTCTTATTTAATGGATGAGATTGAACTAAGCAGGTGCAGTAAAGCCCATTGGGTTCTTTCTCTTTGAGAATGCCTGCAAGGAGTGAACACTCTGCTTCTTTGTGTTAAAGTTTTTTCAGGGCAGACACTGTGGAGGGTGGGAAAAGGGTAATATGTCTTCAATTATCCAGCACTGCCTATGATAGGATGGGCAAATATACTTATTCCTAGATGCAATATAGGAAGCTAATATTAATGCATATTTATTCGACAGTTATATCAGTCATAATTGTGGCATTTTTAATCTATACCTTCCTGAGTCCAGTGTACTTTTCCTAGTTGTGGAGAATGGAGTGTTTATTGACCTTTATCTTAAGCCCGAATATCCCTGAGTCTTTTTCTATTCCTTTTTTCTGGAACTCTAGTTAATCATACACTAGACATCATCCTATTTCCCATGTCCCTTAACTTTACTTTTACTTGACTTTTTCCCACCTTTTTACCCATTTCTTCTTTCATTCTGAATAATTTCTTTCAGTTCACTAATTCTCTCTTCAGCCATGTGTAATCTGTTATGCAGCCTTTCTCTTTTTTTGATAACTTTTTCCTTTCTCATGTTCCCATTTATTGCCCTCCCTTTCCTTTAGCTTTTAAAATTGCTCCATAGTTGTAGTACATAAAGTCCCACATAGTTTAATTTAACTGTTATTTTTACTGACTCTTAACTGTGGTAGCTTGTTTCCTTGTATCTTCTGGTGTTTGGCTGATCTTGAATTGCGGGGGTCCCAAAAGACTTAGATTGAAGACAGATATGTCTTCTGGAGGAAATTCGTGCTCACTTCTACCTATTACACGTTCAGTACACACCTGCAGGCATGCCACTGAATTTCTCAGCCTGCATCTTCTTGAGCTACACATCGTGCAGTAGCAATGTTCAAGCTCAAAGTTTCAGAAGAGAATTTACTCCCTGGTGGATCCAGCACAGGCTGAAAAATACCCTCAACAGCTCACATTCTTTCTGAGCAAAGTTTCTCTAGACACTATCCATTGAGGCTCTTTGACTGTGTCAACATTATGTGAAGGTGTCTGTTCTGTCTCTCACAGTGGGATGGACCGAGAGTTGAACTTCAGTTCTTCTGAAACCATTAAGCACAAAATTCTGGGTCACAAAAATTGACAGCTCCAGAGTCAATTCATCCCTAAGTTTTCCGGCTTCAGGTTCCATGTTGGTAGACATTTCACTATCTTTTTGTGGTCAAGATTTGTGGTGCCTTTCAGAGGAGATCTGATATACTTTATCCAGAATTTCTAGCTGTCTTGTAGTAGGAATTTTTCTCAGGCTATTTCATTCACAATATTTCTGGAAACAGAAATCTTCAAATGGCAAAACAAATTGAACACAGAGAATTTTGTGTCAAGAAAATTGATGTTGCACCATGACACATGGTTCCATAATCATAACTTCCATCATGCTCTGTGGCCATCCCACTTTAACTAAACAGCTTCCTCTGCTGCGGAACTTCCTTGTAGTGGACTGGACTTCCCATGGAAGAATCCAGAACTCATTTCTCCAGCTCCCATGCAGGGCGACATGATACCGAAACTCTCCCCGGTATTAGATGTAGATTTGGACAAGAGCAACACAAAGAGCAGAATACAGGGGGGTATATTTTAGTCAAAAGGGCAGCAGAATGTCCGGTGTGAGGAGGAGTTGTGGCAGAGCTTCTGATACACAGTGCCTGGCATCGCAGGTGGGCACAGTCATGCTGGCCCATGTGGAATTTGCTGATACAGTCCTGTTACAAACCAGATACTTGGCTACGTGGCTTCCAAACTGACCCTCTGGCTTTCTCAGAGTCTGTGTGATACCTGATAGCCTATAATAAATCCCCTTTCTGCTTAAACTAGCTAAGCGGGTGATGGTGTTTTCAATTAAGAACCCTGACTGATAGCCTGTGGATATAGCAATGTACAGAGGTTTAATTATGAAGACTAATTCTGCAAGCAACATGCAGAAATCAATATCATTATGCCTAGTCCTGCCTCATTAAATTCTGCGTGCTAATAAAGAGAAGGCTTTAAAACTCAGGTTACCAGAATACATTTGATATTATATTTAGAAGAAAAAAAATTAGACTTTAAAAATGTACCTTTCTTATTAATAATTTGGGTTAAATGACTTTTTTAAATATGCAGAATTTTTTTTGTCTGTTTCAGACTCAGGCATGTGAGTGTGCATGTGTGTGTGTGCGTGTGTGTGTGTGTTTCAAGTTTGATTTGATCTGTGGTTTAGTTAAAAATAAGAAATGAATATTTGGTTCCAGTTGGGATTTTTTGTAAGTTCCTGCCAAGGTTATTATTACAAAGATGCAAAGAGGTTAGCACCATGGAGATAAATAATCACAACGATTTTCCACATGATATCCCACGACACTCTGATAAATAAAGACTACACATCTCATTTCCATTCCCATTTCACCTCTGCTTTCTCGGCTTAGAATTTACCTCCCCTTCTGTCTCCGCAGAACCTAGATGATAGTTGTCCTTTAAAACTCCTTTTCAGTGCTGCTCCGTCCATCTAGCCTTCCTTTCATCACAGCACACAGAATTAAGATGTCTGCTCTGCGCTCGAGAGGCACTTTGAGAGTTCTGTTTAATCCTCGTGTATATGCCTGTCACCTGGGACCCAGTCTCTTCTTGTGAAATGTGTGAGAGTCAAACAAGATGACTTTTCAGTTGTTGGTCAGTTGGTTCAGAAGCAGCCGTCTTCGTCTTCATTTTCCATCTGTCATCCAGGAGTGGGGTGGGAAGGGTGGGAGGCAAGGTGGGAAGGGGAAAGTAACCTAACGCAGGTCTCATCTGGTTAAACCCACGAATGAAATCATTTAGATCCTCTCTCCTTCTCTCTCATCCTTCCTTTCTTCTTTCCTCCCTCCCTTCCTCCCTCCCTTCCTTCTCTCCCTCCCTCCCTTCCT
>RJWH01002514.1:0-200193 GCA_004363575.1 Solenodon paradoxus | reverse complement strand
GAACTTAACCATTAAACCACAGGGTGCACCTAGAACCTTTATTTCTGACTGGAGTCTTATAATTCATAGCATTTATGGTCCCAGTGGTTAATTTACTTGGTCTCTCAATGTGTTTCCTCTTCTTTCCATGAGCACGAGCCTCCCTGTTCAATGTGGGGTCTGCTATAGAGCTACTGTTAAAGGTGGCAGGTCCATTCCCTGCATCTCCCTGCTGTTACCACCCTCCATCCCCACAGCCACCACCCAAGTCCTGCCTCCTCCCGTGTCTAAGCCTCTGGAGGCCTTGTCAGGCAGTCCCTCTCCGCTGGCTCTTCTGCTTGTGGATGGGGGGCATCCTGGGAAGCTGACCATCAGGTGGAGTGTTTTAACGTGACACAATATCTCTGGAAGACCAGTTAACCTCCTATTTGCACGTGTCTCATATTTCATAGAAAAGGTGGTCTCTTTCCAAGATGTGCTTTTACAGCAACAAAAACAATACCCTCTAAGAATGTAGCCTGGGGAAGTTGACTGTCTGGGAAGGCGGGGGGACAATGAGAAAAAGGAAAAAAATAATACCCTGTCCTTCTGTATATTATCTCCCTGGTTAGAAAGTAAGCATTTTGAGGGAGCGAACTGCTTCTGACACATTTCTCAGTCCTGTGTAATGTAGGTCAACACATAATGGATAATGAATAGAAGGACTTTGGAGATAACCAAATAGAAAATCGCATGCTCTGAATGTTTGATGGCACATCCTATGTCTTAAATGACTGTCCTTTTTTTTTTTTTTAAAGGACAGACATGTATGGAAATGATCTAAATCCAGACCTTTCTGCCCACCTAGCAGGCACTGTTCCCTAACAAGACGCAGACTGCCCACCGCTGTGAGTGGTCTCCTGCAGAGCTACAGGGCCCCCCAGGTCAGGTGCAGGGTGAGGAAGTCTGTTCTTTGCTCTCCTGCTCTCCGTTTTCGTCCCCCAACCACCAGAAGATCCCAGTTCCCTCTTTTCCAGTCTGTGCCTTGCTGCTCTCAACTTGCTTGCAAACAGGAAAGGGTATGATTTCATGTATAATTTGACTGAAATTGCTTCAGATAAGATAAAGAGATAAGTAAAAAAACTGTGATGTTGTCTTCCAGCTATTATGTAATCACATCCCAAGAACCGATTTGCCTCCTGGGACCTGGGGGAACAACCAAGATGAACAACTAAATAACCAAACCAGTAAAATTAAATTAATAAAATGCTTTTCTTCGTCTCTCTTCCAGCCTGCCTGCCTCTGCTCACCATCATTCCTGCCTGCACCTTTCCTTTCAAAGAAAAAAAGTGACTTATAAGAATGACAGCCCAGGTCAAAGGAGATTCCAGAGCAACAAGGCTTCATCTGAGTGTCTGTACATCTCAAGATAGATGCAGCGATTTTAGGAAGTTGCTTGAAAAGCCCACCCTCAGCTCCCCTGTGGACCTACAGCAGGAGCAGGGCTGTGGACACAGAGTCATGATATGGAAAAAAGGCAAATAACTGCAGCTGCAGGGCATGCTGGACTCAGAATAGGGTGTGGACTTCACAATGGCCATGGGTGCTGCAGTCAAGTACCATCACACTTGTCACTCTTATCCTTGTTTAGCCCCAAGGCTGAGAGATTTAGGAAATAAATGTATGTACATCTCAACTGGATCATGAGTTTTCTAGGTCAGTTATAGTATTTTTCATCCTTTTAAATCCAGTGCCAAATATAGTGCCTAGCATCATCGATATTCACAGTGAAAAATTACTCATGGATGCGGGTCCTAGTGAAACTGCAAGTTCACAGCCTCTGGTCAGCAATGTCCACACACCTCCCAAGAAGGCCAGGTCTAACTTTTGAAGGGCCCTGAGCAGTTTCCTGAACTTTCTAAGTGATTCAGTATCTTCTTAATTCCACCAAAAATTCAGAACTGCTTTGTTTTCCTTCTTCCCCACACTGCTGGGTCTGGTCGTATTCGTGTGGCCATAGGATGTCTCTACGCCGTCTTTGTGTCCTTAGAAGGAAACTGCATCCAGAGGAAGGGCGCTGGGAGGGTCTCAGGGAGAGAAGAAAACTTACACTCTCCACCCGCATTGCAGTTCTTCCTTCATTGTAGATTCACCCACTGACTTCTGAGAGCAGAAGGAAAACAAGAGTCACTCCCAGAGCCAATACTCTGTGGCAGGTTCAAGGTAGCCTTCCTCATTCTTGAAGATAAGTGTGGTTCTTAGTAAGTATGTGTGAGGTTGGGGAGATCGATGGGCATAGTGAGTGAATGGGGGGACTCTTCTGCCATGCACTGTATGATATTACTTGTTAAAGAATATTGCACCCAGCATAACAGTGAATGTGTTGGTTCCCCACCTGGCCCCTGGCCCCAGAATTGACCCCCCACCTCTCTCACCTTTCTGTGCATCGGGAAACCGACCCTATGGGCGGGGTCACCTGGGTCACCTGGAAACATGGCTGCTCACAGGGTTGACTTGTTGGCAGCAGCAACTAGAAGGAAGAGAGATTGGGTTTCTTTCCTGGTTCAGTGCTGATGGCAGCTGGTCCTTCCACGACTCCCGTTCCCTCCAGCGACCCTTCTCCTCAGCTCCAGCTCCCACTCTGCCCCTTACCCCTCAGGCCCAGGGCCGTGACAGCTTCCCACAGTGTCTACCCTCTGGGTTCCTCGGTGCCACCAGTGGCTCCCTTGACCTTGCCTACAATTGTAAGTGGGACTTTTATCGGGGGGCTCTTTTCACTGAACCCTCTGAAAGAAATTCTTCTTCCTGCCAGTGCTTGGAGCGGTACAGAGGAGGGCACAGAGGAGAGAAAAGGCATGAAAAGAGTTATTTTCCATTAAAAAAATTCTTACAACTGTATTGTTTTTTGTTATTCAGAAGAGATTTCTACTTTTCCACACCTGTCTGCCCGGCCCGTTTCTATGAGCTCATTTAACCTGGCACCAGCAGCACACCGGACCTTAGGGTGGGTGCTCCTGAGAGCTCCTGTGGCTCCTGGGCTGGAGTTAGAAGGAGTCCACTGTGCAGGGCTCCCTGCCAGCTGCTCCCACCACCCAGGGCAGCCGTGGAAGAGAGGGGGCGATCATCTGTCTCCAGCCTTTTCAGGGACCCTAAGTGGATATTACATTCCAGGACCAGCCGCAAGCGTACTATAGTTTGGGGTGCCAGGAGAAGGGCTTTGACAGTTCTTGCCTTGTTCCCACATACTTTTTATAAGTCCTAGAAGATTTATCTGTACAGGCACATGACCTGGTGAGAGAAAGCTCTGGTGTGAATGTGTGAGACTATAAATGCTGACATCTGATCCTGTCCTGCCAGGAGGTAGAAACGGTTCTGACCCTGAAAGACTTCCAGAAGCATAGAGGGGAAGACAGCTCTCCTTGAGGGTTGCTCCCCCAGAGAGCTTCTTGAGGGTTGCTACTCTTGGTAAGTGACCCCTGGGGCATACCCAGCTCCCTGTTTCCCCTGTGGGCTGCTCCCTCATGAGAAATACTCCCTCAGAGGACCTCCTTCCTGAGGAGCGTTCCCCTGAGGACTGCACCCCCCAAAAGTGCATGCCTGCTGAGAATTCTCCTGAGGCCAGTCCCTGCCTCAGGTTCTCCTCTGAGCTCTGGGACCTGGAAAGACTTAAACAGGGGACTTTCCACTTTAGAAAAGGACAGCTGTCATTTGATCTTTCAGGCAGCTCTCGGCGGCTACCAGTGGAGGGCAACACTGCCCAGACAGCCACTGAGAAGAGACCAGGCCAGGGCCCTGCTGCCTGGCTAGTTTCTCTGCTCCGTGGCTCTGAGGCCAGCGGGCTCTGAGAAGGGCAGGGGAGGTAGGAAAGTGGTCCAAACCCCTCTCCACATGGCTCTCCAGCCCTCCAGTCTTGTTCTACTGTGTCCACACCCTTAACACCAGCACTGAAAATGCTGTTTCCACACAAAAAGTCTGCTCTCTTCGGGGAGGACCTGCATTCTAACAGGATTCAACTTGTAAGCTGGAGGTGAGCAGCTCTCCTTGTACTCAGGGAAGATAAAAACACAAGACACAAGACCACATGCAAAAACAAATTAAAAATAAAAAGAGTCAGCTGGAGACCTGCAGTCTCTGCTTTACTGAATGAAGGAATGTCAGTGAAGAAACTGGAATGACTTTTTTTTGAGGGGGTGGGGGGAAGAGGAAGGCAGGCAGGCAAAGAGAAAGGAAGAAAAAGCATTTTATTTAGTTAGCTGTTCCCCACAGTGTGGGGCACAAACCAGGCTCTTTGGGGTGTATGTGGACTGCACCCCAGGCATGGGCTTAACACCTGGGCCACCAGGGTCTGCCTGTGAGTGGTTTTTTTATCACTAACAAGTTAGTCTCTGACGTTCATCCATTCTGAAGTCATTGGCCAGTCTGCTGACTCCCCCATAGCCTTCTGCCCACATGGCTCCATGCTGAAAACCACCAGGCAGGAGCAGTGGAACTTGAGCCGGCAGCCAGGGCTGCAGAAGCCATTTTCAGGGACAGCCAGGCTTCCAGTCCCTCAGATGTGCTGACCCTGAGACTCAATTTCTGTGAAGCTGAGAAGGGAATCTTCCTCCACCTTCTTACAGCTTCACAGAAGACTCCTGCCCCTGAGGGGTGACTGTCCTGACACCCTGATGACAGGCTTACTCCCTGAGTAGCAACAGTTTCTACTGCTACATGTCCCCCCTCGCATTCTTTGGAAAATGTGTCTCTATGGCACAGCCAGCAGTCACACTGCACCGTTTATCAGCTCTGCAGGAGCAGGTGTTGACGCAGGGACCAAGGTAAGTCGCAGACACCTTGCCTCTTCCTGTCAAGGTTTGTCTCCCCTGATGTGGAACTGATGTGGGCTTTCTCCATGCAGACATCGGTTATCTAGCAGTCCTACCCCAGGGATCTGGTATCATTTGACTACTGCCAGTGTCGGCTCTCGTATGCACAGATTTATAAAGCGTGTAAAGCGCGGTGCAGCTCTGTCCCAACAGTGTCCTACAAAGTCAGCCCCTATGACTTGACCTTGAGGCAGAAACAAAACAAAAGAACTGGAGCCTGTCAGTTGCTCTCTGGAAGGAGCCAGCCTCCTGAGACCACCTGCCTTCTCCCAAAGTCCTCGGTAGGCAGATATTCAGCCTGCAGATTGTGAGGACGGAAAAAGAACAGTTTGCACACTGGTGTCTTTGCTTTCCAGTAAGTGCTTCCCGACTTGCTCAAAATGCTTCCTGTGTGGACCTGCAGCTTGAGCGGGGCTCTTGGAGTGCCCCCCAGCTATCACCTGCCCCCTTCCCACAATGGGGCCTGGAATGTCCTCACTGCAGGCACAGGCCTGGGCCAGGGCTCAAACGAGTTCTATTTCTGACTCTAATCCAGGAGGTAGGGCAGCACCTACCACATTTATTCTGCTATACTTCCCAGCAGGGATGTGGTTCCTGAGACTGATCTCAGGGGACTTCTCTCGGAACCAGTCATACCCATGCAAACGTATTTTAAGGAATAAAGAAAGATAATTTGTTTAAAAATATTTACTGAGTACCCACAGCAGTGCAGAGCTTAAACTAAATGTTGGTGATTCGGAGACCAGTAAAAAAGACACAGGACACACCGCCCAGCTTGGAAGGCAAGTGTGAAGGGAGTGACAGCTCTAAAATATTAGGGAGGTTCTCAAGCGGGGTGCTCAGGGCACTATAAGGAATTCAGGAAGGGAGGCCAGGTGCTCTAGTCTCCGGGAAGATGTTTGGGGTCTTAGATAAGAAGTATACTTAGTATGGGACCTGAAGGACAAATAGCAGTTAGGCAAATAAGGTAGGAAACGTGGCATGCGCAAACCCCAGAAGTAGAGAGAGTGAATGACGCTGAAAAAGCCTAGAACTTAGCAATGTGGGTAGGTCTGGAGGATGCTTGGGAGGCAGGCTGAGGCCAGATGGGCAGTACTTCAAAATAGGCAATAAACAGCTGGGTCCTGTCTTAGAGGAAATGGAAATAAGATGGATATTAAGTAGCATGGATTTTTTTTTTCTTTTAATGTAAAGGTTCAGGCAGGAATGATGGCAAGTAGGCAGGCAGGTAGAAAGGGAGAGGAAAAATATGGTTCGGTGGCCTTACCTGCTAGGCACACCAACTCTGATTTTTTTTATAACCTTTTTAAGATATATTCACTGCTGTAATTAGAGAGCAGAGCATATATTACTGTGATGTTACAGAAATTCCTGAGTGCCCAGCTCTCTGCATTCCTATTCCTTTAAAGTCAAGCAGCAACTTTTGGACACACAAACATACCATAGTATTCTTTTTTTAAAAAATTTATTTTTATTGTAGTAATTATTCTACACATTAAAATAATTTCCTATGTATAAGTTCCCCATTTCTTAGATATATTTCAGCACACCCTGCCCTCCACCAAATTACCAAGTGTTCTTCCCCATTGTCCAGTGGGCTCCGCCACCATGTGCACCCACCCACCCCATTCCCTTTTGGTCACCGCAGTTCTGTCGCAAATGTTTCAGGGTTGGTTATGTGTCATTTGTTCCTTTGTTTTGTCTATTCATCTTCCACCTGTAAGTGAGGTCATCTGGTATCTAACTTTCTTCTTTTGACTTGTTTCATTTCGCATAATTCCCTCTAGTTCCATCCATATTGATTCAAATGACAGGATTTCATCTCTTCTAAGGGCTGTGTAGTATTCCATTGTATATATGCACCATATCTTCTCGATCCATTCATCTAATGTTGGGCACTTAGGTAATTTCCAGTTTACCACAGAATTCTTGACCTGGAAATGTAATCACCCTAAGAAAACATAGGTGGACCCTTGTTCTTAGTGACTATCTGACATCTTTGTACCTGGTTCTGTAATTGTTTTCAGACTTTGATTCTACAGTAGATTTTCTATAGAAGATTTTCACTGGCCTTTGTGTTGATCACTTTTGGTTTCTTTTTTAGCTTTCTAATTGTCTGCAAAAATGTGTCATTATTCTAAAGTCAAGATTCTTACCCAATCAATGTTTTTACTCTCTATTGTGAAATAGTCATAAATGTTGCAATACGGTACCTAGAATAAACGCTCTACCTATCTTTTCTATAGTAACATTGCAAAATTATGATGTCAATAGATTTTGGTAGAATACCGATATCTAAATCACAGAATTATTTACGTACACACATATAAACTATAAAAGCTGTGTGAGTAGCTCTATGCACTTTGGCTCCAGGAATAGATTGTAAGGGACACTCTCTCATCTACTCCTTTATAAATGCTTTCCACTGGCAAACACTAATCTGTTAGCAATACTCTTTTTAAGGTGTCATCTTGTTGCTGGGTATTCATTTAATTTGTTATTTCCAATTGCTGCATAAAAATCTATGTTAAGTGCCAGCATTACTATTTTATCTATATCCTGACCACCACATGTATTACTCACAATTCTTTGTGGGAGCAGACATAATGAGCCTGTGTAGGTAATCATTCTTTGATATATATTGTCAGGGATGGACTTGTTGGGTCAAATACTATATGAATTCTTGATTTGACTTAGCACTGCTATTTAACCCGGAATCTATCCTTTTGACCAGAGCCTAAATACTTGGCCACAACTAGTTGCAACAGTGGATGGGAAATATAGTCTTTAGCTTAGCAGCCATGTATCCAGGTCAACTTTAATCATTAGAAGGAGACTAATCAGCAATCTTGTCCAGATCTTCCATTCCTACCACGCTAAAGTTTTTAATCAAATGCCTTTTCTTTTTTCATACACCAGTGTAATTTTTTTTTCTTTTGACTAGTAATGTTTTAATTTTATTGATAGATTACTTTTATGGTAAGCTTTCCCTGTATTTCTAGAATAAATGCTATTACTGTATTTAAAATATATCTAATATTAAATTTGTTTATTAGTATTTTGTCTAGGATTTATAGTCATAAGATGGACTCATGCGTTCTTCCTTTTAATATCATTCTTATTTAATTTTGAAATTGAGATTATATTAGACTCATAAATTGAACTGGGCAGTTCTCACTCTTTATTTTCTGAAATTGTGTGTATAGAAATTAATTGCTTCATGGGCATTTCACAAAAACCACTTATAAAAATCCCCTGCAGATAAAATCTCTGATAATTCTATCAATTGCTTGAATGCTTAATAATTTTGTGTTTCGCTCTCATTTCTTTTTTTTTAAAAGGAAAGTTGTAGGCAGGAATAAAGGTGAGACGGCAGCCAGGGAGAGAGAGGAGGAAGCAACATTTATTTATTTTATCTAACTTTTCATCTTAGATGTTTTCCCAGCCCTGGGTCTCAAACCCAGGTCTTAGGGATATATGTGGTCTACGCCCAGTGACTTTATCTGCTGGGACACTAGAGTATGCCTTGTATCTTTTCTTGTAGCAAATGAGCCTTTATATTTTTAAGAAATATATCAAAGTTCCTTCATTTTAAAAATGTTTTAATGTGTAATTTGTTTTTCATAGTACTTTTGTTAATGTCTAAATCTCTGCTATATCTGCAGCTATTCCTCCTTTTGCATTCAATATTCGTTTCTCTTATTTACAGCTTCTAGCTCTCCGTTTTTCTGTAGCTAGTCTTGCTACAGGTCTATCTTATTAACTTAAATCAGTTGATTTTATTAATCTCGTTTTGTGGTTATTGTTCTCTATTTCACTGATTTCTAGTCCATCTTTACTATTATATTTTTCTTTCTGCTTCTCTGTTTGCCCTTTTCCCATCTTCATGAATTATTATCCCTTGTTTTCAACTTACCTTTAAAAAAATGATTGTCTAAGTTTAATTCATTATAAAGGAAAATTGCAATCTGAATAACACTCATTCTTTAGAATTTCTGGTAACTTTATTTGTGCCCTAGTCTGTGATGAATTTTTAAAATTGTTTTATGTGCGCTAAAACACAATGTGTATTCTTGGTATGCCCTGTCGATGCAGGGGTTCATCCGCCCCTTTGGCTGGTGCAGTTGCACACATCCGAAGACGGGGGTCCATGTCCAGCGCCAGAGGGAACACTAAGATGAATAACTAAATAAAGTACGTGAATGATTCTTCCTCCTCTGCCTGCCTACCTGCCTGCCTGCTACTTGTCTTCATTCCTGCCTGCACCTTTCCTTTTAAAAAGAAGA
Source organism: Solenodon paradoxus (assembly GCA_004363575.1). Lineage (NCBI taxonomy): Eukaryota > Metazoa > Chordata > Mammalia > Eulipotyphla > Solenodontidae > Solenodon > Solenodon paradoxus. The sequence continues at coordinate 191,084 of RJWH01002514.1, read as the reverse complement.
CTGTTTTCTGGTAGCTATAGATAAATTGAGATTATTAATTAAAATATAAAAATCTTCTATATCACTGCTTATTTTTTTCCTCTACTTAGCTATTCATTTCTGAAGGCTTCAATTTTTCCTCTATGATTTCTTAGTTAAAATTTACAGCTAATGTTAGTCTACTTCTTATCAAGTTTTACCAATTGTTTATTTTTGAGGCAGTATTATTTGATACCAGTCATTTGCACTTCTATTCTCTCTACCAGCATGTGATTTCTTCTTTCCTTGAATTCTTTTTTTTTTTTTTTTTTGTCGTTGGTTATTAAGATTGCTGCATTAGCTTTCTTTTGGATGATATTTGCTTGATATTCTTTTACAGAAACTTTTGTGTTCTTTAGGTGCAAATATGCCCTGTGTAAACAGTGTATTGTTGGATTTTTCAGATGTCCGATTTGGGATGCTTTCTTGATTGGTGACAACCCATTTATATGTATTATAATCATTTTATAAGACTTATTTCTGCCATCTTATTTCATATTTTCTCTACTCATCTTTACTTTCTTTGATTTAAACCTTACTCTTCACTGAGCAGATAGGATTTTCTTCTACTGATTTAAAAGAACGTATTTACTTTTTGTTCTGATGGGTTGCTCTTATCTGAAGATAAATCTTTGTTTATTCACCCTAGTTTATTAAGCTTATCAATACCTACTTCCTCCAAAAGACAAGTAGGCTAACTTGTTCTGTCCTCTGGATTCTCTCCCTCTCCCACTTCCTAGGCACACACTGTAATAATGACAATGACGATGACAACGCAAACTATTTTAATATTGATATTATCCAGATTCAATTTTAGTGTTGTATTCTTATGAAGATAGTCTTCCCTTTAACCTGACTATTTTACATAACAATCAGTTTTCCCAAGTTATTTGATCAGACTAACTTCCCATTTCTCATTAGCATTAGTTGGATTTATTTTCCTCTTATTTTAATATTTTTTCCAAGGATTTTCAAAACGAGTCTTTGACATAGTTACTACTACTTTGACATAGCTTTGTCTATCAACAAATATATTTGTTATGTCTAGAATATTTTGTATTCTAATCTCCCATTTCAATGTCAATTTGGCTGAGTACAAAGTTCTAAATTTAAAATACTGCTTTTTAAACATTTTCTTGCACCTAGCATGTCTACTAAGAAGTCTAAAGTAAATCAGATGCTTTTTCTTTGGTATATGTATTGCTTTTTATCTCTGTGCATATGCTGGGATTTCTCTTAGTCTCCAATGATTCTAATTTATAGTAATGTGTCTCCTTTGGGGGTTTCTATCCCTTTCGTTTGGTTCCATATCATAGGCTCCATTTTCTTCTCTATGCAGTCTTTCTCCTTTTGTGTGATCGCTAGTATCTGAATATTGGCATTTTTATCCTTTGTCTCTCTTAGATTTCTCTTATGTTTTGAAAATCTCTTTATACTTTTCCTTACCTTCTGAAATGAATCTTCTGGATCAACTTACAGCTCCACTCCTCATTCTTCAGCTGCAGTATCCTGCTCCTTATCCCAGAAATTACTTCTTTTGTTTCAACTATTTATCTTTCCTGGCTGACATTTTCGCTTGGTTGTTCTTGCATCATACTACTAACGTCCTGACAAGTTTCTGACAAGCCAGGAAACCAGATTCTTCTGCTGGTTCCCAGCTCCAAAACTGGTGGAGCAACATTATTGGATGTGTTGTATGTAATTAGACATTGATGAACAACAGAACGTAAAAGATGACATAATGACTATAAAGTATTAACTTAGAACTGAGAATCCTCTGAGAAGACTGGGGACTCTTGTGAGCTGGAGTGTGAGCAGGGGTAAGTGAGGGGAGGGGTATCCACACCTGAGCAGAGAATGGTAGATACTGCAGGATCTTGTAAACGCTACTCTTCCTTTCTTTCTCCTTCTCTTGGTTGTTGGGCCTTATCACCAAGCAGTCATCAGCAGTGGTCCTGTCAGCTTGCTGATGGCAGACAGGGGTGAGGGGAGCCAACCTGAAGGTAGTACATAAAGAAAACACAAATATATTACAGCCAATTCTCATAATCCACAGTGGGTTGGCTTTGTAAAATCACCATGAGTACTGAATTAGCAAATACTGAACCTTTACTCCCTTGGGAAACAGAAGATTATGTTCTTGTGAACCTGTGATGACACTTTCATCAAACGATCGACATGTAACCTTGTTTTATGTGTGTTTCAATGTACGTCTAAGATATATTGCTCATGCATGAACATGGAACTCACAGCCAACAACACTATAACTCATGCTTCAGCGCAGCTTATCTGACAAATGTGTTTTCTCCATAAGGCACACCAGGGACTTCTTGTCCTCAGAAACATTAGACAGCACTTAAATGTTGGGAACTAACTTGTATCCACCAAAATTCATGTGTTGCGACCCTATTCCCAATGTGGCCCTATTTGGAGAAAGGGCCTTTAAGGTGACAATTCAGGTTAAACGAGGTCATAAAATGTGGGCCCTAATCCAAAAGAACCAATGTCCTATAAGTAAAGGAAGCGATACCAGGAATGCACTCTGAGAGAAAAGCCCAGGGAGGGCCCAATGAGAAGCTGGCCATCTGCAAGCCAGGAGAGACTTCACGGAAAATCAAGCTTGCTGTTACATTCATCTCAGAATTCCAAGCCACCAGCACTATGCGAAGATAAATGTCTTGTTTATTCCACCCAGTTGTGTTATTTTGCTTTGGCAGTCCAAGCTGACTAACACCAACACTGAGCTCAGAGAACATCTTAAATGACAAAATTAAGCCAGAAATTGCAAAGAAGGAATCCAACAGAGGAAATGGAGACGAGTTTCACCATCTTAGTTTATTTCAGGGAAACCATACCCCCGTACCAACCTTAGTGCTTTTGCTTCATGCTCTTGTAACACCTTTTTCTTGCGATGACCGATTCAGGACGTGGCATCCTGGGGCTGACTTCTGGAATCCTGCATTGCTTCTTGAGTTATAGTTAGACCCCTGTCAATCATGTCTTTATTCTGATGGAGCCCAATTTGTCCAGCCTGAGGTCCTCTTGGGCTCCACTTTGTGTGTTTTGTCATTTTTCTATGCCCAAAAAAAATCTGCCTGAATTCTTATTCCATTTTTCTTTGGTAGATTTCATTTTTAATATTGCAGAGTTTAAAGAACCAGTATAGCTTGTTATAATAATAATAATAATAATAATAACAGTAATAATAATAAAAGAAGCTTCCTGATCCTTCCCTTTTACTCTATGGAGAGAATTACCTTCAAATTTTTAAACTGATTATTTTGGTATTTATATCTTGTGTTTAAGTAATATGATTATGTAATTGATTATTGATTTTCCCCCATGTTTAGCAGATTTCCCACCCTAATCCTCCCAATAAAGTAATCTTGCAATTTTAGATAGATCAATATTCAGTGTTTATATTATTAATGGTCGTGTGAATGATATAGCTTGCTAAGTGTTATGGTGTAAGGTGATTTGCTTTCCTGTAGAAGTTATTATTTTTCCTGCAGTTAGTCATTGTCTTCCATAGGTTGAGTAATGTTCTCTGTGTTTATTCTCAAACTCTTTCTCTCAGATGTGTAGATCTTTTTTTCACTATGCTCAAGCACATTAGTTCTTGAGTCAGTTTCATCTTCTTGAATAATTCTCTTCTGGTCTCTTTCCCTGTCCAGCCAGGACTGGTTGACCTCTTAGCTTGCTGTGCAAAATGTTGGATCCTCTCTATCTTGGTTTATACTTTCATTTTGTATGAACACATCCTTCTGGTAGCTTCCTGAAAAGGTGAGCGAATTAGAGGTCCAACTTTTTAGAGCTGTGCACATGCTTGAAAATACATTTATTCTACCCTCACACACCTAGTGGATAATTTTTAGAATACTGGGCTGGAAATTCCTCAGAATTTGAGGGCATCACTCTATTTCTTCTACCTTCCGATATCATTGTTGAGAAGTCCAGTGTCATTCTAATTCTTTCTAATTCTTGATCCTCAATTCAATCTCTCTCTCACACACACACTCACTCACTCTCTCTCCTTGATTCCTTCCCCCACCAGCTTTTCTTTGTCCCAGTGTTCCGAAGTTTTACAATGATGTATCTTTTTGTGATATGTTTTCTTTTCTAGATCCTTAGTGAGCCATTTTAGTATAGAAACTTACATCCTTCCATTCTGGAAGTGTTCTGGAATTATTGCATGGATAATGAACTTCTGCCCCCCACCCCCTTGTTCTCTTTCTGGAATGTCAATTACTTAGATTTTGGAAGACATGCTTTTTAATTTTGAAAATACTTGTATTATCATTTTTTTTTGTTATCTCTTTGCTCCATTGACTAAGAAATTTCCTCAGTCATCTTCCAGTCTTTTACTGAGTTTTCCACCTCTGCTATTATATTTTTAGTTTCCAATAACTCTTTGTTCTTTTTCAGAGGACACTGCTCTTTTTTCATGGACATGATACTTTTTAATCTCTTTGAGAATATGTTTCTAATGTTTATGTTTGTTTGAGGCCCCATTTTGCATGTTAGAGGCTTTACTCTTTTGCAGTAAAGACAGATCTCTGTGTAGGTGGGAAGGCTTAGTGACAGCAGATTTCACTCTAGGGTCATTAGCTGGGTGCTTTCATTGGGGAATTCTCAATGTCAGTATCATTAGTATCATTTCTTTCATTTATGTTGTTATATACCTTTCAGAGTTAGGTCTTTTTCAATATGATTTTGTTGAGATGATAAGTCTTTTATACTATTCTGCCTGAAAAATAGCATGAATATTCTGCTTGATATCTACAAACTGACTGGAGTAGAATTTCAGTTCCAATATTCAATAAAAAACTCTTATTCAACCCCTCTGTTTTTAATATAGTTCCTTCTCTCAACTGTGTATGGTGTGCCCCAATCCAAAAACCCTCGGTTTTACCATTCCCCGTAGAGTTAGCCTGCAGGCCTTTGCTGGACAGTAATTTATCTGCATAGTATTAGCATTAGGGAGGAAATCTGGGAGCTAATAGTTAAGCAGTCTCTCTGCTTCAACCTCATCATCATTCCTTCTTCTGTTGCTGCCGATTCTTATGAATTGTGAGGATTTATGGAATAAGTAATTGGTACCATGGCTTTCCCAGTGTTGTATTTGGATTGATTTAACTTTTGAAGCCTTCTTATTCACTTTCCACCCTTCTATCTTCTTTTTCCACCTCCCAAAATTGTGCTACTGTTTGTTTTTCTTTTTGTTCTCACTGTGGTTTATAGGTTTTATTTTTGTTTAACTTTCTTTTTGCTGGGGCTCAGAGGCAGTAAAGCTAAGTAAGTTAAGTTGCTGCCCTTAGCTAGAAATGCCCTTGCCTTGCTGTTACCCCTGCTCTGTACTCTCCCTGAGGACACCTTCCCATAATGTCAGAGTAGCCTCCCCAGTCCTTTGGCTGTGCCTGTGGCACCAACTCCTTTTGGATCTGCAGGATGGGGCTTGAATCCATGTAAGTCGATTGTCCACTCCCAAACATTCTCTGTAAACACACACCTGGGCCAGCCCAGACCTGGTAGATTACGTGGTCAGGTAGGTTATTGGAAAGACCAGAATTTCCCCTGCTCTACCCTGCCCTGTTTGTTGTAAATAAATGACCAGGTGGTCTTGTGCAGTGATGTCTAGAAGTGGTCAGAAGGTGGTCCTGCTATGGGACCATTGAGGTGACAGCAGGCTGGTGCTTTAATCCAAGGTTTTGTGGAAACACAGGTCTTTTCTTTGACTTTTAATACATCTGGTGTAGGATTTTATCCACCTGTCCTGTGTAACTTGACGTTAGGCCTAACCGGTGAATTACAACCCACTAAGCCACCTTGCGTTGTATTTATTAATTTATGGTGGGCATTGTCTCTTTCCAATCACTGGACCATTTATATCTGCTGTCCAGGGACTATGTCAGCTATCAAACCAGAAAGAGAGCTCACAGTCGTCAGATGGCATCTGCATACCAGGACATACTAGTTCCATTCACATTTATTACTTTCAGCTAATCCTGACTCACACCAGAAGAGGTATTATCCCCATTTTACAGATAAGGAAAGAGGTAGAATAAACTACACAGGGTTGTAGAGCCAGTGAGAGAGCATGAGAACTTTCTGACTGTACCCATGGCCTTCTACTCGGAACCTGATGATCTCCAAATGAGGCACAGAGTGCGAGAGGGCTCACAGGAGTCACACATTGCTCAGGCCTCAGAGAAGGACTCTCTGATGACCTTTGATCCTGATAGAAGATTGGACAGGTAAGGAAGGTGGGTGCTGGCCCCGAAGTGGGGAGCGCTGGGGTGAGGAGCCATGGGGCTGCATGAGCCCCGAGGAGCCAGCATGAAACAGCGGGTAGAGAAGACTTAGATGAAATTGTTGGTCCACAGCTAAGAGTCCCTTGGAGCTAAACTGGCTCAGTGGCTAGGCTTACCTTGCTCTCTAGGGAGGGACAAGAATGAGGCTACCAAAAAGACCAGAATTTTCTACCTTCACATGACCCTCTAGGATGTTCCAGTCCTTTGAATTGCCTGCATGTTTCCCCCATTGTGGACGACTTGCTTGTATCGGAAATGCCCCACTGAGGACTCATTAACTGCTGTCACTGTTTTTCTTACAGCACTGTAGTATCTATAAGGAACTCAAGTTTGACTGGTCACTGATGGTTAACAGTCAGAGGACCAATAAACCTATGGCTTCCCAACTTGCAAGTCTATCAGAATCGCCTAGAGAGGTTGTTAAAAATGTAGAGGTCCTAACCTGAGCTACTGAATTACAGCTACTTTTTAAAAGCTTCTTAAACTATTCTTATGCATCTGACATGATCATTTCTCCGAAATCTCATGCTCTAGGTCAGTGGGAGGCCACACAATGTCACCGTGGGTGACAGCAAAGCAAATCTTGAACAGGAGCAATGTTTTCTGTCTCGTGGTAGAGATTACAGCAGGGCAGGGAATGTGTCTTAAATATGTAGTTGCTAATGCTACCTACGTGCGCATCTTCTCCTGTCATCAGGACTGCATTTACCCACTGAATCAAGTGGGTAGGGACATTTTCAGTAAAGCTCTATAGCAATAATGGGGAAATGACCATTGTTCTTGAGAAGCTTATGGTAGACACATTTCAACAACTCCAAATGTGCATTTTTCCACATTTTAACCTCTCAGAAATGGGGTTGTACCTAAAAACTAAGTGTATCTTAGCATTTATTAGACAATGCCATTGAGAGTGGGTTTTCTTTTTCTTTCTTAGTGGTATGTAAAATAATAATACCACTTACAAGCAATGAAACAGTCGTTGAAAAGGAACAGCATATTTGTGTAAACATGGAGTCTTGCTCATGATGTTCTCTCTGTGTGTGTATTCCTGTATCTCTCTGCTTCACCAGTTCTGCTAATCCACAACTCAACTTAAATGCCACTTCCTCCAGGAAGCCTTCTTTGTTACCCCAGTCCCACCACCTTCTCTTGATTCAAAGTCCTTCTTCTGGGCTCCTGGACTTAGGTTAGAGGCAACTCTGACCTAAACTTATTCCACTGTGTTCTATCTCCCTATAATGACTCCACCCTTCTCCCAACTAGACTGTGCACTCCTTGAAAGCAAAGCTGCAGCATGTCTCCTGGTGTTCCTCACCACACAAAGCCTGGTATGTAGCAGAAGCTCAGCAAATGTTTGCTGCATGAATGAATGGTGGACTGAAAAGCTAGAGGCCATATATGTTCTCTACTATATGTGGTACTACAGGATTTCAAAAAACAAAAGGCAGAGCACAGGGATGGAGAGGCCAGGGAAGGCTTCTGGGTGGGAATGGGCTCTAAATGTCCCTGGTGGAATGGCTGATGGAAACCCTGACAACTGCAATGAGGAAAAAGAAAGGGACCAGGCTAAGGACGACCTGCATTCTGTCTGCTCACTAGATCTTGCAGTGATTGTTGCTTGGCTGACTTTCATGTTTGAATTTCAGTGGCAGGGGGTTTTCGTTCATCATTATCCCTAATAAATAACTCTGGGTGCTAAAACAGGAGGCAAAGCTAAAAAACAGTTCAGCCCTCAGTAAGCTCTCACAGGAAGTCCTGAAAATGCTTTGACTTTGCAGCTTAGACCTCAGAGCTTCCTGCCAGATCTTGACAGGGGTGAGCAAGTGTAAGAAGTTGTGAGAAGGTGGGTGGACAGATCACAGACATGGCGCCAACATTTCAAAGCAGGTGCCTTCTCATGGCTTATTGTTTTAGAACCTTAACCGAAAACGGGCTTTTTTCCTCCGCACTTCCCCCAAAGTACAGCTAGCATGATGGCTAGCTGGGGATGGGTCTGACCTTTCCATATGGTCACTGAGGACACTGAGAATTTGGTTCACCCATGCTTCTCTTAGCCCCACCCTTTTGTGTACTGCTCGGCAGGTTGAGGGAGCCACCTCTTCTCAGGGAGGGGCCCCTGTAGGTCATTGCGACCCTGTCTGAACAGTCATGGAAGGGAGACTCAAGCAATGATGTCTTCTGGTGCTTCCTTCTAAAGTGTGTGCCTAGTGTTTCAATTCATCATACAATTCTACCAATAGGTTGTGGGGCCATCTTTGCAGCTGAGACCAATAGGCACATATTCCGGTGGTTCTCATGGGGCTAAAGTGGTCCGGGTGAATCGGACTGGCCACATTTGACCTTGTTGTCATGACAACCAGCCTCTTCCTCACTCAGCAGCTGGATGCCAGGCTCCTTTCTACAATGAGTAGACACTGGGGTCAAATCAAACCCTTTATTTCACTTCTACTCAAGAGATGATGGGTCAGCCTCCAGCAGGCACAGAAGAACCCAGAGTGTCTCGGGCAGGTAGGCTGCTTGTAGAGGTGAAGGCACAGCCACTGCTCAACGACTCACATTTGCACCCGATCTGAGGTACACGCCATGTCTAGGATTTTGTGTTCGGTCACCCATCCTCCTAAAACTTGCATTTTTTATTATTTTGGGTGTGTGTGTGTGTGTGTGTGTGTGTGTGTGTGTGTGAGAGAGAGAGAGAGAGAGAGAGAGAGAGAGAGATCAAGTGTGATCGAGAGCTGTGAAGAGGCAGACACTCTAGATATCAGAGCATGTGGCGCAATGAGACAATGAAGAGATGCCTGTTACCCACGAGCTCTGCAGATACTAAGGTTCTACCTAGAGACCATGCAGGTGTGCATCAGAGTGGAGAAACTCCACAGGATCTACCGTGGGAAAGGACAGCTTTGATCTCTTTTAATTAGAGGGAGGAGACAACGTCAGCAGAAGACAACTACACGTTTTCTGTGACCCCACGAGGAGGGCTCTGCTGAATTCGAGGCCTGGGGAGGGGAGGCCCTCTCTGATGGGGAGCTTGTGTGCCTGGGGGAGGAGGAGCTTTCTTCTGCTGCTGGTGCCAGAAGGCGGGGGTTGATGACTCGGTGCCTGGGAACGATGACTGGGTTGTGGAGGAGGGCGGGACGCAGCTGGACTTTGAAGAGTTGAGCCTGGGATTTGGTGGGGCTTGTGGTCCTGGTTTTTGGTATTTGGTGTGTATACTCTTACCTCCAGTTCCTCACCTGCAACAATAAAACATCTGGAGAGTCCATCTTGGCGCAATATACTGGGTGCACTGTTTATTGTGGGTACCACCCCTCTCAGGGGAGCACCTCTGGCAAAGTATGCCTACAGATAAGGCATCACAGTGGCTACTTTGAGAAATGTGATGAGGAAGCCGAGGCCACCTCCTGCCTTCTGAAGGTCCTGGGTCTTGTTGGTGGGACAGAAATACCCAGCAGTAAGGTCTTCAGAGAACTCAGGGAGACAGGGACAAGAACTTGGGTGGGTAGAGGGCTTTTGATGGTCCTCTTGGGACTGGAGAAGGCACCCAGTCCCCAGGGACCTGCCTCAGTGTCACCCTTGAGACCACTCCCTGGGCGTGAGTGCGTCATAATAGAATCAAGCCCTGTGTAGAGCTGAGTAGTACTGGAGGACCTAGTAATTACCTTCCTTCAGAAGGGTTTCTGTGTTAGATTTGCCTGTCACACGATTCTGCTTAAATACAACCTACATTCTGGTGAGGCGTTGGAGTATGTTTAAGCATGTTTTAGTCCTTAGAAATAGACTCGTTCAGGCACGCCCTGGTGGAATAGTGGTTGGGCACAGTCCACATACATTCCAAGGACCTGGGTTCGAGTCCCAGGGTCAGGGAGAACAGCTAGGATGAACAACTAAGATCAATAAATGCTTCTTCCTCCTCTCTCTTCCTGCCTGTCTGCCTCTGCTCAGATTCATTCCTGCCTGCACATTTCCCTTGAAAAAGAAAAGAACAGAAAAGACATATGCTAGTTTCTCAGAAATTCACAAGTAAACCCCATCTTATGGGTGTAGAAAGGTCAGAATCTGTCTTCCATCCAGCCCTGTGGGATTTTCTGCTTTGTGTGACTGCAGTCCAGAAAGACAGGCCCATGACCACCAGAATGCAGTTGCTGCATTGCTGTTACAAAATTGCACAGGAGATCTGTGAGACGGCTCAGCTGCTGTAACCTGGAGGGCCCCGCCAGCCCCTTTGGCCTCCACTGGGCTGCACGCTAGGTATTCCAGTGTCCACGCACAAGGTCCTCTGTGCATTGCTCCTGGAGAAGCTGGGAGGCGGGCTTCTCCGGGGTGAAGGAATGACCTCTCACGCTGTCACAGGGATGTGCAGCTTGGGGAGCACAGGCCTTCTCTGAGCATCAGCCCATGATTTGGGGCGATAATGCTAGTCTGGATGGCCTCCTCGATCACTGAACCCAGACCTCATACACCTCTGGATGTGAAGACTCCAAATCAGACTATGTGGTTTGACATGTGAGAGCCAAGGTGCTGAGCACACAAAGAACACAAAAAGGGAAAACTGAATCTTCTACTGCCACCTTTGGTGCTCCAGAGTCATGCCCAGGAGGACATTAAAAGGACTTTGCCCCTTGATCCCATCGTGGGACAATGGGGAGACATTTTTCATCCCCTGGATGGCAAGCTTGGGCTGATCATTTGATTACTAGTCTGTTCACCTGTTGTTTGTTCATTTGTTCTCTGAGCATTTATTCCCCATCTTCTAGGGGCTGGGTGCCATTCTAGGCCAGTGATGACTCAGACCCAGACACTGTCCTCAGGAGCATGAAATCAAGCAAGTGAGACAAACCAAGACTGAAAATCACAATGTCAGTCTGCTAAGTGCCCAGGGTCACTAGAGAGCCACATGAGTCCTGGAAGGAAGAGCTGGATATGACCAGGTGGCTAAGAGCTCAGGCTGGCTCCGACTAATGAAGTTAGCTAAGGCTGGGGCAGCCCCCCAGTCAGGGCAGGGCTGTGGGTCACGATGCCACTCCTGTACTTTAGACACAGCCTGACATCGCTCTGAGGAATGTCTCTCGGCTCAGTGCCTCCTTTCCTCATTTCATCTCCTAGTGACTCAACCCAGGACTGGACTTGGGTAAAGCAAGCAAGGTACCCAGGGAACAAAACTGAAGCAGGTTGTAACGGGGTTGTACAAAAGCAGGGCTGGGTGTGACCAGTGGAGTAGCAGTTGGGTCTGCCGCCTCTGGCCGAGAGCGCAGCCCACCTACATCCCAAGGACCCAGGTTCGTGTCCCTGGGCCAGGGAGGGAACAACCAAGATGAAGAACTAAATAAAAAATAAATAAAATATGCTTCTTTAAAAAATGCAGAGGTTGCCCTGAGGGGGAGCACCCTGGGATCCCTGCTCTCCTCACCCTATTCCTGACTCAGCCCATGGCCACAGGTGTTGGGGGAAATCTTCTAACTGACAGAGCTTAACTTTCTTCATCTGTGCGATTATTATCTATGTTATAATAGCACTTGGAAAGCTGGATAAGATCTACTCTAGAGCAGATTAGCATGTGTCACAAGCAATTGCCTTCAAGGAGACCCAGTCATCATACTGGTCACTTCCGCCCGGTGACAGCAGAGATTGCCCTGCTGTGGGAACTTTGACCCACAAGTTAAGAAAAAGGGCCTTGGCAAGGGGAAAAGGGGCCAAGAACAGCCAGTGCAGGGCATGGAGTTGAGGATACCACGGCTGTCAATGGGACTCCACAAGCAATTTTGTCCCATTAGGGTGGGAAGTGGGGAGGGATGGAGGTGGAAGCAAGAGACAGTGGGGCTGCTGGGACATGTGGCTGAAGGGGAGGAGGGTGAAGGAGACCCAAGGAAAGAAGTCTGAAGTAAGGAAGCCAAATCCAACGGCTATCATTTAAAAAAGCTAATCGTCAAATGGAACAAACTGCAGCCCCGGTTTCAACCCTGACATTCTGAAACTACCCCTCTCTATTATTTTCTTTCCAGGCTCAAAGTGTTATCCTTATAAGTTACTATGGGCATCTGGGCTGCACCTGTATAGAACCTTACCTGTCCTCCTGCTGTTCTGTTTTTTGCTCCTGCTGATGTAGAAGATGAGCAGAACCACGAAGATGACGGAGATGACACTTCCACAACAAATTACAAAGATGACATAGACATCTAGGACTTCCCCTGGAAGAACGAAGTGGGCTGAGGGGAGTCCTGGGCAGGAGGGCCATGTGGTGGCTCTGGCCAAGGACTCCTGCCCCCTGAACTGAATGGGTTTGATGGGAACTGTCACCTTCATAAAGGCCAAGCTCTTGGAGGGAGGTGAAACATGTCAATCCCCTTGAAAGGGCGTCGGGTCCAGGCTAAGTTCCTTCTGAAAGCTTTTGGGGAAACTGCTTTCCTGGACTGGAAACACCCGATTCTTCTGCCAGTGTGTCCTCCATGGCCCCACCAAGGATACATCACAGAAGTTTCCACCTGAGAGGAATTTAGACACGTAACCTAATGTAATTTCTGGTTTCAGAGAGAGTGGGCAAGTGGCCCTGCCTGAGGCCACAGAGCATCTGCTCCGAGTGGTTCTCTTACACAGCCTCTTGTGTCCCTGTTTCTGCATTGTCCATTCAGCGTGGCCTCTGCCTGTCCTCCTACACAGGGTTTTTTTTCTTACCCTTTTTATCAGGCACGTTTCAGAAACTCAGCATAAATATTTTCCTTGTCCAGCACGTTCTCTGACCGCAGAACCAGCACCCCTCCCAGATTTTCCCTGACCTGTAAGAGAGACTCAGACACACAGTGAGTTAGTGCCGCGGTGGACTTGACCTGCTCCCAGACCTTCAGTGCTGTCTTGCAACAGGTGGGCAATGACTCCGTGTTAAGAAAAATAGGCTTGAGCCAAGTCCCACCTCTTTTAGGCAACAGCTGTGTGACCTTTGGCAAGTTACTCCACCTCTCTGAACCGGTTCTTTGCTTTGTAAAATGGAAATTATGAAACTCGGTTCACTGAGTGGCTGCTGGAAGTCATTCCGAAAATGGATGTGAAAGTGCTTTGTAAACTCGACATCACACAAAGGCAAGGTCTTTGCACTGACATTTCTGGGAGCTATTTCCCGGGAGGGGGTGTGCCTGCCCTTCTGTGAGTCAGCGGCAGTTAGAGAGGTGCAGCTGGGCCAGGGGTCAGGACATCTGGAGGACGCCTGGTGCTCAGCGCAGTATCTCAAGGAAACCTTCCTCTAGTGGAACATTCCTAGGAAGACACACGAAGCCCCAGATGGGCCAGGAACAGGTTAAAGATTCAAAAATCAAACTGAACAGACTTTCAGGCAGAAGTGGTTGCTTTTTCCTTGGCTTTCTTTGCTCATGTCTGGCCCGTTCTTTGCCAGCCAGTTACACAATTTCTCTGCTCTGTGGATGAAGAGGATCCCGTGAACAAAGCAGACATAATGCTAAACTACTGTGAAAACTGGGTCAAGAGAAGATTTGTGGTCCTTTATCTCCACAGGCTTGGAAGCAGAGCTAGATCTGCTGGAATCTACCACAGGCCCAACCAAGAACTTCCCTGGGTCTGACCCAGGATGGGCCAGGGCAGGCAGGGACAAGTAGGCAGCCTGTGGCTAGTCATGCGGCCTCTGTGACCGTCTCTCGGTGCCCTCAGGCAGGACTGCCACATGCTTCTCTGGGCCCACCGAGGCGCAGAGGGGCATCTCACACGATCTGTGTGCAGGGCTGCCCTCTGGGGCCCTGGGTGCTGCTCAACCTGAGCAATTTCCCAGCGTGTCTCAGAGCTGCTGTGGTGTCACCCCTTAAAACCATGTCCTCACTGTCTCTAAGTCAACCATACTCCCTCTGTACTTCCTCATGGAGATAAGGTGCCCATCAGATTTTGTGTCTCAACCTGCTTCTTCCTAGTGTTCTGGTTGTAAGCACAGACTCATCTTTTCTGAGCCAAATGGTTAGTCTTATCATTGCTGCTTTCTGCCCTGACCTTTTGAGGAAACCTCCAGATCCCTTTTAGGATCTTCAAGAGCAGCCTCCTCCCTCCTCGTCTCCTCCCATAGTCTCTGTAGTGACCCCTGGACCCTTTCTGCACCGTGGAGTAAAGGACATGTATGTTCTAGTCTTTGAACCTCAGCTTCTCCCTCCCTCCCTAACGTACACACGTTTTTACACTGCTGGAATCTTTTACACTGGTTAAAATCATCAGGAAGTGGAGGGTTGCCAGACGAAATACAGGCTGCCCAGTTAAACTTCAGTTTCAGATAAACTGAAGCATATTTTAGTATGAGTATGTCCCCTGCAACATCTAGAACATGTTTATACTGTTTCTTTATCTGCTCACTCTGGTGTCTCTAAGCAAGAGCCTTATGAAAGGGGAATGAGGTGAAGTCAGGAGGGCAATTTCATTCCTTGTGCCTTAGTCATGGGGGGATATGGCAGGATGGCTGGTGGGCAAACATGAGGGGCTGCATGACTCTGGTCTAATGTCTGGTTGGCAAACTCTAAGTTGCCCCCTGTGATCTCCACTTCCTGGTATTCCCACCTTTGCGTGGTCTCCTCCAGTTGAATGTGGACTGAACTTACTGAGTGGCTTGAAGTGAAAACAATATAACAGAAGTGATGGAATATCATGCTTGCATTTCATTTGTATGGCTTTGGTCTTGGGCATGTGTTCTTACTCTCTCTTAGATTGCCCCAAGAGGAGCTAGCTACCCTAGCAGGAGGATGCTCTGTGGTCCCCATGAGTGAGCTTGGAAGTGGGTCCTCCTCGGAGTCTCACCTCTGACTTCATTCCAGCTCAGGGCTGCTTCCTGAGGTCACTGGTCAACTACTAGTTACTGTCAAAACTCAGGGCCCCTCGTTAAATAAAATTTTTTTGGCACTACTTTTGTCTTCAGGGGGTGTTGATCAGACAGCACTTGGAAGATGTCCACAGATCAACAGATGAACAGACTCTTGGGGTTCCTTTTTTGTGTGAGGTTTTGGAGACCGAAGTCCAGAGAGGGAAAGGAATTCTGTCAAGGTCATTCTGCTAAATTTGTGCAAACCCAAACTAGAAGTCCGGGTGTTGAGCTTGACAGTAGGCTGTTTCTCAAATATTAGTTCTGGGAATCATGTCAAGCTGGGATACCAGGGAAGAGCTGGGAGTCAGAGGTTAGGGAGATCTTGGTGCTGAGGTCAATGCCAGCTGTCTGCTCTGAGGCAGAAGGAGTATTGCCTCACTGTATCCACAGTCCCCCTGACCTGAAGCTCTTCCTCCCCTTATACCCCTAATTCCCCAGGCCCCTAGGGTTTCCAAGACTCTTATCCCTCTCCTGTGATAGGATATATTGGTCATCCTCTCTCTAGAAAGGAGTCTGTTTTGTTCCTTGTCCATCATTACCCTGGGAGTCAGCCATGGCCCCTGACTACCTGAGAGAACTTGGAAAGTCAGGTTGCCTCTCCAGGAAACTGGAGTTTGCATGAGACGACCTCCACAGTTCTTTCTATCTCTTCAAGTTAGCGATTCTTCCCCCTGGAAGAGGGTCATTTAACTTCTTGTGGTTAAATTGTGTTCTTTGGCATGCTTCCAAAGTGTGGAAGCATAAAGTACCACTTCCTCTCTCCTCTGAGTCTCCCCTTGAAGGACTCTAGGAGGAAGAGGTTACGTGGTCAGTTCTCATGCTGAGCCAAGGCTGGCTCCCAGCCTGGCACCTGTGCCCTGGAGTGGGCCTCTGCCCTAGCCTGACAACATGTACTTGTGAACTTGGGACATCTGCCCCGTGCTCACCACACACCTGGACACCAGACGGTCACCACACTGTCTTCCATAGTGGCGTTGTTACTGGCCGTGCACCAGAAGGATATATTTTGAGTGGTAGTCCACTTGCGTGTGATGAGCTTTGGATGACCTTTGAGATAGTTTCCATTTAGGTAGAGTTTTAATTCACCGTCATTTCCCTCTCCTACAGGTCAGGGCGGTGGTGCTGCAGCTCCAGGAGATCACAGGTTTTGAGACCCTCTCTGAAAAGAAAACAAAGATCCAGTTCATATTAGGTGACTTTCTGATTAAAAAAATAAAAATACCTATTTATAGAAGGAGGAATTAAATCTGCTAGAGACCAGGGAATAATGTCAAAGACTCCTAGCTATTTTAAAAAATCATTTACATTTTATTTATTTGACATACTGAGAACAAATTTATTTCTGATAAAGTTCCTAGATATATCATTTAAAAAAAAAAAAAAACACCCAAATATGGTATCAAATGCTTTTGTGCGGTTTTATACCTTAAAATGTTTTCATACACATGGTATTATATAGTCTTAACAGAGAGGCTGCTATTTTTCTTGCCATCATGAAATGCCCAAGACTAAGAGAGGTTCAATGGGGGAAGTCTAAGGGCCCCATTAATAAATGGTCAATTAGAAGAGAAAGCCCCTCTTCCAAGTTCAATAGTATGTGTAAGAGCGTTTCCAAGTCCTGATGCCCATTCGCCTCAGGATTTGAGGGGGGAAATATTGCAAGAGCAGCCAAGAACCCTCACCTGGAGGAATTGTTTGCATGTGTGGCTTGAAACCTCAGTCACAGGTGAAAGCCCACAGCCCCACCCATTAGCAGGTCCAGACTGTGCAGCTCAAGTTCTGAAGGGAGGGAGTGCCAGCCCCTGTCCTCTCCAAAAGTTGCTTGGCCACATACATAAGAAACATGGGAAATGTGGCCCACCTGTCACAAAATGGACACTGTGTGACAAAGCCCTAAGCAACTTGTTAGGTAGGGAAATGTAGGTGGATGCTGTTACATTCATCAAGACCTCCTTGCCTCTCCTTTTCTGACATAATATTTAAAGATAAAGGCCTGGCTCTCGGCTCAGACAGCAGGTACAAATCTTAGCTCTGCCACTTTCTAGTTGTGTGAGAGGCTCCCTTTCCTTCTTCCTTCTCTTCAGTTCTTTTTGTCATCATTTGATCTCTTCCTCCAGACTGGCCACCTTTTTCTCCATCAGCATGCCGATGGATAGCTAAGTTTTCCGTGATTCCCTGGTAACATTATCCCCCTCCATCAACTCTCCCCCAAAATTTCACTTCTATTCCAATATACAGGCAAGAAGAAATTAATTTTTCTTTCCATCTTGGGATTCTATGTGTCCAAGAATGAAGAGGATGGAAACCTATCACCACTCAGAGAAAGGGTAAGTGCATGGGGCCGAGTTCAGGCATTTGCTTATTTTTTTCAAAATGGAAATATTGTTTTTTTCCAAATGTATAACAGCAGCATCTGATCATTGTACAAATTGATAAAATACAGAAAAACTGTTTCAAAAAGATTAAAAGTATCTTGCCATTCCATGACCCATAGTCAATCATTTACTTGTATTTTTCTGTATATCTTACCAGATGTTTTCTATGCACATACACACATAGAAATCGTGTTTTACAACTAGATCTGGATCATAAGTTTTTGTAGTCTGCCTTTTTTTTTCTTTACTGATCTATGACGAAATGCTTTCCCCGAAGAACATGAGAATTTACATCTCCACTATTTTTTTACATGATGGATTCTTAATTTAAATGCTATGTTTCTAACTGCAGGGGACTTTTAAACCCTTTCCAGTATTTCCCTCATAAAAGCCATTCAGGGATGAGCAGCCTCGAGAAGTCCTGGCCCTGCACACATCCTCCCTGTGAGGTAGCCTCCCGAAGAGGAGTGGCTGTCAGGGCACATCGCATAGAAAAGAGCCCTTAATTCTAGCCTGCTAGGGTGGGCCCCTTCTCCACAAACAGCTTTTTTAAAGGAAAGGTGCATACAGGAATGAAGATGAGTAGGCTGACAGGCAGGAAGAAAGAGGAGGAAGACGCATTTTTATTTTATTTTATTCTTTTAGTTGTTTACACCAGCTGTCCCCTCACCCCACTCCCTAAACTCAGATTCAAACCCAGGGGTCTGTGGCTGTGTTCCTTCAGAGGAGATTGACTCACCTCTGCTCCACAAGGGTGAACCCACTGACATCTATTATTTTCTGGGCCTTCCACTGCAGCCAGCAGCAACAGGCCCTAATTAAGATGTGGGCAGGAGACTAGAGCCTGGGAAACATGCAGGCAGAAAAAGATGGAGAGGACATTGACACTGAGCACACAGGTAGTGTGTCCCAAGCTCTACAAGGCACATTTGCTTAGTGGTCTCATTGAAAACGCATTTTACTGAATATCCCAAAGGATAATTGTTATGAAAATCAAACTCAGAGTAGATGGAGAATTTGCCCAAGTCCATGTGACAAGTAATAATGACTGGACCATAGATTGAGTTAAAATGCTGTGTGGCATTCTCTCTCTCTCTTCTCTCTCTCTTTCTCTCTCTCCTCTCTCCCTTCTCTCTCACTCTCTTCTCTCCCTCTCTCTCTCTCACACACACACACACGCAGAGACTGTTGTGAAGGAAAGAATTCTGTTTTCTTTGGACCAAGGAGTATGGGCATTATTTGGGGGATAATGAAAATGGATGGAAACAGTGGTTGCACAGCTCTGTGAAGATGCTAAAAGCCACTGAATTGTACACTTTGAATGGGTGGGTGTTACGGTGCATGGATTGTAGCTCAAAAAGTTCTTTGGGAAAAGAAGTAACCATGCTTGCTAAAAGCAGTCCTGGGTTGAATCCTGATTTTAATCCTATCAAGCAGTGAGACAAGACAAGTCACTTCTTCCTGGATCCCCATTTCCTCAATGATAATAAGGGAGAATAATGCCTTTTGGGGCTCATGGCAATTTTCAATAAGACTATGTAAGCAAAGTTCCCAACAGCTGTTAGTTATTAGTATCACTGCAACACGAAACAAGGCACAAGCGTGGGACCTGTGTTCCAAACAGGACATTGAGCCCAGGCTGGAGTAATCATGAGATCTGTGGTTCCCAGATTCTATCACCAGGGCCCCTCTGGCTCCATGCAGGGTCCCACCTATGTACAGAGGGTAATTCCATTCCATTGCAGGACTAGGGTATGGGAAGTCGTCACTTGTCAGAGATGACAGTGTCTGGGATCCTTGGAGTGGAGCTGCTGTCAGGCCCACGTGCTGAGGACAGGGCTGGAGGGTGACCCTGGGATGGAGGAGGGGGCCCTGCCTCTGGTGACATTTCTTCTGTGAAGCACAGAATTGTCTATTTTCTCACTAAATGTCTAGCTGTGCTGTGTCGGGTTTCCTGTCTTCCTCTCCAGATTAAATTCAGCTTTTTCTTCTCACTTTTCACCCCCTGCCAAGTCCCCCTGGACTTTCAAGTTCAATGTTATTTTAAGTCTCCTTTCTCTTCCCTCTCTCCCACATGCAGCCATCTTGCCCGTCCTTTGTCTACACCGTGTACTTATTTTTCTTTGAATCATTTTACGGGCACCCTTTAGTAAAAGTCAGTGGTTATCAACTTTAAGTGCTCATTAGAATCATCCGGGGTACTACTGATGCCCAGAGGCCATGCTAAAGTACTCTGGTTTCACTGATCTGGGATGGAACCAGGCACTGGTAATGTTGAATAGAATCTCAGCAATTCTAACATATAACCAGGATTAAGACTCACAAACCCATTCCTTCCCACATCTCTCGGATTATAGCAGCTATTTCCTAGTGAGTCTTCTGGCCTCCATTTCCACTTCTGCCCTTCCAGGACATGCATAGGTATGCAAAACTGCATCTTGCATGTTTTCTACAGAGTGCAGCAAAAATCATCTACCTTCTATATCACTGGTGTTGAGCACATCAGAAGAAACAAGCACTGCCCATCCTTACGTTCATTATCTCCAGCCCTTTTCTGCCATACAACTACTACTCCTTTAGGGCATCTTGGTTGAGATTGTCTCTCTAATCAGCCTCCCTTTCTTTGCCCCATACCTAGTTCACCCTTCATTATTCACCTGCAATGGTAACCTTTTCCTCCATCCCAACTTCCCCCCTCTTCCTATTTGATCCCACCCTAACCCAGGTTCTTCAGGTCACTGCTGAGAAAAGAGTTTTGGGTGACAGACTTGAGGTCAATCAGCTGTGCCATTCACATGTGTGGATTCCATCTCTCCCCACAGAACAAGAGCTTCCATGGGACAGAAGGGCTGCATTCACTGAGTTGCCCCTGAGGCAGAGTGAGGGCTGGGGACATTCCATAAATGTTTCTGTTACATAGCACCCATAATGAGACAGAGAAACTTAGGACACCAAGACTTACCTTCAATCTTCAAATTAAATGCATCTCCAAATGCGTTTCTTCCATTCGAATAGTACACGTGTGCCCTGTAGCTCTCACTGCCATTTCTCCTCAGATGGTTAATTTTCAGTTCCATTTTTAAATACCAGATACTTTCCCTCTGTCGGGGAGGTCATCTTGTCATTTTTGAACTGCACGATCTTGATTTTGTTTTTGTGCCATTGTATGTCGATGATAGCATCGTTTATATGCAAGTGAGGAATGCCCATTTTGATGTGACGGTCCAGAGCACCCCAGACGACATGAGTGTCTGCACCTGTAAAAAGCAAGACAGTTTCTGAGGTCTTGAGACTCGGCCAGGAGAAGCTGGGTCATGACCTCTTTGACCCTCACACTCACACCAGTTCTCCAAAGAAGCTTCTACATGCTGACAGTGAAGACCCACACACCAGCTTACCTCTGAGGGAAAAGAAGAAAATCAAAAGGAAGCTGATCAAGGTTTTATATGCAAGGTTCATCTTTGGGGTTAGTTTCCTTGTGATGCTGAGTTCTTGCAAAATGAACTGAAGACTGGTGGAATCCGCCCCCTGAGAGCTTGGCTGCGTGCTTCTTTTTCTCTTTTTTTCTTTTTACGGTACCATAGAAACACACACACACGCACTCACTCTCAGCAAACCGACTCTTGATACATCCTTTGTCAAAACAGGTATGTTTATGAATGTGTGTTTTCTTCTCACATTTTAATCCTCACAATAACCTCAGGTGGGCTTTATTATCCCTAAAGAAAAGAGGGATTGAGAGGCTCAATAAATCACTGAGAATCATCCTTTAGTTGAACAAAGATCCAAATCCAACCACACAGTTACTCTTCTGTGCGTTCTGCCACATTGTATCTAACTGGACCAGGTGGAAACACAGAAACTGTTCATAAGTGAAAAGCAGAATACAAATATTTGTTCTACGGTTACAAATATTGGAAAATGTATACATATGAAATAATTACAGCTGCAGAATTTTCCTCTCTCCTAAGAAGGTGTCTTTAATGTTCCAAAATCGTTTATGCCATGAAAAGGAAGAAATATACATTAATTCCCAGGGGTAAAGGCTTGAAATTTTCAAATCTTATGGTTAGTGTACATTATAAAATTATTGAAATTCACACTTAGGGAAATAAAAACTTGTTTCAAAACAAACAAAAATGTAAAGAGACCATGACATACTTTCAAACAATCAGATCACATGATTCAAAAACACTGAAGGTGGTTAACACGCTAGGAAGTTAAAGAAAGGAAGAGACAAGGAGAGAACAAGAAGAGAGGGTTTGGGAGAGATAAAGAGAATGAAAGTGTCTGACACAGGGAGAGAAACAGAAACAGATGTGCAGTGATTCCCCCAGGAAAATGTGCGCAGAGATTCACAGACCAAAAGGAAAGCCAATGACAGATTTCTAATGTAAATTTCCAGTTTTATGATTCTTTAGGAGAGTGTGAGTAAAATCTTCAAGATTATACTTGTTTTTAGTTCCAATTTTAGGTACAAATAGAGATGTTATCTTTCAGAAAGTTGCCCAGGAATGAAGGTAAGTTGAAGAAATGGATCTCAACCACTACATAAAAGGAAGCTTAGATAGAATATTTATCTCAGGATTGTGTGACAAATTCCTAACACACAATCTACAAATATAAGCGACAGTTGGATTAGAATTTTAAGTGTTAAAAACTAAAGTAGTGCAAAAATATGTATTTTTATATCTCTGAGAATGAAAAACCTGTATGATCGACTATATGATCCAAAAGAACCAAAAAAAAGATGAACACAATGATTACACAAAGTGTAGTATATACAAATAGGCAAAGATAATGAACACAGTGAAAAGTCAGGACAAAATAGCTGTGATACCTGTGAAAAATGTTTAATATCCAAGATCTATCAATTATTTCTATCAAGAAAAAAAAGAAAACTCAGTTTTTCAAATGGTCAAAGGACATAAATGAGCAGTTTATAGGAGAAATACTGGACTAGAACTATCAATAAACATATGAGAAGATCTCTAATGTCACCAAAGATGTGCAGATTTTCCTAGACTTACAGTGAAGTGTGTGCCAGTAAACCCATTTTAAGCTGAAATTATGCAAGTCAAAAATATGTTTAAAACACCTAATCCACTAAACATCACACTGTCCACATAGAGTGTTGGTTATTCATCCTGAGGACCATGTGACTGACTGGCTTGCTGCCACCACCGAGCATGGTGGAGAGTATCATAGCATGTATCATTTGTTCAGAAAAAGGTCAAAATTCAAAATCTGAGGTATGATTTCTGCTGAATGCTTATTGGTTTCACACAAACATAAGGTTGAAAAATCCTAAACTGAATCGTCGTAATTGCATATATATATGATATATATATATCAATATATATATCATAGCCACAATGTACAATTGTTCATTATCAGATTGGCAAAATTAGAAAAGACAATGAACATTACTGACAAGAATATGGGGAGAAACAAGCATCTTCATACAATATTGGAAGAGGTGTAACTCTACACCCTCCAGGGGGTAGAAAATGGTGATTTTCATCAAAGTTCAATATACATATATGTATGCATGTGTGTGTGTATATATATATGTATATATACATACACATATATAAATACATACATATATCTAAGATTTTTACTTGAAAAATCTATTCTACACATTTATATGGATGTGCAATTGTAGCATTTTTTGTAATACAAATTGCAAACAAGTAGAATTACAGTATATTCATATTAAAAATATGGGATAACAATTAAAATAGAACGAAGTAGGACTAAGAGTAAGATTACGTTATATTATTACATTATATTATATTATATTATATTATATTATGGGAAGTTGTGTCCTCTTTTTTTCATTTTTCTGGTAGCTTTTCCTAAGTTCTCATGGAGCAAATAAACAGCAGCTGTTTTTCTTTGTGAAACATTAATTCTGTTCCTTTCACATGTTATTCAGTTCTGAGTGATGAGCCTGGTTTTAAGGGCAGAAACGTGAAAAAGAAAGAGATGGATAGATCTGAGTATATAAAATTTCAAACATTTGTGCATAAATACATTAAAAGACATAATACTAAAAGGGGCAAGTTATTTGTAAGACATATGCTATCCTTAAAATTAATTTTTCTTGCAAGTGTTAGGGGGAAAAATACCTTGATATCAAAATGGGTCAAGGACAATTCATGAAAGTAATACAATTAAACAATAAACCAATAAAACATATTCAGTTTATTAATAAAGAAGAGTAAATTTTAACATAGATGCGCTTTTCATTTAAAAGTGAAAATATAAAGTGTTGATGATGGGAAAAGCAAACAACCTTGTATATGGCCAGTAAAAATGCAATTAGCTATAGTGTTTCTGATGAACAATTTGTCATTGTGAATCACAGAATCGAAATATTTATGTTTTGACCCAACAAGTCCACAGCAATGACTTTCTTCTAAGGAATTAATGAAGGGTATGCACTCAGACTTGGCTCTAAGCTTATGCACTGCAATATGTTTTATAAGTCAAAATTGGAAACAATTTAAACATCTAGGAAAAGGAAATTGGTTAAGTAAATTATGATATGGACAAATTGAATAAGGGGGAGAAGTTCACAAAAAACAATAAATCTCATTTTTTTCCCCTCAAAAAGCATGTGTTCGGTGTGTGTCTTCTGGAAGGATGTCCAGCAGGGGCTTGTTGGTGGCAGAGTAGCTATCATTCTGGCTCTTTGTTGCTGTTCGGATATTTCTAAATCAAATGTGTTCCATTGGAAGTGGGCCTCCTGCTGAGAGGCAGGCATCTGTCTCAGGGGGCGGTGCAGCCCCTGCTTCTGTGGGTGAGGCTCTGGGGGACACGTGCTTCGTGACTCACTGCTGTCTCTCCCTCCCCTTCCTGTCCTAGCTGCTGCGAAGGGCTGTCACAGACTCTCCCCGCAACTAGCATTCTTGGGAGAACAAGCCGCATGGAAGACAGAAGCAGAGGAGGAGAAGGAGGAACATGTTCTCAGAGGCCTTGCTTTAGGACCAATGCTATCCCCTGACTAGTCAACTCCCGCTGCCCTCCCTGTACCCAGGTAAAGTGCTCCTGAGAATCGGGTCGTGTTAACAGTTTGCTCATAGCGGCAAGTGACGGTCTTGAATTGCTGGATTAGAGCAGAAATACAAGAGCCATCTACTCTTGTCTTCACATTCTAGTTGCAGGTCCTGAACCCAAGGTGTCTCTGGAGTGTGCCTACCCCAGTCCCCAAAACCCTTGTCCAAGTCAGCAGCTGAATCCCCAGCCCCCGGACACTGTCTGCTTCCTACTGAAACCCCAGGGTCGCCGTTGTCTCTCTCACCCCTCTGCTACAGTCTAAACACAGGACTCACTAAGTTCAGCGTGGCCTGCCTTCTCTTCTCTGGACTTGCTCTGGGTACTCTGCACCCCTTCCCACAAGCTCACGTGAGAGCCATAGAGAAGAAGCCACATGTGTAGCATTTTATAGTAAAAACGAGAAGGTCGTGGCTTCCGCGCTGATCAGAAAGGTGGCACGTGTCTCTGTCTGCAGCTGGGGTGTGCTGACGTTCAGGTTGTTCTTATCTGGGTGGGCACAGCGGAATCAACATTTGCAGCAGAATCTGTCGCCATTTTGATGGCCAGGTCTTGAGTGTGCTCACAAAGTGCTCTGTAGTCAGCCACCAGTGCAGTTCCATCATGGGGACCCCCGTCTGGGAGACCACTCCTCTGCCAGGTCCTTTCCTTTCGTGTTCCCCACCCACACCATAGGGAGGACAGAATTGATCCCTGAAACAGTTCCCATGTGAAGCCTGGAAGTCACCTGAGTCACCCAGCCTGGAAGTCCCCCCAGGGGCAAATGCTGCTGAGAGAAGCAGGGCTAGGAGAGCCTTTGTGTAATCACCTGATGAAAGGGAAGCGCTGTCTGAGCTAAACAGACTGGTGGGGCCAGTCACAGATACACAGATCAAGGCATGCAGCCCTTGTCTTTGGGCCTCAGTTTCCACATTTGTAAAGACAAGTGCTTCCTTCTCAAGTTTATTGTAAGAAACAAGTGAGAAAATGTGTGCAGGGTCCAGGACAGTGCCTGGTCCCTCCAAGACCCTCAAGAGAGGCCAGCTTTCCTCTCTGCTGCCACTATGTTCCTGAAGGAGGGGCCTCCTTAAGAACATAAGGGAGGAGAGAAAATAGAAATGTCAGGAAGATTTCTGAAGTTCACTTCTTCCAAACTCTCCTGGCAAGAAAGTTGGGGATTTTAGACCCACTGGAACTAGGAAACTTTCTTAGATATGTATTACCTTTCTTCCCCTATTTGTTTCCCAGGATTGCTCAGCTGTGAGGTCAGCAGGACCTGTGAGTTTGGGGTCCAAGAAGCAGCAATACAAGGCATCCAGGGAAATAGAACTGCTCAGTGCCAGGCTTGGGACCATGTGTCCTGGACACTTAGGGGTGCTCCCAGTCACCCAGAGAAGAAGCTGAGGTCCCTGCTGGGGACAGCAGGGCAGAGGATCGCTGTCCTAGGCCAGGGGAGGGACCCACAGTCGCTTAAGTAGCTGGAAGTCCATGCAACTCTCCAGCAAGCAGCAAGAGTCCAAGACAGTGGGGTACATGAGCAACTGAAGAGAGCACCTGAGAGCAGTGGTAGATTGCTGGAAATCAGGCTGGAAAGACCCAGGTGGAAAGAATGAGTTCTGATTCTTCGTACTTGCTAGCTCACAGTGCTCCTTGGAGCCACCGTTTCATCACATCTAGAATGGTGAGGTGGGGGAGGAGAAATCATAGTTTCCTCAGTTAACCCTAAAAGGCTGTGGTGAGGACTCGATGAATGAAAGGTCACTAATGAAAAATTGACACTACACCAGAAAGTTCCAGACAGCATTGGGAGGGTGAGTGAAAAATGCATGGGGAAGTCGTCAGGGAGGTTTCTGGATTTGGTTCTGGCACAGCCAGATCCCACAGCAGGAGAAAGGGTGATCTTGCAGGCCCAGGAGCACGGGACAGAAAAGAGAGGATCATCTCAGGGCAATTAAGTGTACCTATCCCTTTCCAGTAGCTGCTGGGCGGTTTGTTATTTCAATGGGCCTTGCGGGCAAAGTCTGCCTGCTGCTGCCACCCGCTGGCCACAACCTGGACTGCACCCTTGCTAATTTCACGTTCTATGCCTAGAACACACCCAACTTTTCCCGTCAACGGCTTCTGTTTGCATGGTGTTTTCCAGTTTACTCTCTTCCCTCTCCAAAATGATGGTCTTTCATCCACAAAATGCCCTTGCAGTGGACATATTTTCATTGATGAAGAAACCAAGGCCGGAGCAGTTAAATAAATTTCTATGGAGACGTAGCCAGGGAATGAATGCGCTCAGATTCCCTGATTCCCAGACCTGTGTTCTTTCTAGGGTGTTTCAGTCCCTTCTACTGCCGTAGAGTCTAGCATTCTCAGAATCTGAGCACGAAACTCTCCTGCCCTCTTCTCCTACGCCTCCGCTCCCCTGTAGATCCAAACTCCTGGCCCCCATCTGTGTCTGAGTCTGTCTGTGGAAAAGCTGTTGGTCGGGGACACAAAGATGAGCAAGGCATTGCTTGTCCTGTCTTCCCAGGGGTCATCGACTGAGGAGGGAGGTAGGCCGGTGCCCAGGGACCAGGTACCCATGAGAAGGTGTTCATACAGGTTCAGG
This sequence comes from Solenodon paradoxus, assembly GCA_004363575.1. NCBI lineage: Eukaryota > Metazoa > Chordata > Mammalia > Eulipotyphla > Solenodontidae > Solenodon > Solenodon paradoxus. The sequence continues at coordinate 163,901 of RJWH01002514.1, read as the reverse complement.
TGGAATTGATGGCAATTCAGAGGCTTCTGCTGGGAGCGTGGACTTTAAAGGACTAATTTAAAGGAGGCAAATTTATAAAGAGGTCATCGAAGAACATCCAGGCAAAGGCGCAGCAGGAGCAAAGCCCAGAAGGAGTTGCGAGGGACTAGATGCTCCTCTTTGGCAAAGGAGAAAGGTTGCGGTCAGGCTGGACTGTGAGGGTGCAAGGAAGGTGAAATTCATTTATTTTCCCTTAGCCCAGTCTTCAAGTTATTCATGGGTTCGGTGAACAAATTTGTATTGTGACAGACATATATTCTGTGTCTTAAGGTGGTAGTGAAACCAAAGCTTTGTGTTTTGTTTTCTTACTCAGTGACTATTCACTGACTTTATTTCCCTTGTGTGGGTTGGCGTGGGGGCTCTTACAGACCCTTGGATGTGTCCCAACCCACAGTGAACTTACCTTCCATGGAGGACACAGATGATAAACAATACAAATAAATAACATGACAGGTATCAGATAGAAAAAAAAAAAAAACAGACTAAGGAAGAAAGGAAGCAGTGCTAGCTGGGGAGGGTACTTGCCCCTGTGTAGAGAGAAACCCCAAAGCTCTCATGAAGAAAGTCACTCTGAGTAAAGTGATAGAGGAACTGAGGGAACGTTTATCTTCATAAATATATGGGGCAGGCAACCTCCAGGCAGGGGTGTAGGAGCAGTTTGAGCAGAGGCCCTGAGGTGGGATGGACCTGGTGTATGTAGTGGGTAGGGAGAAGTGAATGAGGGTCGGGGTAAAAAGAGACCAGAGAGCCCTAGGGGACAGGCCAAGTGGAGCAGGACGTCCTAGGAGGATTCGTTCAGGGCAGGAGCTGCGTGCTGACTGCTGGGACGTCTGCTTCTTGCAGCAGACTGAAAGCACTGGAGAGGAGCCTCTTCCGTGGTCTGACTCTTCAGATTTGACTGAGGTGTGGGGAAGTGAGGCCAGAGGCCCCAAGAGGTCCTGTCCGTGGAAGGCACCAGAAACTAGTGGCACGAAATGACTACCATGTTCTTCGGCTTGAAGAATCTGTGGGCCCAGCTCTTCTCTGCTGGACCATGTACCAGCCTCCACCCAGAAGACTCAAGTGGCTGGAATCAAATGGGCGCCGGGACAGCGGGGCCTGGAGGGTGCACAGTCACATCACCATGTGAATCATTCAGGCCTGGTGCCTGCACAGGAGGGATGGCGCCCACACGGCTACTTTGTGGGATTGGGCTCCTCACAGTGTGCGGACTTCCTTCTGAGAGAGAGTTCCCAGCAAGGGGGCTACCAGAGAGCAGCATCCAAAGAGAAGTAGGCAGAGCTGCCTGACCTTTGCTGACCTAACCTAGGGGGTCTCTTAGCATCACTTCCATCAATACTTTCAACCCGCTAAAGAAGTCACAGAGCCAGATTCCAGGGCTTGACACTAGACACCCCTCTCCATGAAAATTATGTCAAAGATTGACAGTCCTTTAAAACACCAGCCTGATGTGCCTTGGGGAAAGTCAGGGCAGGCTAACCCTAACACAGTCAGCACTGAGCCCATGTGAGGAGGCCTGCTGCCCGTGTGTCTCTGGGCCTCCTCAAAGGTCGCGTTTCAACGAACACGGAAATGCATTCATTACAATAGCCAAACGTGGAAACAACCCATATGTCGTTGACAGATGAATGGTAAAGAAAATGTAATATATACATACAATGAATATGATTCAGCCTTTAAAAAGAAGGAAATCCTGCCACTGTCAACAAGAGATGACATTATGGTGAACATGAACTAAGTCACAGAAGGACAAATGCCGTATGAGCCACTTAAATGAGATGTCTAAAACAGTCAGTGCATGGAAGCAGACAAGACACTGTAGTTACCAGAGGCGGGGGATAAGGGGAGAGGGGGCCTTGTTCACTGGGTATGAAGTTTCAGTTATGCAAAATGAGTAAGTTCTGTTGTACAGCACAGCGCGATCGTTAACGTTGGTGCGGCACACTTCAGAATTTGTTGGTGCTCTCTTTTTCCAGCTTCACTGAGATCTAGTTGACATGTATCATCGTGTATGCTGAAGGCACGCAACTGTGATGATTTTATATACGTATATATTGTGAAATGATTACCACAATAAGGAAGTTAAGGTTTTGATCATCTCATGTAATTACCTTTATTTTTTTGTATATGTTGTGAAAATACTTACGATCTACTCCCTTAGCAACTTTCAGATACATTATACAGTGTTGTTAACTCTAGTCATTGTGTCGTACATGAGATCCCCAGAAGTATTCATTATGTTTGCACCCTTTGATAAAATCTCGCTGTTTCCCCATCCCCAGCCTCTGACAACCCCCATTCACCTCTCTGTTTCTATGGGGTTGGCTTTTTTCATTTCATGCACGTGGACCATACAGCAATTGTCTTTCTCTCTCTCTGACTTACGTCTCTTAATATATATCCTCAAGTTTCATCTATGCTGTTCCAAATGACAGGACTTTCATCTATTTTATGACTGAGTAATATTCCATCATATGTAGATAAGTATTTTTTCTTTATCCATTTATGGACACTTAGATTTTTTCCATATCTTGGCTATGTGAATACTGCTGCAGTGAACAGGGGTGTGCAGGTATTTCTTGGAGACGGTGATTTTATTTCCTTCAAGTAATACCCAGAAATGAGATTGCTGGGTCACATGGTAGTTCTATCTTTAATTTTTGAGGAACCTCCATATTATTTTTCATAAAGTCTTACCATCTTATGACAAAGAGAGACAAGAAAACTTTATTTTGTAATTAATTTTAATGTTAAGAAACATTGCATCATAACATGATACTGGTTTAGAGTGTGCATCTTTGTAAATCAACTACTGTGTATAGTAGATTAAGATCATTACCACCATTCCATTTCTTACAAGGAAACTTGAGACAGTGTTGAATCTGTCTGTTATCTTGACTGGGGTGATAGATCATTGATCTTCGCATCTGTCTAAACTCATGAAATTGTATGCATCGACTATGCACAGTTCTTTGTATATCAATTATGCATCTGTAAAGCTGTTTTTAAAAGAAGACAAATGAGCTCTCCAGACAGTCCCTGAGAAGGGGGTTGCATTCTAAGCCTCCTCCCCTTGTGGGCTCTGTCTGTAAACCTGTAACTAATCCCTCCTCCCTCCCCATGGGGGATGGGGCAGTGTCAGGAGCCATATTTGTGCCAAGTATGTATTGATAAACCCTGAACCATATTGGCAGCTTTGTGGTTTTCTGCAGCCTTTTGCAGTCTGGAGAACGTTTCCGATTAGAAGCCCCTGCTGTTTTATCTATTACATGTGAAACCGAATACGTCTCCCTGCGTCCACTGGGGGTTGATGAGTAACATCAGAGTGTGCAGCGAAGGGAAAGGAATTAAAAAGGGAACTCATGTTGTCTGTGGGGAATAGCTGGGGAAAGAAAAAACCCATTCTGGAAGAGAGGGGCTGCAGAAAGATTCCTTGACACATATTACTACAGCCCCTCCAGGCAGGAGTACATGTCTGGTGTCTGCACCCCCAACATGTAAAAAGCAGCTGCAAAGAATGTTATACCAAGAACTGACTTACAGGGTGAAATTTTTATCTCACAAGGCAGATTTGATTTCCTGAGAGCCATGTGCTTGTTTTTCTCTTTCCCAAAGAGTCCACAATCTCTTGTGGGAAAAATTCTGTTTTATTGGCTTTGGGGAGAAAGGGAATTGGAAATGTGAGCTAAACAGGAATCACATAGACCAGACTTTCCTAACTCTCCCCAAGCATGTGGAAGAGGGCTATGCCACAGTGCTCAGATCCCTGGACAAATGGGTAGCTGAGAAGTAGGAAGAGCCATGGAATAGGAACGAGGAGGTATGGTCTGCGGTCCCCACCCTGTCACTTAACTCTGCAGAGTAATATTTCCTTAAACTATGGGGGAGGGTGAGATTTTCCCGGCTTCACTGGCAAAGCCAGTGGGAGAATCTAAGGGTCACTATAGATGGCAATGCCTTGGGATTCAAAGCAGTGGTCACAGGTCAGGGATGGCTATTATAAGACGAGTTAACATGCCATCTGACCAAAGCTAAGTTCTTCATTTGTCCACTTTTCAAGCAAATATTAATTGAATGCTCTAATACATTATTCTGTCTATGAGAGTCATAAAACCAACTGGAAATACCTTTCTCAAAAGAGAAAAGTGATGATCGCATTCATTAATTCATTCATTTAGTTGACAACATTTATTCAATACCTGCTACTTGTTAGCTGCTGTTCTGAAAATCAAGTCTCTAGTAGCAAACAAAACAGTCCCAATTTCACCCAGGGTATATGAGATAGTGGGGAGACAGAGATAATAATAGCCACGTAAGTATATGATTTTTCAGGTAGTAGTATGTGCTGTAAAGAAAAATAAAGCCAGACAAAGGGGTTTGGAAAGACGGAGAAGGGTCATTCTAGGGATGAATGTCAAGGATGCCCGTTGAGTAGAACCCTGAAGAGAAGAGGGAGTCCATCTGATGGAACAGCACTCCAGAGAAAGGGCAAGTTACGAGGCCGGTGAGGATGGAGAGGGCCGCGCTAGGGCGAGAGTGGTAAGAAATGAGATCAGAGGGGAGCAGCCAGATCAGCCAGGGCTTTTGAGTCAAGGTAAAAGATCCTGGAGTTGAACAGAGGACATTAAAGAGCTTTGAGCAGAGCAGTGGTATCTGACTTACGGTCCTAGAAGGATTTGGGGGCCACTCTCAAAATAACACAGAAGGCCCACAGCGAGCTGGAGGACTAGGAAGGCAGCAGCAGATGTGGAGAAGGGGCTGACTAGTGGGCACAAATCAGAGGCCACAGCTCAGAGGCCATGCTTGTTTACTTCTAGATGGGATGCTGGGTACAGGTGTGTGATACAGGTCAGGCACAGCTGCATCCATGAGCTCAAATAATGTGAATCCGGACACTGTATCTCTTTCTCTATCTCTTGGCTCTGCTTTCTTCTGTGTTATTTCCATTTTCAGGTGTGTGTCTCTAGGGAGGGGTAGGGGGTCTTCCATAAGGTGATAAAGATAGACGACCCCAGAACCTCACTATCCACTTTGGGAAACTCATTCAGAAGCACAAGGAAGCTTTCGTTCCAGAAGACTTCAATAAACATCCTCCCTAGTCTCATTGGTTTGAACAAGGTCACGTGCTCAACTCTGAATCGATGAAAACAGCCAGGGGATGGAATGACATCAACGGGGTCAGCCTGAGTCACATTCTCCATTCCAGAGCGAAGCATCAAGTTAGCTCACCCTTAGAGATGTGGTCAGTGGGAAGAAAACCAAGGGTGGTTATTGAGAGAAGGGGCCTGAACACGAGGTGGCCACACAATGTCCACGGTGGGATGAGGGAACATTCAACGACGGCATGTGCAAATGGAGAGAGGGGTGAGGCATCCATGGTGAACTTGTGTGTGTGGGCTGAGACAGACAGGGGGTTGGAGAGAATTCTAAAATAATTTAGGCACTGATGTTAATAGAAACGGGGACACTGGGATCCAAAGCATATTTACATTGCAAAGGGGACATGTGAGAGAGCCAGAGAGACACGCAAATGACTAATCACACACCGAGGGGGAAGGAAGCAGATGGTAAATGAGAAGAATAAGCAAAGGGCACAGGGAAGCCAGAGTGGTGCCGCCGGTGGCAGATCAGAGATGGAGAGAGGGACAGCAGTCCGGTAGTCAGTTGGATGTGGATCTCAGCTGACCAGGAGTAGAGTGTCACTGTCCCTGATAATGAGCGCTTAATTATCCCAGGACCATGACCCCGCTAGGTGTGGGACACCCAGTGAATGGTTAGTTCACCACCTGTGTGTGCCAGAGTGGTTAATAGGAATCATTCTGATTGCAGCCTCCCTCTTCCTGCTTGCCCCAGGCACAGCTCTGTCCCTCAGCCACACAGCCCTGGGGAGCACGCCTGCAGCTGGGAGCAGAGAGCTCTTTGTTTGGCTGCAGATGGAAGGCCAGAGACACCTGAGAGCTTTTCAGGGGAGCAGCATCTGGACAGGAGGGGGTCCACCCATCATGAAAGCCCAGCCCAGAGCATCTTCTGAAGGAGAAGCGCAATGCAGTCTGGGCAGCTTCCCCAAAGACGGGTGAGAGGGTGACAGAGAAAGAAATATACTCTTATCAGAAGAGAAAAAGGGAGCGAATTGAACAACAATCTGCTGCATCAGTTAAAGCTTCCTGGGAAAAGATAAGAGTGGTGAAAAATCAGAATTAGATCACACCAGCCAAAGCAATTAAGGAGAATAAGATGTGCTTTTACAAATATCAAGGGAAAGGAGATTACCGAGAGGAAATAAGACTTAATAAATGCAGAAGACCATGAAATTAATGATGACCACAAATGGCTGAAGCACTCAATTCATTCTTTGTTAGCCTTTAACTAGGAAAACAAAGAAAAGAAATTGAGCAATTAAAAGTAAGGATGACTAGAGAAAAGTGAAGCTGGTGGGCAGGAGATGTCTGCACGGGGACCCCTAACTCTGCGGGACTTTCAAGGAGCGGGGGGCCCAGGTCACCCAGGGCTCACCCCAGACACACCGGAATGGGGAGCGTGCTGAGCTCGGTTTCCTGAGTGTAATGAATTGACAGAGCTGAGGAAGAGAACAGAGAAGAGGAAAGGAGGAGAAGAAAGGATTTGAGCCAGGCACTCCTAACCCCAAACTGAACAGGGAGCTGGACTCAGCATCACCGTCCCTCCTTCCTTTCTCCTTGCGTGTTTTCTATCTAGGGTTCAGGGCTTCTGTTGGCTTTTTCCCTGCAAAGAATCCCCACACAAGATTGTGCTGTTTTTGAGAAATAGGAGTACAGTGAGGCTGGAACATGCTGAGCAAATGAGAGTGGCTTGTCATCTTTTGCTTAAGTCAAGAGATCAGGTTGATTTCCATAACGTGCAAACGAAAGTCCTGACTCAGACAACCCAGCACACTAACAGGCCTCCTGGGATACAATAGGGTGGCAGGAGGGTGCTGCTCTCAGGGTGTGCACAGGCCAGTCAGGAGACACCAGAGAAACAAAGCTTTGCAGTGTAAGGTGCTGAATGCAATGATGGTGGACGTTTGGCTAAGGCGTCCCAAGGACTCAGAGGCGGAAGAAAGGCCTCTGCTTAGGGGGGTCTTGAAGGGTTCTAAGGGCCCCTTACACTTGCTCATGACAGCTGACATGGATTTTGACAAGTGGAAATGGAGCACCAATCCACATGCAAAGGCCAACAGATACCCCATTGTATGGTATCCACTCCCTTTGCTTTCTAAATATTTCCAAGAGCTCTGTCCTTCAGCTGCTCTGTATTCCTTTGTGACTCAAATATTGAGAGAGAGAGAGAGAGAGAGAGAGAGAGAGAGAGAGAGAGAGAGAGAGAGAGAGAGAGAGTTTTAGGAATAAAGCTGTCCGTTAAACTCAAGGGGACACCTTCCACCTCTCCTCATTGTATTACCAAGAAAGAAAATTGAAAGACAAGCTTAACCAAGCAACAGACTTGGTGTTTATAAAGATTTGGGGGTGATGGGGAGGGGCATCAAGGACTGAAAAGTACCACTACGTAGGTGACCCCCTCCTGTGTCTGGAGGGTTCTAAGGCCTAGACACAGAGCAGTTCACACCCCTTCTCCTCTTTCATTTGGGGGTGCCATGCTGAGCACCACAGACTTGGCACCTGTCCTCCCAGAGGTTACAGTCAAAGATCAAATCATCGCAGAAACAACGGTACAACTGCAAATGGGCAAGGTGCTAGGAAGGCAAGGTGGGCACCATGACTGGGGACCCCAGGGAAATCTGACCTGGACAGGAAGGCGGGAGGAGACACCACTGACCTGGGTTGACATGGACGGTAAGCCTTTACTAGGCCTGAGGGGAGAGATGAGCAGAAAGAAGAGCAGAGCAAGGAAAGAACTTTGGAGGGAAGAAAGGAGGCCGGTTTGTAGGTGCTGAGTGACCGGGGTTGGGGTGGGGCGCAAAGGCAGAGCTGGGAAACACCCTGTCACCAGAACAGGGAGGGCCAAGGCCCAGGCTCTTGATCCCAACAGCTACAGGAAGTCACCAGGGAGTGCACATCGCGGGGTGACAGGATGGGTTCTGATGTGCATAAAATAAATTGGAGTGAGCCCTCCTGGAATGGGTGCAGGTTCAGATGACGGGTGAGGGTAGGACTTCCTGCTGTGGCAGGAAGATGGATGGAAAGTGGGATGGAGGTGGTGATGGACCGAAGTTTCAGGTGGCCCATGCAAATGTGGAGAGAAAGGTACCACATCTCTGGATGGAGAGGGGGCCACTAACCAAGATGGGAAGCCCCAATGGAGGACAAAAGTTTCTCCCAGCCTCAGCTTCCCTTACTCCTGCGGGTGGACCTGCCCAAAGACCACGTGGAGGTACAGTGCTGACACCAGTGTCCCTTCAGCCTCTAGGTCTCTACTTTGATGCAGGGGTGGGAGCTGAGACACGCTGATGAGATGCTGGGTTCATCCAGGAAGAATTCGTGGAGAGAGTCGTCAGCCAGGAACACACAGCGAGTTTATTAAAAGCAGGAATAACTAGTTGAGGTGCCCTAAGGGAGCTGGAAAGATCTCATCAAGAAAATACACACATGTGCATGTGCAGGACCTAAGCTGTCTGCCTCTCGCACACAGGCAAGATGGATTCTGCATACATGTGAGGGTTAGGGGTTCTGGGCGTGTCCAGGTCACCTGGAGAGAAACTGTGCAAGCAGCCAGGTGTGTGTCCTGGATGCGGGCTGCTAAACTGAGATCCCCCCGGGGTCTCTTTTGGGTTTTACCAGTTTGTTTACTATTCATACAACTGCATACTGCCCTGCAGACTTGAGGCTCCTCTGTCCCCACATCAGTGTTATAAACAACAGGTCACCTCATGAGCTGCTTCCCCAATAGAGGGTACATGGCCCAGGCAGACACCAAGACCTTGATGTTTTAACTGAATGTCATTCTACGTTGTTTTTGTCAATTTTGGGTGGGGGGAGGTGGGAAGAGGAGAAGCTGGTGATCAAGACAAAAGAACTAAAGAGGAACTATCGACTTGGGAAAAACACACTAAGAGCTAGTTACGGGATCAATCATAAAGGGCTGGAATTGAAAGGAAAATGAGTAAAAAAGAAATCTCTTCCAGAGCAACTTTGACAGCTGTTAAAACACCCCCTGCTTCAGCGTTTCCAATCCCTGGGAGCAAACGGTCTGAAAAAGCAGCAGGCTCCATTGTCAGAGGCCTCTGATAGCAGGAGATGGGGCTTTCTTGAATTGAGTTGGGATTTATCTCCGAGCGACTTCCACCCATTTGTCTTGGTTCTATTCTCTGGAGGCAGAGCAGATCAATGTCCCTTTTAAAACATGGTGTCCAGAAAGTGACCCGGGACTCCAAATACGGTCTGATTTACTTAAAGCCCTGTGGGCAACTTAGAGGGGGAATAAAGCCACCGAGTTAACCAGCCTTAAAAAAAATGACCATTATAGAAAGCGTCCATCACTGGAACCTTAGAATTATAAACTAAAGACAGTCTTTAAAAACATCCAGTGGCCTCTTGCCCCGCAAGAGGAAAATCAGGCGTTAAGCCTATCCCACCTAGAGAAACTGACCTATTTTACACCATCTCAAAAGCAAGAGTTCCACAGAGTTTTGGTGCAGAGAGATGTCTTACAAATCAATCATTTTAAAATATTTTCAAATCCGTGTTTTCTCGTAGACTAATTTGTTTTTAGATTCTCCTCTCTGGCTATTATCTCTCTTACCACACAAATTGTCTTCCTAATGAAGCCGTTTATTGTATCATATTCCGGGAGTGCATGCTCTTCTGCTTCTGTGATGTTTCAGTTCCTACTGCATTAATTAACCACACTTCCTCTATTATTTTCCTCTGTTTTGTATGGGATCCATGCTATTTATCCTGATATTGTTGCATAATGCTTTGTGGATGGATGTGTTCTCAAGACTGTGTGCAAATCTAATCTTTGTAAATTGAGTCTTTTCAATGAGAAGTGCCTTCCAACTGCATTTCGAGTGTTCATTATTTAAAGGCGCCCATTGGAAGGCGGTCTGGTCTGTGGGAATGAGAGCCAGAAAAGGACAATACCCCAATCTGGGCATAACCTGCCTGGTTATACTTCATCTTTGTGAGTCCTGTTTTCTATTCTGTGAAATGGGGATAACATTGCCACCTTAAAATGCTGCTGCAGAAAATAAGGAAGCAAAGCAAAATTCCCTTAGCTTAGGAAGCAGATATATCTTCCTCTTTTCAAAGTGAAGAATCATTTTTTAAAGTGAAGAATCTTCTAAAAAATCAATTTTGCAAGTTCAGATGTTTATGATCACACATTCTTAAAGTAGAAGACAACATATATTGATCTCATTCTCTGATTTTTGAAGATTTCTACCAAGTCTCTTCTTGGGTCCCCCCACCTCCAGAACCCCACCTATTCTGGGGTCTCCTCTGTCTCCACTGTCTCCTCTAGTCTATAAAAGAGGTTAACATCTGCAGTGGTACCAGCTGTCTTGCCAAGTCCCTGCTTTTACCCTCCATGCTTGAGTTCTTGAAGCCTAAGTCATATTCCTGCTGTTTGTGCTATAATTTTCATGTCTCCTTCTGAATCCATTTACCTGCCCCTTTTCATGTTCTGTGGGTCTTTTTGACTTCCCCAAAGTTCTTCTCTAAAAGGGTAGGATTTTACATTCACCCATCTCTCCTACATGACTTTGAGTTCTGTGTTGGCCAAGTCCACAGGCCATGTCCACAGGTCAAGCCCAGTTCATGAGTGAATGGCTGGTTCCTCTTGCTAAGAAATTCCTTTTCAACTCTCTGGGATTCCACTTGCCCTCTGAAACATGAAGAAATACAATAAAATCTGCGATTTCCAGGCTGGATCTCCTAGTCCTTAGGGATTCATAGTAGGAGAAATAGAGAAAATTATCCTGATTGTTGCTAAAAGCTCAAAAGAAAGTAAGCATTTTCCAGTTAAGGCTGCACTGCCAAATGTAAACACTGTCTCTTGATTTGACTGGAAAGATGTCAGTTCTGTGTAGTATCATAGAAAATCATGTCTTTCAGCCTGGGCATCATTCAGGATTCTTTGGCTGCAAAGAATAGAAATCAAGTCTGATTGACTTAAGCAAAAAAGTACATTGCAAAGATGTCTGCTAGCTCCAGAAGAAATGGAAAAATAGGAGGAATGGACTCTGGAAATGTGACCGGGGAAGGCTAAGTTCACACTTACTGAAGAGCCTAGTTGTAATGTCTCAGGACACTGTATAAGCACAAAGATCCTGGAAGCGTCTGTTGGAGGGGACAGCACAGATGCCTTGAAAAGTACATTTCTGAAAGTCACTCCCAGGCTTAGGTGCCCCCTGCAGGCAGGATGGAGGAACAACAAGTTGTAGAAAGAGTCACTGCTCAGGAATAATTAACCACAGATGACACCAGGTTTTTCTAAATATAAGCAGAAATAAATGTAATATGGAGGTTTCTTTCACATAAAATAAATCTAGAGGTTAAAAGTGCCATACTTGTATGGTGGTTTCATAGTTTTTCTGATCCCAGAACTCTGAACTCTGCCTTCCTTAGCAGCTTAGGGCTTTCACGCTCAGTGAATCTCCTCAAGATTGCCAGAGCTCCAGCCATCATGTCTGCATTCCAGAATGGAAGGAGGAGGAATAAAGGAGAGATGAAAGGCAAAAGGGCACATACAAACTGATTTCTCTTAAGACTTCCTGAACAAGGATGAGGAGACAAGGGAACACATTTACACAGTTGGTGGGAGTGTAAATTCGTGTAATCCTTATGGAAAGCAGTATGGAGATGCTTCAAAAAATTGAAAATGGAAATTCCATAGGATCTCATCATCCCACTTCTGGGTATTTACCCCCAACACACTAACTCACAGTTATATGCTCTCCCGTGTTTATTGCAGCTTTGTTTACAATAGCCAAAAATTGAAAACTACCTAAGTGCCTATCATCAGATGAATGGATAAAGAAAATGCAATATATATATGATCTATCTATATCTCACAATGAAATACTTTTGTCAGAAAGATATAATCTTGTCATTTGCAACGACATGGATGGAACTAGGCAGGGTTACCTGAAGAGAAATGAGTCAGAAGGAAAAAGACAAATGCCAGATGATCTCCCACATGTATGGATTATTAGAAAAACGAAGCAAAGGAAGAGTCAAAATAAAACCAGCCCTTTGACATTAACAAAAGAACTGAGGCAACCAGCAGGAAACAGGACGGGGGTGGGAGCAAGAGGCTGTGGAGTCCACTGGACAGTGGTGGGGGACTCTGGTAAGGTGGTGGTGGGCAGAATGTGTTGTCATACATTTGAGGAATGGGGAAACTGCACATATAGGTTTATATGACTGTCAATCAAAGTTATCTCAATAAATATTAAATAAATAATGAAAAGACTTCCTGAAAGTCACAGTTAACAATGCCTGCTTACATCTTACTGACAAGCCAGGAAAGGTGGGAAAGCTGGGAACGGTGGTCTTTCACAGGGATACACAGCCAGTAACTATTGAGCGAGTAGTCTTCACCTCTCCAAGGAAGTCTCAAAAGTGACAGGAGGCAGTCAGAGATCTGGTTTGGCACCCAGTGACAATTCTCCCTGCCCTCAGTCCACTCCCCAGTCAATTGTATGCGGCATTGCAGAGACCAAAGAAACATCTGCGGGAGAGCCCAGCACACAGAGCTTGGGAGCCACCTTTCTGAAACCAGAAGGTGCACATGGGTTCTTCAAGGCACTTCCTAAGAATAACAAAGCACTGGCCATTTATTATATTTACCTTCTGCCAGGACATGTGTGAGGTCCTTTGTCTTCTCTCTGTCATCTCATTCTCACAACTACTCCATGAGGAAGCCACAGTTGAACTCAGCCTACAAAGGTGCAAATTGTGTAACTGTCAATTACTGGCAATAATGTTTTACCTGGTCACAGTTTGTAAGTAGGATGGCAGGATTGAAACCTAGTTCTGACTCTTGTGCCTAAGTTCTTACCTAACACACTGCACCTGTGTTGTCCCATGCTGGGATCATTGGTCATAAGCAGCTCTGTATATTTACATGCAATTCATGAAAACGGAATGAATGAAAATGTCAGTTCCTCGCTGGCACTAGTCACATCTCCAGTGCTCAGTAGCCATAGCAGGCTAGATGTTGCCACATTGGAGAGCAAAGTTCTAGAACATGTCAACATCCACCGAACGTTCTCTTGGGCAAGGCTACGCCAGAGGAATGGATCATTTCTGGCTTCTGATCCTCCTCATAAATGAGGTAATGAGATTATTCCTTCCTTTCTCCAACCGCTTTTCCTGTTTTCCATTGCCCTGTCTTGTTATGCTGCACAGGTCAGCCAAGCAAAAAGATATAAGAACTTCTGAAAAAGAAAATACCCTGAAAGTTGAAAAAGCAGCAGCCAGCAATCTTTCTGTTACTTCAGTACTTCCCTTCCGGTCAGGGGCGCTATTGTGGGGAGCAGAGTTGGTTTGATAACAAAGTGGTGACTGGCATTTGCTTTCATCTGGGTTCACAGGGCCACCCCTGGCCTGGCGTGAATTCTGCACACAAAGCTGCAGCCCCTGATCTTTTCCTTCCTTTCTTTAGCGTTTATCTTTCCCTTTTCTCATTTTGGCACATGCCAAATGTGTTTCGATTTAAACCTGCTCTTTTAAAAGGTTGCAAAGCTCCCAGCTGCTACCAAGTCAGATTGTTAAGAACACATTTGCATCTTTTCTCTGTTGCTGCCTTCATTACACATAAAGGTATTTAGTAATAGAAGAATAGCTGATGGGTCTGAACTATAATAAAAGGTCTTGCCAAAAGCCATTTCCTCTGTCAAGAGAGAGCTTGCTAGAAGACAGTGGGAAGCCATGATTCATTCTTATGCCACCAGCATTACTGCACGAAATTCAGTTCACTCTGGGAATGGCTGTCACATGATCTTTAAGCCCTCACAGAGTTCTCAGTCATGTTCTGCAGCTACCATCGATGACGCGACTAGAAAAGTACGGCAAGAGGAGAACTGCATAATTTTTGACTGATCAGATTCAGCACTTTGTTTGCAGGATGTGGGCCTGTTTTTATGAATAAGCTGTTATTGGAATGCAGTCGTGCTCATTCAGTTATATTGGCGTTTGACTGCTTTTGCCTCACCGCAGTAGAGTTATGCCAGGAAAAGCCAAAAAGCACTATTTGACCCTTTCTTAGCCCCTGTCTTAGAAGGCAGGAGTTGGAGTCGACCAGAGGTCACAGCCCTCTCTAGTTTGGAAGGGTTGCCACAGACCCTCCCCACTGGGGCAGGATGCTGTCATCCTACCCCTGCAGGATGGCGTCAGCCTCCTTACCTGCGTGTCACTTAGTCCCCTGCAGTCTATTTTCCACACTGCAGTTGAAATGACCTTTTGAAATAAGACATTTATTGTCACTGCTGTTCCCCAAGCCCTCTAAGAGCTTCCACTTCAAAGAGAGCAAAATCCAAAAGTCCTTAAAGTGAGCTGCATGACCTACCAACCATGTCGCCTCTCTGAGCTGTTTGCTTCACCTGCTTCCCTCTGCTGTAAACTCACCATCCTCTTCAGGGAACCCTGAACAACCAGGCACTGTCTCCGCCCCTGCGCAGAAGTGGCTCATTGTCATCAAAGCTACCCATCCTCAGTGTGGCCTTGTTCCTGGGGGGCAGCCACACAGTCAGATCTATGGCATTTGGGTGTTACCTCATGACCAGGTCTCACCAAGGGAACTCAACAAGAAGAGGTGTGTGTCACTTCTGGCTGGAGAGTTTGGGTCATAAAAATTGTCTTGCCATCTCTTTGCCCACTTCTAGGTCCTTGGAAACAGGAAAAACACAAGACAGCAGGCATTTGAGTCTCTGGAGCCCAGTGAGGAATGCTACCCACCAGCCAACAGTGTAACATTGGATGGGGACATGAGTAGTAAGTAAGCATTTGTTGTGCCATATTGGGATTGTCCAGTTCTGTCATGACAGTGTTGTTACTGAAAGCAATGGATCTGTTCTCTGGTGAGCGTTGATCAATAGATGCAAACTAATGTTTCTTTAAACAAAGAAAGGTTTATTTTTATAACAAGTAATGAGATAGCAGGATAATCCTGAAAGCACTACCTCCATGAATGACCTGCTCAAGGAGGCTTTACAGGGGTTCAGTTGTGAAAGTGGGTGGCTAGGGGAGAGTCCACGTCTTCTGCGCAGGCAGTCACTAACCTTCCTTATGCTTGGTCATGCTTGCACCTACCTGGCATATGCAAAACAAAATGGCAGCCAAACTCCTCCTCTGGGTTATGATTTTAATGTTAAAATGAAGCAATGTCACCCTTACGTCATAGTTGCTCTGTGTCCACTCAAGCTGTAGGGTGGGTCAGGATCAAAGATTTACTTTATCTACTTCCCTCAGGCATTTATCTATTTTATTGTTTAGAACTACTTTAGCCAGGGTGTTTGGAAGCTCAGGGCTTCAAAATTAGCCTGAGGGGTCAAAGGAAGCTCCCCAAAGGAAGACGCACCTGGGAGGGTTTTGCTGCAAGAAGAAGGAGGAGTTGCTCCTGGCTTCAGGTGGGTTTGGAGAACCCGGAGCAGTTTGATCCAGTGTGAACTCAAGGGAAGATGGGAAGTGGGGCAGAAAGCCTGTGGGCCCGGATCATGAACAGACTTGCTTGTTGTGCTCAGAGGCTTGAATCAGACCCTGAGAGCGATGGGAATCAGGCAAGAGAGGTCTACACAAGAGAATGGCATAATCAGGGCTATGTTTTATGAGCTTCCTTCTGGCAGCAACCTGCAAACGGTATTGGCAGGGGCATGAGATTGGAGAGCAGGTGAGGCAAACAGATGGAGATGAGCTGGGTCCTTCAGAAGCCCAAGCTCTGCCTGTTGGAAGGCAGCACAAATCACATGGCTCAGCGTTAGCCAATAAGAGCTCTAGGAGCAGTTTCCTCTTCCTCCCTAAGCCAAGTGAGGGGTGGGTGCCATTTTGGACTAGTTTCATAAAATCAAGGCTCCAGGAGAAGGCAGGGGCTTTAGGCAGTGACATCTCTGATCCCTGAAGGAGCTCTGCGTTCTGCTTTCTCGTCTACCCAGCAGGGACCCCCAGCGATGGTAAGCCTGGTGAATTATTGCTGCAGCTAATGCCTGTGAATATGCCAAGGGTCTCACATGTCCAGCTGAAGGGAGGATGTTGGGAGACTTGGGTGCTCTGGTCTGTCATGTTGTAGGCTAAGTGTTCAAGGTCTTGGAATCTGAGGAGCAACCAGGGAGGGGACACTTAGGGTGTGTAGACCACGCAGCTGCATTTCAGATGAGTGGGGTTGGCATTCTCCAGTTAGGAGAGACCAAAGAGGAGGCCAGCCATGGACCACTGTAAGCACTCAAATGTCAGCAGTTGACCATCCAAGACTCTTGGTTTGTATCTCAACACCAGGTGCCATCCATGGGGCAGCATCCACACCGGAGAAGAAGTCCCGTTACTTTCATGTCTAACAACTCCCGAGTTCACCCAGCCATGGGGCACTTGCTGAGAATCCCAAGGATGGGAAGATGAAGGGGGACCTCTCAGGTGTGCAGATCATTCTTGGAGTTAGGGCTCTGGTGTCCAGGAATGAGCCATGAAAGCTGGGGAAGGCGGAGACAGCCCTCATTTCCCATGTGGTTGGAGCTGTGCATTGGAGGTGCTTAGAGAAGTCCCAAGGTCCGTGAGGAACACGGGTGGAATGTGTAGTTTGAGCGAGGCTGGAAACAGCACACCAAGTATAGGAGTGACAGTGCCCAAGACAGAAGGGTTACTGCCCATGACAGGCATTTGCAGGCTGTCTGTGGCTCTTGTTCATTCTGCCTGGGCGGTATGGGGGTTGAGCTGGAAGCTTAGCAAGCCTACAAATGAGTCAAGTGGGCAGGTGAGGACTCATTTGCTTGCATAGGGGGAGCTGCCCTTCATGTCCAGCCACTTGTTGCCGCAGGCACTGGAGCCGGTGTCATTGGAACGTCTGACTCCTTTAAGTCAAGTGGAAGATCTAGATTGTTCTGGGCTGTGTCCTCAGTTGATTTTTCTAGCTGAGGCTGTACTAACAAACCGCCCCCAGATGTCAATGACATATAACAGCAAAGGCTCATTTCTGTTCCTGTTTCCTATTTTGCAGCTAGGACTCTTCTCTGCATGTCTTCTCTGTCCAAAATCCAAGCTAAAGAGCAGCCCCCCTCCTAGATGTGCCTTCTCATAGCTGACAGAAAGGATCCCCAGACCCACGTGATGCCTCTTCAAGTACCTGCTTCCAGGCACCTATGCTCACACCGCGCCAGGCAAAGCAAGTACCCGGCTGAGCCTGAGCAGTGGGGAGAGGGTGGGCGCCTCCCTCACCTCTGCAGGGAGACAGTGCTGCTCACATGGCCACTGGAGGGCAGGCAAAGGATAACTGAGGCAAGTATGCCATCTGCCACACTCTGTTTTTAAATGTTGGCAACTGAATCATGTCGTAAATGCTAGGTTGAGCCAAGCAAAACACAGGGAACCATGGCCGCTCATTTATAACCTCTAATTTATGGAATCAGAGGTGGAGTGAACCATCTTGCTATCTTCCTGAAACAGTCTCAGAATCCCCTGAGTATGAGTCCCCCCAAAGAGAAAAATGGTTACTTTGCCTTAAAATTATGGGTGAATCTATACTGCCTCCTAGTAACCACTACTTCCTTTTATAGGTGCTCATAAATTCCCTTTTCAATAATTCATTTGTAAATATTACCCAGAATCTAGGTCACTTGGCATTCTCTGATTTTCAGAATCAGCTTCTTTCATTGTTTGCATCTAGGACAGTATTGGTCTGGCTCTTATGTCACAGCCTTACCTGTTTTGTTGTCCATGATCCCTCAAAGATTATTGACAGACAATATTACAATTGTATTTGCAAGATCTCTTAGTGCCCAGGGGTGAAAGGGTTTCAGGGCTGGAAATCCAACTCCAATAGTAAGAAGTTCTTTTACATCCCCTTAGTTATTTCTTTGTACAGATGTTTCCTGGATGAAGCTGAACTCTGACATTTGCTTTGTGAACTAGGCAGGTAGAATCTGAAGAGACTGCTATTCAAATCTGCACTGATCTCTGCAACGAAGGAGAGGATGTTTATTTCATTCCATACATACATACATATGACGTAAGTGACTGCTCTGTGTTCACCATTATCTGGATGATATTTTTGGATCTGGATGATAAATGTTTTGTTTTGGTGGAATATGTAGTTGCATATGATTGACTGAGCCCAAGATAAATCTCTACAATCTTGCCTTCAGAAAAAGGGAGACATATTTCTTAACTCTGTATGAATGCAGAGTATGACCTTGTTTACTTATTCCTGCAGCATTCGGAGTATTTCTGGCCTGAGAGATTGTTGTGGAAGCTAAAGAGGACAATGAGGGATGCTTGACAGTGTCCTTGCCGCTCCTTGGAAGAGACTATAAAAGAGAACTAAGAGTGCTGGGAGCAGCGTAAGGGTCGACAGCTCCTGCCCTTCGTGTGACGTTATTAAAGACTGATCACCCCAAAGCCCTTTGGACTGTTGTGTGCTGATAGGGCAACTCTACTCATTACCACAGGACAAGATCACCGGCCTGGGTGAGACCTGGGTTTCCCAGGGGAATGGATGTCCCCTTAGTCGTCAGAGAAGAGTAGGAGGTAGAAGAGAAGAGGAGCATTGAGAGAAGACCTGAGAACTCCTCACATGGGTAATTGCGCCCCTGCAGGAAGACAGTGCAGGTGAGACATGAAACATCTCTTAGCCAAGGAGTAACACTAGGCCTTGTGTCCAACTCCAGTACCAAGTTCATCCTGGTGGCGGGATGGCCCTGCCAGGAAAGAGGCCTGCCTTATCCTTACCACCTATTAACCAAATCCTCTGCTTAAGGGGCTAAGCCCACCAAGTGGGGACTCCTTCTGCTGGACCTGCCCACCTGACAGGGTGAGGGGAGGGATGCACTTTTTCTGTGTTGTCAACCGGATGAGCCCTTTACTTCCCCTGAAGGCATTTTCTACCTGCAAAGCCACGGGGGTGGGGTGGGGGGTAGTTTTTATAATTTGTACAAAAGCATTGTCCACATGAGATACACCTTTTAACTGTTGGTACTTCTCTGTTCTTTTATTGTGGAATGTGGAGTAAAGACCTGCAGAGAGTTACAGGCTTGTTGAGCTGCTGCCATCTGTCAGGAACTGTCCTGGACCCTGGAAACACATGGGCCGGCTGGCCGCAGACTAAACCTCTGCCCTTGTGCAGTTTGTGTTCTAGCAGGAGGACAGCTCTGTCTCAGCTGTGCTCTGGGAATCCAGGGGTGTTGTGTCCTTTGCTTCTGAGGGGAGGGCAGAGGGGCGCCCACACCTCTCCTCCCAGGCTGGCCTGGTGGTGGCAGCGTAGAACTTCTGGCTGTGACCAGTAGGGGCCAATCTCTTGAGTATCATTCACAGCAGGAGGAGATGAGGGTAGGGGACAGGTATTCAGAGCCTGGCACCCTGGGCATCTCAGAAACATCTGAGGAAGGCTTGGAGGGGGCTAACTCCTATGGGGGCATTTGGATGTTTGATGGGTGTGTGAAATCTGCTCATGGCAACTATGTGAG
Source organism: Solenodon paradoxus (assembly GCA_004363575.1). NCBI lineage: Eukaryota > Metazoa > Chordata > Mammalia > Eulipotyphla > Solenodontidae > Solenodon > Solenodon paradoxus. Next base: position 144,277 of record RJWH01002514.1, on the reverse strand, counting down.
GCTTCTTTCTCTCTAACCCACATTAATTCTGCCTTTTCCAGTCTGAAGATCAGTCTTCTTGACGGAGAATTTGGAAGTCAAGTACAATTTGAGTTCTGCTTTCTTACTGTCATCTGTTAACAAAATATAATTAGTCCCAATTAGCCTCAATTAGCCTCCCTTTCCTCTCAAGCTGTCTGTTCATGCAGTCTCTGCTCACAGAGACCTACCTAACCCCTCTCTGGACATTTCTGAAGCCTGCCTTCCCACTGGGCTCAGAGACCTCATGGATTGGGTGGCTTTGCGAAAGCCTGCTCCTGTCTGGGTCCCTGTCACTTGCTCTTCTGCGGAGTGGAGCCCAGGGTTAGGTTCTGGGGAGTTGTTCCTCTCCTCTCTCTTTCTTTGAATTATGAAGGCTGAAACTGTCAGCAGCACGAGAATTTATCGGATACCCCGCATCTCCTAGAAGGAGATTCCCAGCTACTCCTGCTCTAGCCTGCTACCGTCGCCCCACTTTATCAGATGAGGCTTCGAAGGCTTGCACTTGCCTTTGAGCCCTGAGGGCAGTCACTCACATGCGGACAAATGGGCACAGAAATGACAGCTCAGCAGCAGACAGCCATCTGGTGGAATTCCCACGTGCGCCTCTGTGGGCAGCCACTCATGTCAGTGACACGGCCCCCACCCGCCCCCTTCCACCGCTGATCCGCTTCTGGTTTCTAGCATCTGGTCCTAGGGTCCTCCTCCTACCTGTCTCTGACTCTTAACTTGCTTTCTACATTTGACTCATTCACGTCACCTAGCTTCTACCCTTAGATTGACCCTCAGTCCCTATTTGTCTCCCCTTGAGTCATCATTTGCACTTAGTGCAGCTCCAGAGCCCAGTGCGCTTAGCTCCTGCCTGGCTCCAGCCAGCTGTGTTTCCAAGCCCTGACCCTTCTCCCAGTAAGCCAGATCTGCCCTCTGCCCCACCCGGGTGCTGACTGTGAGGTTTCTTAGGAACATGTCTCTAATATCTGAATGTGTAATCTCAGTCCCCTGTCTCTTCTTATCCTCTCCAATCGTCTGTCGACCCTCACGGCATGTGGATTTCCATGCAGGTGCCCTCATCTGAACACATGGTGACTCTTGACTTTCCTCCCCACCTACTCTGTCTTTTGAAAAAGCAACACCTCCGTTGCCATCATCCCACCCACTCCTCTCAGGCTAATGAAATGGCTCAATTACATTTGTTTTCCTAGTTGTAGTCCCAGGGTCGCTTTAGTTAGCGCCTATACACTGTCCCCCATGGCATAGGCTTCTAGGATGACAAATTGTATCCTCCTAGTTATTTTGTTCCTGGGGGATAACTAGACATTTCCCCCATTCTTGTCATTTCCATTTCTTTTCTTTCATCAAGCTCTATAATTTTGCTGCCCTAGCTGGTGCTTTGTTTAGAACATTTTTGGCTCAAAAAACGAGAAATTCAAGTCTAATGAGTTCAGTGGTAAATTTTGTGAACTCATATAGCCTGAACCAGAGGGCTAGGAATAGAGTTGACATCACTGATGACTTGGCCGGAACCGGAGCTCTCTGGACACGCTTCACTCCTCTTGCCTTCTTGCTGCAGGGCAGCTGGATGCTCTTTGAGTGGGTGCCAGTAACTCCGGGTTCATAAGTTACCAGCTGTGATGTCAGACAGGGCAAGTCAGGGCTTTCTTCTCAGTCCAGAAACAATGAGAAGCGCCATATTGGTGTCTTGGGTGGTTGAGTCATCCCTGAGACCAAAGGCAAAGTTGGAAAAACCCTTATAGAATCTCATCTTTGGGAGCAAGTTTGAAATTCAAGGATGACTGTTCCAAGAAAATAAAGGTATACCAATGGACAAATGCTCAAATGAAGTACATCCTGGCTCTGACCATCCGACATCCATTCCCCTCTGAACCCTCTTCCCGATGTTGGAGGAAGTCTTCTCCAGAAATCTTTCTACTTGGTGTATTAGTCAGGGGACTCCAGAGAAACAGAACCAAAGAACCAATAGGATCTCCCTGTATCTATCCTAATAAAGAAATTTAATTTAAGGTATTGATTTACACAATTATGAAGACTGAGAAGTCTCATGATCTGTAGTCCTCAAGCTGGAGACCCTAGAACTGGTGGTGCAGTCCAAGTCTGAATTTAAAGTCCTGAGGTATGAACCTAAGGGAGTCTATCTTGAACAGTGCTATCTTAAGTCTTAATTGATCTTAAGACTGATTATTCTCTTTCAAATATTTCATAAAAACCAGTTCTTGGAAGCTTTAACTCACTCTTTCCTAAGATACTCCCAGGATATCTTTTCAAAGTTAATTTAACATTTGTTGAGGATACTTTGCTTTACAAGATTATATAAACCTGTATGTGCAGGTTCTCCATTCCTCGGATATATGCCAACACACCCTGCCCACAACCAAATTACCAAAATCTCTTCACCATTGTCCATTAAAACCAGCACCTCTTGCCTCCATCCCCACTTCATTGCCTCTTGGTAACTTAGTTCTATCGCTAATGTCGAAGAGTTGGTTTTTTGTTTAGCCTCTTTTGCTTTGCTTTTAAAGTCTCAATTGGAGTAAGATCATCCATGTTTCTCTTTCTTCTTCTGACTTATTTCACTTAACATAATGCCCTCTAGTTCCATCCATGTTGTCTCAAAGACAGAATTTCCTCTTTTTAAGGACTCTAGTATTTCATTATGTACAAATAGCACATCTTATTTATCTATTCATCTGATAATGGGGACTTGGGTAGTTTCCAATGCTTGGGTATTGTAAATAATGCTGAAGTAAACATGGGAGAGCATATATCTCTGTGAATTAGTATTTTTGTGTCTTTTGGGTAAATACCAAGGAGTAGGCTGGCAGGATCATATGGGATTTCCATTTTCAATGTTTTGAGGCATATCAGTACTGCTTTCCAAAACGGTTGCACCAATTTGCACTCCCACCAACAGTAAAAAAAAGTGTTCCCTTATTTCTACATCCTCGCCAACATTTCTTGTTTCCAGACTTGTGAGTAATAGCCAGTCTTTCAGGTTTAAGGTGGCACCTCATTGTTTTGATTTGCATTTCTCTGGTAACAAGTGAGGAAGAACATTTTTTCATATGTCTATTGGCCATCTGTATGTCTTCTTTGGAGAAATGACTTTTCACTTCTCCTGCCCATTTTTTGATTGGGTTGCTTTTCTGTTGTTGACTTTTATGAGCTCTTTGTATATTTTGCATATTAAGCCCTTGTCAGATAGATGAAATGCAAATATCTTCTCCCAGTCAGTAGATTGTCTTTTTGTTTTGGTTATCATTTCTTTCATTGTGAAGATGCTTTTTAGTTTCAGTTTAGTCTCTTTGCTTTTATTTCCCTTGACACTGGAGTTGAGTCCCCAGAGCCATCTATAAGGCTGATGGCACGGAATGTCTGTCTTATGTTATCTTCCAAGTATTTGATAGTTTCTGGTCTTACGTCCAAATCTATAATTCATTTGAATTAATTTTTGTGTGTGGTGTTAAAAGAATAGTCTAGCTACATTCTTTTGCATGTAGCTGTCTAGTTTTTTCAACACCAATTGTTAAAAGACTTTCCTTTCTCCATCATATGTTGTTGTTTTGTCATAAATTAAATGACCATTTGTAAGTGAGTCAATTTTAGTCCACCGATCTGTATCTCTGTTATTATTCCAATACTATACTTTTTTTTTTTTTTTATCTATCACTTTGTAGTGTAGCTCAATATCTGGGAATGGATACTTCCATGTTTGTGTTTATTCAAGTGATTGTTTTGGCTATTTGGGGTCTTTTGTTATTCCATATAATTTAAAAATTTTTGTTCTATTTTCTTGAAACCTGACCACAGGATTTTTATGGGGACTTCGTTAAACCTATATATTGCTTTAGGTAAGATTATCATTTTTACGATGTTGATTCTCCCCAGCCTTGAGCATGGGATCTTTCCACATCTTTGTATCTGCCTCTATTTCTTTTAAGAAAGACTCATAATTTTCATTGCACAGGTATTTCACGTCCTTCGTTAAGTATATTTCAAGGTACTTGATTCTTTTTGCTTCTATTGTAAAAATGGTAGTTTTCTTGATTTCATTCTTTTCTTTCATATTATTTGCTAATAGAAGTGCAATGGATTTTTGTGCATTGATTTTGTAGCCTGCCTCTTTCCTGGGCTCATTGATGAACTCTAGTAGGTTTTTGATGAATTTTTTTTTTACTGTTTTCTATATATGTATTATCATGTCATCTGTAAATGTGATAGTTTTACTTCCCCTTTTCCAACTTAGATTCCTTTTATTTTTTCTTCTTTCCTAATTGCTCTGACCTCCAGAACAATGTTAAATAGCAGTGGTGAGAGTGAACAGCCTTGTCTTGTCTCTCATCCTAGAGGAAATGCTTTCAGTTTTTCACCATTGAGTATGACATTGGCTGTAGATTTATCATATATGGTCTTAATTATTGTGAGATATGTACTTCTATTACCTCTTCAATTTCCTTGCTTGCTGCTCAGGTTTTCTATTTATTCTGGCTTTATTCTTGTTAGGCTGTATGTTTCTAAAAATCTGTCCATGTCCTAGAAGTTGTCCAATTTATTGACATAAAACTGTTCATGGTAGTCTCTTATGATGTTTTATATTTGTGTTATTTGTCATAACTTCTAGTTATTAGAATTTTCCTCCTTTTTTTCTAATTGAGTCTAGCCAAAGGTGTATCAATTTTGTTTCTTTTTTCAAAAAATCAGCTTTTCGTTTCATTGATCTTCTGGGTTTTTTTTTATTTCTAGTTTGTTTATTTCAGATAGAATTTTTATTATTTCCTTTCTTCTACTGACTTTTGACTTGAATTGTTCTTTTTGTACTTGTTTTAGATATAAGGTTATATTGTTTATTTGCATTTTTGTTTGTTTCATGATGTAGACCTGGATTGCATTAAACTTCCCTCTTAGTACTGCCGTTGCTGAATTCCATAAATTCTGGTAGCTCATATCTTCATTCTTCTTTTCTGCAAGTACTTTTAGAATTATCTTTCGATTTCCTCCTTTACTCGAGTCATTCAGAAGCATGTTGGTTAGCCTCCAAATATTTAGGAATCTCTTTCATTTTGTGGTTGATTTCTAGTTTGAAGTCATTGTGATTGGAGAAGATGCTTAGTGTGATTTTAATCTTTGTAGATTTGTGAGGCATGATTTGTGTCCCAACATATGGTCTGTCCTTGAGAATGCTGCTTATGCACTTGAGAGGAATGTGATTCTGCAGTCATTGGATGAAGTGTTTGGGATATGCCTATTAAACCCATCTGTTCAAATTCGTTATTTAAAACTGTTGTTTCTCTGTTTATTTCCTGCCTGGTTGATCTGTCCATTGTTGTAAGTGCAGTGTTGGAATCTCCTAAAATTATTATATTGCTGTCAACATCTTGCTTTAGTTCTGTTAATAATTTTGATCTTCCTTCGTTTGACAGGTGTATTAATAAATATGTCTTTATTGCTGAATTGACCCCTTAATCATTATGTAATATTTGTCTCTGTCTTTCAATATTTTCTTTAGTTAGAATTCTATTTTATCTTAAGCGTGGCTGTCCCTATTTTTTTTGCTTTGTTACCATTTGACTGTAGGATTGCCTTCCAGCCATTGACTCTGACCCTGTATCTTTTGAATATAGATAAAGCTCCTGAATGAAGTAGAAAGTTGGGTTATGTTTTTTGATCCATTCAGCCACTCTGTGCCTTTTAGTTTGTAAGCTCAATTCATTAATATTTATGGTGATTTATTTATATATAACTATTTATTGCCATTTTGTTAATCATTTTCCAGGTGTTATTACAGAGAGTGCCTTTGTTCTTTAGCTTCTTAGGAAGCAGTTATATTGTGATTGTTTTCCCATTTTATTTTTTTTCTCTGCTTTTTGTCTGGAGATATGTTTTAAAGTTACTCTGGGGGTTTACATGAAACTCTCTATGCTTATATCCTGTTCTTACTTGCAAACAAGTTAGTCTTGAACTCATTCTAACTGTCCACACTTTTACTCTCACGTCTTCCTCCCCGCTTCTTATATTTTGCTGTCTTGCTGCTTTTAAGCAGGGTTTCTTTACAGTTTATAGGACTTCTTTTAGTATTTTTGTAAAGCTAGTTTTGTGGTGATGAATTCTTCTAGCTTTTGCTTATCTGAAAAAGATTTTTGTCATTCTTTCAATTCTAGGTGATAAATCAGTGTCTATCAGTGTCTAGTATTCTTGGTTGGCAATCCTTTTCTTTCAGTACTTTGAATATATCATGCCATTCCCTTCTGGCCTATAAAGCTTCAACTGAGGAATCCACTGACAGTCCTGCAGAGGGTCTTTTTATGTAGCATTTTTCTTTAACTTCTTTCAAGATTCTTTTTTTTAATCATGTATTTTTGATATTTGAATGATGCTGTGTATTTGTATCTCTGCAGGTCTGTCTGGATTTCTCTGTTTGGAACACTGAGCTTCCTGGGGCTGGAGGTCTGCTTCTTTCCTCAGGTTAGGGAAATTCTCAGTTATTATTTCTTCAAATACAGCTTCTGTACCCTTTTCGCTCTCTTTTCCTTCTGGGACCCCTATGATGTAAATGCTGTTCCTCTTGATGCTATTCCATAGGTCTCATAAGCTGTCTTTGTTTCTTTTTTTTTTTTTCTCTTTGCTGACCTGCTTGAGTACATTCCACTACCAATCTTCTAACTCACTGATTCTGTTGGAGGCTTATTCCTACTGTCTCTACTGTTTAGCCTTGTATTGTGTTCTTTATTTCAGCTATTCTGTTCACGGAATTGTTTTGAACTGCCTCGTATCTTCTCTCTCTTTGTTGTAGTCCCTCCATTGTTTTCCTGATTTCAGTTAGTATGATTGTTGCTGTTGCTTTAAGGTCTTCATCAGGTAGTTTGCTTAGGTCTGGTTTTTGTTTTTGTTTTGTTATGTTTTCAGATTTTCCCCTGGGGTTTTGTTTAGATTCATCATCTCATGTACACATTTGTGTCTCTTCAGTCTGTTTAGCATTCTGTATTTATTTCTATGGGCTAGGCTTCCCTGATGTAAGGCTTTGTTCTAGGGTGTCAAATTACACAGACTAGACCTGGATCTTTGTTTGGCGTTGAACTTTCTGCAGCTGTGTGATAGCAACACTAGTCAGACCTGCTAAAGCTCTAAGGTGAGCCTTGTGTTGAGTCCTGAGAGTGCAGTCTGCAGGGCTGGAGTTGGCATAGGGAATGTAAAACATTCCCTTGAGTCACAGGTATGAAAAAAGTCCACAGAGAGAGAGTTGTGGGAGCATAGTCAGCAAGCAGGCCACAGTTCCAGCACAGCCCGAGGAATGGAGAGAGCCAGTAGCTGCTGAGAGAGCCTCCCTTCTAAAAGTCAGTTCTCCAGAGAAGCTGCAGTCCCAACACATTTAGGCCTTGGAGTGGAATTTCTGGAAGGCTGACAGCATGGAAGCACACTGATGGTGGAGGGGCAAGCATTTACTCCCAGAGACTTTCCTGTAATGGTAGCCTCCTGTGCTGGCTCCTTTTGGGAGCTGCTTCTCTGTTTACTGGGTGCTATTCCTCTTTTCACCCCATGCCCCCTGGCTCAATGGCTGCAAGCTAACTTGGAAGTGCTTGCTGCCAGAGAGTCTTTTAACTCCAAGGGCATGTCAGTGTCACCTGATTCTTTCCATAGCCTGGAGATTTGGAACAGAGAGATGTGGGACTGAGAAAGATCAACCTCTCCTACCTTTTTTGGAGGCATATGTCCTCTGACTCTGGTCCCATTTCTTTTCACAGATTATGGTGGCCAAATAAATATTTTCTTAATTGCTCTGTATAGTGGAAGGAGTCTGAGATTTTAACAGTCTACCATCTTGGAACCAAAATACAAAACTCACTCTGAGGATACCTTCAAGAGACAAAGACACATGGGAAATGTCTCCAGGATATTGGCTTCAGTATTTTCACATTAATCTTTTGCTTAGTTAAATGACAAGGTAAACACATACCAGAGGGATACTAAGACGACCCCTTAGTTTTGAGTATGTGTGGATATTACCTCAACTGAAGCTCCAACGACCAGATCCATTATCAAGGACCTCTATATGTCAGTTACCCCATTAAATTACTGTTATATCTATCTATAATGGACAAACCTTATTCTTCATATTCAAAATATCTTCTCAGTTAAGAGGAGCTTAATCACTCCCACAGCCAAACACCTGAGAACCAGAAAGAAATGAATCTGAGAGCAGAATCTGAGAGCAGCTACCCCATACCTAGCAGTCAAAGGAAAGGAGGGAAAAAGAAAGGAGGAGGACTGAGAGTGGGAGGAGGAGGGAGAGGGATTCTTATTTCTTCCATACTTTGTTTCTCTTCAGATCCTCCATAGATTAGATGAAGCTGATTGAGGAGGACAACCTGATTTACTGAGTTTACTGATTCAATACTAATCACTTTCAGAAACACCCTCAAAGACAGTGATGCACACTCTGTGGCCCACTTAGCCATCATATTTGGCAACTTGTTAAAGGCAATTTTGACCCCAGGTGCTGAAGTTTTCAAAATAAAACAAGGCTGGACCCCTTTTATTTATGACAAAGAAACAGCACACAGAATCTCAATCTGTAAAACAGATAAGAGTGGGCTTGCTGTCATAGAGGTTTTCTCCACAGGAAATCTGATTCCACAGTGCTCAGTGAACAAGTCACTGCAACAGAAAAACATGTTACATTCTCTGTAACTTCCCTTACATTCCCCCTCACTGACAGTGTGACTTGTATATGTATGTGATTTAATCTCTACCCAAGGGATGATCAGTTGTCTAACTGGGAATGCACACCCCAAGGGTGGTTAGCTAATATTTACCAAAAACAGCCGTGCTCCAGAGGCAGGAACTGAGTTCATTGCTTATCATCATCTCCAGTAATCATCAGAGTCTTGTAACAAGCATAATAGATGTCAGAAATGTTTTCCGTTGGTGACATGGTTGATGCTCAAGAGGATTAGATAAGGTATTGCAGAGATGCATCCTACTTGGAAGGAACAAGATGTAAGAGTCCTGAAAGTGCTTCCTTTCACCTGGACTCAATTACCAAACAATCCTGGATACAGATGCTGATTCAGTGGTTTAGTGTTTGCCTGATTCTAATTTAATGGCTAGCAGACAGCTGCCTTTAGTATATTGTTTGCGTCATATAAACCTGTCATAAAATGTTCTATCAGAATAGAGAAGGACAAAAAGAAATGACAAGACATCCCCTGCTCATGGTTGGGAAAAACACAACTTCATTTAAATGGCCATCTTACCTAAAGCAATACACTGGTTTAATGCAATTCCCATTAAAATCCCACAGGCTTATTTCCAGGAAATAGAACACAAAATCTTAAAATTTTCATGAAACAACAAAAGACCCTGAATAACCGAAGAAATCATGAGAAAAAAATAACAAATCTGGAGGGATTACACTCCCAGATATTGAGCTATATTACAAAGTGATAGTGATCAAAATCGTATGTTTCTGGAATACTAGCAGAGGCATAGACCAGGGGAATAGAACTGAATCACCAGAAACTGACCCACTCACATACAGTCAATTAATTTATGACCCAAAAGCATACGATGGAGAAAGGAAAGTCTCTTCAATAAATGGTGTTGGGAAAACTGGACAGCCACATGCAAAAGAATGTAGCTAGACCACTGTCTACCACCATTAACAAAAATTACCTCAAAATGAACTAGAGACTTGGACATAGTACCAGAGACAATAAAATTATTGGAAGACAACACAGGAAGTCATCCCATGACATTAGCCTACAGAGGTCTTCGGGGACTCAACTCCGGCATCAATGGAAACAAAAACTAAAATAAACAACTGGAACTACATCTAAAAGCCTCTTTGCAGTGAAAGAAAGCATCAGCAAAATAAAAACACAACTTGGAGAAGATATTTGTATTTCATATTTCTAACATGGTTTAATATCCAAAATATATAAAGAACTAAAAAAACTCTAACAGAAAAATGGGTAATCCAATCAAAACGGGAAGATGAATTAGAGAGACATGTTTCTGAAGAAGATATCCAGATGGTCAATAGGCACATGGAAAGATGTTCCTACTTGCTGGCTATCAAGGAAATACAAATCAAAACAATAATGAAATAACACCTTAAACCTGACAGACTGGCTATTATCAAAAAGTCTGGAAGCAACAAATGTTGGTGAGCATGTGAAGAAAAGGGAACACTTTTACATTGTTGGTGGGAGTGCAAATTGGTGTAACTGCTTTGGTAAACAGTACAGATATTCCTCAAAAAGCTTAATATGGAAATTCCATATGATCCCACCATCCTACTTCTGGGTGTTTACCCAAAAGATACCAAAACAATCATCTGCAGAGATTATGCACCCCAATGTTTATTGCAGCCCTATTCACAATAGCTAAGAACTGGAAACTATCTACGTGCCCAATGTCAGATGAATGGATAAAGAAGATGGGGTGCATATATACAATGGAATACTACACAGCTTCTAGAAGAGATGAAATCCTGTCATTTGAATCAACATGGATGGAACTAGAGGGGATTATGTTGAAGTGAAGTAAGTCAAAAGAAAATTAGATTCTAGATGATCTCACTCATAGGTGGAATGTGAATGTAAAAAACAATGGAACAGATAAATCAAAAGCAACCCTTGGACACTTGCAGCAGAACTGCGGTTACCAATAGGGAATGGGATGGCGGAGAGTGTGGGTAAGTGGTGGCAGAGCCCACTGGACAGTAGTGAACACTTGGTGAGTTGGTGGAGGACAGGGTGTGCTGACATGTATCTTAGTAGTTGGGAAACTGCACATATGGGACACCTACACATATGAGTTTATTTTAATGTGTAAATTAAGTTACTGCAATAAAATTAAAAAAAAAATCTGTCAGAGCACCTAAAAGGACACAGAACTGGGTCTTCATTGAAATCACAGAGCAAGTTTTGTATCATCCCTCTGCCTATTTCATAATATATGTTTGTTGTATGAAGTAGGATTTAGGCAGCATTTAATCTGACATTTGCCTTTGTTATAATCTGTTAGAATGGTAATAAAGGGTATGAATCAACATCTTTACCTATGTAAGGTTGGATCCAACTATTGTGAGGACTGACACATTAATTTTGAGGGCCTACTTTAAGAAAAACCATTAAAATGACAAACATAAGATCACATACAAAATATATATATTTCTACATTTTTGACTGCATACTCTTTAATGGCCTCTCCATGTGACAGGTATCTTGTATTATTTTCTATAAAGAGAATAAAATAATTCAGTTCTTATCAAAAAGGTTTGTTATTGCTTTTTAAAATTAATAAAATATGCAACATTAATGAACATGTTTACTATTGTCCTTCCACAGGAAGCATGTACTCTAAAGAAATTTTGCTAAAATTGATTTTTTAAAATCTCTTCAAAAAAGAAAAAGAACATGGAGTGTTTATAATGGCACATACTGCATATAGAGTCTATTCCTGACAGAAGTTTCTTTACTAAAAATTGGTGAGTTATAATTTTGTGTGTTCTTATTGGAAGAATTTCCTACATATAAGCTTCTGACTTTATGTATAAACCCCGATTGTCACCCCTTTCTACGTTCATTCAGTGATGGTGTCATAGAAAAGATTCATGTCACCGCAGGCCATCCCTCTCCTGCATCATCTCATCATGTCACTGGGTAAACTTGTTCAGTGGGTAATAAAGAGTATTCCTCTACAGGACATGTAAGAGTCAGCTAACTAGATACATAAAGTCACACAAGAACATCCCATTAAATGTATTACCAACTCAAGTTATTTTAGCTAGATCCCCAGGATGCCAATATCCACTTAACACCACCTGACCAAAGGGCAGATTAGCTGAAAGGAATTAATAAAGGAAAGACAAGAATGCCTTAATTGATTGTGGTTCAAATATCTGCCCTTTGAAAAATCTATAAAAACATTTACCACAAAATTAAACAAATTGCTGGGGATTCTCCTAGAGTCTTAGAAAAGGACCATCAAATGAGATTCATATTTAGCTTCATTTGTTTCATAGTACATTGCCAATGCAGCAAACTTCAACTATTGAGGGCAATCAATATTACCTAATTGGAAGAAGTCAAGTTGCTTTAGGTGGGTTAACAATATATGGAAGACAAAGATTTTTCATTTACAAGCTCCTGATTATAAACATAAGCAAAACCAGTTACATATAAAACAACTGCCAAAAAATTTTACAAAACTACATAATCATAAGTGCAATTTAATATAGTAGAAACTACTTACAATTTTCAACGAATACTTGGTGAATTAACAGGGGTGGATGGATTACCCGCACGTGGTTTTCTAGAAAGAGTCAGCTTTGAGTTAGCTTTTGTAAGATGTGAGACACAAGGGAGGGAAGGTGTAATCTAGGAAGGCACATAATGTTTAAATAGACTGAAGAAGATTAAATTGTATATGGGGAATAGCTAACAATAGGCTGGAAGAGTGTGCATGAAGGAAACCATAAAAAATTATTTGATAGGGCAATTTCTGGTCGTTATGGAGTAACTGTTATACAACTAGTTCATCACGTGTAAACACCTAGGAAACTACTCAAAATATATAAAATCATTATTTTCAGGTATTGAACATCAGACACTCCAAATATAGGATTCCTGAGATAAGAACCAAATGAAGTAAGTCCTATTATTGCCTAAGATACACATGTCTGGGGTGAAACTCCCCTAGAAAAATAATGATGATGGAGAAAAGATCAAATACTACATTATTTGAAGAGCTGTAAGCTTGTGGGAACTCTAGTTGGAAGACAGTTCAGAACAGACAAAATGATAAGACCTTGCTGACAACCTAGGCATTGAGGCAAAACCCCAGAAAGTGTACAATTTACTAGCAGGGTGAAATGAGTCCTATAGAAAAGGCTACTCTAGACCCAACCTAAAAAGTCTCAAAGGGATCAAAGGGATCTATAATTAAATTAATTTATTAATATAACAACGTAATGTTCTTTAAAGCAACACAAGAAAAAATAACAATGCAATATGAACAAAAGCCAAATTCCAATCAAAACCGTAAGAAAACATTACCCATAATGAAGGGGAAAACCAATCAATAGAAGCAGATCTAGAAGTGAGAAATACATAATTACATAGGGATTTTAAAAAACTACTATAAACATGTTCAAGAAATTAATGGAAAACGAGCAAAATAAAAAAGATAAACTGAAATTATAAAAAGAAGCAACAAATCTAAAACTAAAATTTTTTAAAATATATCTGAAATGAAAAACCCACTGAACAGGCTTAATAACAAATTATACATTTCAGAAGAAAAGCTTAGTGAACCTGAAGAAAGTAAAATAGAAAACATCCAAATTAATGTGCATAGAAGAAAAGATCAAAAGCTAGAGAACAGAGACCCAGTAGTGTACAAACAAATCCTAGTAGGAGTGAAGAGGAGGGAGAAGTACAGAGAACATATTTTAAGAAATGAAATTTAGCACAAACTTTAGTAAACTTTAGTACAAAAGATCAAAGAAGCTTAATGAACCACAGGCAGAATGCACTCTAACACCATGCAGAAAAGGGAAAGGAAAGTAAGCTTTTACATTATAGATACAATAATATAGTATTTAAAGGTAAGCTATGGTAAATTAAAGATGTGTTCCTAAAAGCCGGGGATAAATAAGCTAAAGATAAGGCTACTACAGTGTGACACCCTTGCGACTCAGGTGGCTGAGGCCGCTGAGGTACACGCCCTTGTGAATAAAGACTGAGGAACTGGGTTTGAGACCCAGAGCCAGAGGTAAAAAAATAAATTAAAAAATAGACAATAGTGGAAATAAAATGAAATGCTAAAAAGTTTTTAATCCATGAAGAAAAAAGTAAATAAAACAAATAATAGATGGGACAACTAACACAGTCATATCAATAATTGTATTAAAGAGATGAAAACATCTACAGGCAGGAGACTGTCATATTGGGTAGAAAAGCAATAACCAACTATATGCTTTCTAAAGGACATGTTATTTTAATATAAAGATACACATAAGTTAAAAAATAAAGGATAGGAAAAAGGTACACCAAGAAAATACTAATTTTAAGAAAGCTAAACTGCCTACTTCGGTATCTGACAAAGTATTCTTCATGACAAAAAATATTTCCAGACATAAAGGGAAATATTTCATCATAATAGAAGGACCAGTTCATCAAAAGATGCACAATGTTCTATGTGTATTCACTTAAAAATAAAACTTACAAATACATGAAGAAAATACTGAAAATAGAAACACACAAATGCAAATGTGTAATTGGAGATTTCAACTCTTATTTCTCAGTAATTGATAAGGAGACAGAAAATTAGTGAGGATATAGAAGACCTGAAATAAACTATCCATTTATTGGATCTAATCGATATTTAGAATACATTCCACACAGTGACAGCAAACTACACATTCTTTTCAAGCATACCTGGGATATTTATCTTGGAGAACACAAAAGTACACACTAGGCTAAAAAACACACATTCTTTAATCAGGTCATACCAGAATTAAATTAGAAACCAGTAACAAAAATGTTTGTAAAATTGACAAACATTTGGAAGTTAAATAATACTTCCAAATAACTTTTGGATAAAATTAGAAAATATTTCTGGAAGTTAAAAAAATATGTTCAATTAAGTGGTAATTATATTTAGGGAGGAAGGGAAAGAGGGAAGGAGGGGAGGGAGGAAATCAAAATATGCGGGTGCATCTAAAGAAATGCCTTGAGGGAAATTTATAGTTTTATGCATACATTAGGAAACAGTTTTAAAAATCAATAAGCTTCTACCTTATAGAATTAGAATAAAGAGCAAATCGAATCTCAGTGAAATAGAAGAAAGTAAATAATAAAGATAATAAAGGAAATCAATGCACTAGAAAACTGGCAAACATGTCAACTAATTATAGAATTTATTGTCATAAAAGTGGCATCTTTGATATTTCTACTGATTCTGTAACCAGTTCTGGTGTGTGGGTTTTTTCCCCACACTGAGCAATTCTCTGACAAGAAGAAACAGCAAATCTAAATAGCTATATAAATATTAAAGAAATTGGATCCGTAATTTAAAATCTTCTGACAAAGCAAACTCCAGGCCTAGATGGGTTAAATAATCAATGCTATCAAATATTAAAGGAAGAAATAAAACCAGTCTTAAAATATTTCAGAAAATAGAGATATAGGAAACATTTCTCAACACATTTTTATGAGACTACCATACTTTGATATTAAAAACAAAAGCATTAAATGAAAATTGCAGACCGTAATTCCTCACGAACTAGATAAAAAAATCCTTAACAAGATATTAGCAAATAAACCCCAGATATATAATTAAAATGATCATATAACTGAATGGACTTAGTTAACCTTTGAAAATCAACCAATATAATTCACCACATTAGCAGAGTAAAGAAGGGTGTGCCCTGGTGAAGCAGCAGTTAGGTCAATCACCTCTGAAAGAGCATAGGTCATATGCCTCTAGGTTCAGGTGTGGTTCCAGGGGGAATAACCAGTGTGAACAACTAAATTAAAATTAAAGAAATGATTCTTTCTCCTCTATCTTCCTGCCTATCTGCCTGTTGACTTCATTCCTGCCTGCATCTTTCCTTTAAAAAAAAAGAAAAGAAAATTCATATGATCATTTGAATCAATGTAGAAAAATCATGGGATGAAATCTAATGCCTAGTTGTGAGGGAAAAAAAAGCCTCAGCAAGCAGGAATTAAAAAAAAACGATCTCAACCTAATGAAGGAATTAGAAAAATCTAAAAAAACTCAAAACCCACTATAATTTAATGTTGAACAATGCAATACTTGCCCACTAATAAGAGATACATGCGAGGATATTTATTCTCTTCTCTTCTACCTGGTGTTTTAGCTAGTGAAATAAGACATGAAAAACAAACAATAAGATGAAAAAGTGAACAAAGACATCGATTAGAAAACCATTTTTTTATCCCCAGAGAACATATTTTACCTAGAAAGTACTAAACAAATCTACAAAAATTGAGTACATTAGTAAGTAGATTCAGTGAGGTCACAGACAACACAATATATAAAATAACTTGTATTCTGCATTTTAGCAACATACAAGTGGAAAATAAAATGTTTTAAATGCCATTTGCAGAAACACCAAAACTAGAAAACACTTAAAAGTGAATTGAAACTAACGTGTGGACCTATATTCTAAAAACTACCAAAAGATTGTTGAAAGAAATTAAATAAGACCTGAAGAACTGGGTAGCTAAACCATGTTTGTGAGCTGAAAACTTGATATTGTTAAGCTGTCAATTCTCCATAAATTTATCTATAGATTCAATGCAAATGTAACCAAAATCCTAGCTTGTTGGTTTTTGTTGTTTGTTTTTGTTTTTTTTTTTTAGCAATTGTCATGGTGAAATTAAAATGTTTATGGAAATGTGAAAAAACCTATGCTAGTTGAAACAGTTTTGAAGAATAAATTTAAAATTAGAGGACTTAAACTATCTGATTTCAAGGCTTCTTTAAAGCTACAGTAATCAAGATGTATTGTCTTGCTGCTTTTCAGTCTAATGGCAGAGTAGAGAAGTTGTGACAGGAACCATATGGCACTTAAAGTCTAAACTATTTACTATCTGGTCTTTCCAATCCCTTTGATAGATGATGCTTATATATAAGACATACTACAATGTTTATACACGACCCTTAGGTATTATTCCGCCACTTTTTTGCTGCTCATAACATACTAGAATGCAGTTAAGTGAACATTATTTTAGAAATGATATTTAATCCCCTCTAATTTATTTAAAAACACAAGGTGTCATAAATCATGGTACATTATAATTAAGAATACATTTTCAATATCCCTTACAACTTTTCAGGCAGTTGTATTGAAAAATTTACCTAGTAGGATAAAAGCAGTTAAACATTAAATGTATATATTATATATATATGCAAATTAGGCATGGTACATTATTAAACCCATTTTACAAGTGTATAGATGAGGAGGCTTAATGCAAATGCATCTATTAGAGCCTGCTATCAGTGATGAGGGATGATTAGGAAAAGCAGACCAATGGGACAAAGAGATTAATAGGTACAAACTGCTGATGGATTAGATATAGGTAATAAAGACAAGAGCATGGAAAAAATAATTCCAAGGTTCTTCATGACTCTGTCTTTAGAGGTAGCTGCTTTTGATCAGATGTGGAAGTTGCGAAGAAATATTTAGGCATTTAAGGCGGAAAGGTTATGAGCTCAATCTGCAGTTACTTAAAGTAATGCATTTCAAATTAACTTACCTGGTTATTTCATTAGAATATAGACTGATTCTGTAGTTTGGGGACAAGTCCCACATTTCTGCATTTTCGTTAAGTTCCCAGGTGACTCTGATATGGTTGATTCAGGATCACATGTTGAGCAAATCATTAAAAGTGATAAATGAATATTCAAGTATACATTTCTTCTGAAAAATAGAGGAGGGTCCTGATAGGGAGTGCTTGCATGAGTTTGAAAGGAATAAATCTATTGTTTTACTAGATGCAAGATAGCAAAGGGTCTACAATCTTGAAGGGATCTCAGTGCAGAGAAGAGGAGGATCTAGAGCAATCAAGGAGAAAGACTAAGAGGTGTCAGAAAACAAAGGAGAAACAGGAGAACTGAATATTATTAAAGAGTACGTGGAATAATGAATTTCAAGGAGGAGGTCAGTGGAATTCCAATATGTAACTCATTCATCCCACTATCTTCCTGGGCTCCTTTCCATTGCTTTCACTCTTTTTTTCCAGCCTTATCCTGGGTATAGTAGAAGGTTTTTAGATTATTTGCCCAAAGCGTCCCCACCCTTTTTGTTAGGAAAGCCTTTCCTGGTTGATATGATGACCATAGGAGCTACCATGCTTTTATATGGCCCTCTGATTACCATTGATAAGTCTAGGTATGGACACCTGATCCTAGCCAGGCCAATCACGGGCCTTTCCTGGAATTATTCAGAATAGGACTTGACAGTGGCAGAAGTGGTTAGGTACTAAACAGTCTCTTGTGTGAAAGTGCTAGGTATGAAACTTGCTAGTGTTGCCAACACCGTGACAAATTAAAGAAAGGTGATGGAAGAGAGTCCTGGCAATGTTCCCAGTCTGGTCTAGCTATTCCCAAGCCCAACTACATTCTTTCCTTTCACATGACTTGGTTTTTCCACACTCCCTTCACCCGGAAAATTTCCGCATTGCCTAAGTAAGTTTGAATCACTCACAGTGAAAACTTGACTAACACGCAGCAAATCTTCCCCCACACCTGTCTTCTTATACACCCCTTCTCGTGGGCCTCTGTGCCCTGGTGACGGCAGCTTTCCCAGGCTCCTCCAGAGGATGACTCCAAACCAGAACCAGCTGCTGGGAAAGGACCATAAACCCCAGCCCTGGTCTTGGTGGACGTTGATGTGTCGCTGAACACCAGTGAACCAAATCCACGTGTTCATGGCAACAGTCGAAAAGAGCCCACAAAAGTCTAATTTTTGGTGCACTGGGGCCTCCACTGGCAGATTGTTAAGACCCCAGGGGCAGAGCTTAATGCGCACAATTATTTGCAATGAACAATTTCCTTTTCAGTCATTTAGACTAAATTAAATTCATTTTGGAATTCTCAAAGTAATTGCTTATTGACTTCTCCCCCTTACTGCGTGTTCTAGGTAGGTTTCCTGAAAACTGAAAAGCCATTCCCTACTCTAGTTTCCCAAATGCTCAGATCCCTGGAGAGATTCTATCCTGTCACAGTTTGTTAGGTCTAGGGGAATAAGGTAACCCCTGAACTGTGGGGAAATTTCTAAAACAAAAAAGAAAATCTGCTGTTCTGCAAAAATGCAAATGTTTTTAGAAATTCTCCCTCCCTCCATGCCCCCACTCACACATGCACACACACACACACACACACACACACACACACACACACACACATCCCCAAGCCTGACTGGGAGCAAGAAGCCCACCTCCCACCACCCCCTCTGCAGACAGGAATGCTGGCATTCGTAAGCTGTCACTCTGAGGAAGACAGCAGCTGTGTTATTCTATGATTTATAGAACAGATTTGCATTTCCTTGACTTTGAAGCTTGCCTATAATCTGCC
This sequence comes from Solenodon paradoxus, assembly GCA_004363575.1. Lineage (NCBI taxonomy): Eukaryota > Metazoa > Chordata > Mammalia > Eulipotyphla > Solenodontidae > Solenodon > Solenodon paradoxus. The sequence goes on along the minus strand of RJWH01002514.1, from coordinate 125,137 downwards.
ACATAAATATTTGAAAGACAGGATGGTGGAAACAGACCTAAGAAGCTTAATCGAACACTTGGCAGGTAGAGGGCTTGGACCAGTGTTCATTTCACATGTCCCCGTTGCCCCAGGGCTTCTTGGTGTGTGCACAGAATTGAAATGCTGTTCAAACCCAATCCTACAGTCAAACTCCCACTTGAAGGAAGTCAGAAGAATGCCCATCGTAAGACAGGGCTCATTTCATGTCTGGTCTCCTGGGCCAAAAGCCAGGCTGGCTGCTTGAAACTCTGCTCCAGGAAGCTGGAGCAGGGAGTAGAAGCTTCTCAGTCCCCCATACCCCGTTACCTGTGCAAACGGGTGATCTGAGCTCCTCCCTGCCCCCACAGCAGCCCTGAGGCCACAGGAGGCAGGTTCACCAGGGAGCAAGGGCATGAGTCTCCCTGAGACTAATCAGAGCTCTCCCAGAGACGCAGAGGCCCTGATGGGGGAACAGGGATGCCTCGAATGTTCCACGTATCCGCCTCCATGCACATTTTCTAAAATGTGGCCTAGAGAGCACTTTCCACAGTTATTACAGGCTCATATTACATGGCCGTAGTCTCAGTGCTGTTTAGCTTTGTAAGTTCTCAGTCCACAGTTAATAAACAACTATCCAAGTTCGTTGAAACCAATTGTTTGAGCAAAAAAATGCACTTCTCTTTCCACAGTCATCCTAATAATATGATATAGAAGAGTAGAAAATGGGAAATTATGAAATCTAAATTGGATTCAGTAAATGGGTTGGCTCTCCTCCATGTGCTAGTAGGAGGGTCTCCTTAGCTCCAGCAGGAATGTCCCTCGCTATCTAGGTTGGGAGGACCAGGAGGGGCACTAAGGAGGAGGAGATGCTCTAATGTACAAGGGCCTTTTATAAAACTGGAAGGAAAGAGGGCAGAAGATGCAGGGAGCAGAGACCCAGATTGAAGGTCAGGAGACATGGTGAGCCCTGCCCTGCCCTGAGATTTGTGGTCCCTGTCTCAAGTCCCAGCACTTCACTCTTTGCACCTGTTTCCTCATTGCTAAGTGAGGCAGTTGATCTTGACCTCCGAACTCCCTTTCATGCTAATAATACTCTATAGCAGCCTGGGTTTGGAGCCAAGATTAGATACAGCTGGATGGCGAAGCCACCTCTTCTCCCACCCCTTCCCAGATACCCACCCAAATTTCCAGAGCTTCAGAGAAAGCCCTTGCTAGGCCACGACCAGGGTTGCCTGCAGAACTTGGTGTAGGGAGAGGAGAGGTGGGGATATAGGTGAGAGAAGTCAAACATGGAGCCCCTAAGAGATGCCTGGCTCCTTGGCACAGAGTTCCATGTCAGAAGGATGTGTGGGTTCAGTCGTGTGGTGGCCTCTTCTACATTCAGCAATCCTGGAGGCAAGCAAACAGCAAGGCATCTCACCACCCCCCCAGCCGCTGGACGCCAAGCAACCCTGCTCTCGAGCCCTGACGCTTGTCACAGGGAAGCGGGGAGCTGCTCTCCTTCTGGGAAGGTCTGGGAAGGCCAAGCCATTTATTTGCAAACATGGGAAGGACAGCCTTGGAGCTTGCAGAGTTGTGGGTATGAGAAGCACTGAGCAGGTGGGCGTCCTCGGGCAGTGAGTCAGGGACAGCGTCCTGAGATTAATGTGGCCTCATTTGGACACTCCATGGGTCTGCATTAACTTCACCAAAGCTTCAAAAGAAAACCAGATTTAAAGTGGATCTGGCGAGTGCATTCGAGGGGAGTGACTACTTAGAATCAGTGATCCCATCACTGCTGACAGAGGAAGGAGGGAATCAGCCCCCTGGCCTGGCCAGGCTGTACTAACATGATTGCCTGAAGCTGGCAGGAGCAGGGGAGAATCCCAGGAGAGTATTTCACTGTAGGGACAAGGAAGAGAGAAGGAGGGAATGACAGATTCCTGAAATGGAATGAAATTTGGGGACTCAGTCCATCAGATGATCTTTATGCCCACCCAGAAACTAGGCCACAGAGATAGGGGAGAGCTGACAACACCAATAGCCCAGAGTACCTGTTCCTGCCTCCTCGGAGCTCCACAGAGCCTCTGGCCCCCTCCACACACAGCCCTGCCTCCACCAGAGGCTGGCATCCTGTCAGATGTGGCAGAGGAAATCTCTGCTACGTAAATTAGGCAATTTTCCAAAGAACCATTTGACCCCAGCCCTGGGTTCATTATTAGAGTGACGTTGGCCTTTCCCTCTTTCACTGGCTGAGCTCACAGCCAAACCCACAATCCTGTGACCTCTGCAGCTTTGCCTCTGAAAAGGTTGGGGCTGCAAGTCTGGGCAGGAGAGGCTCTGAGAAGCTGTAGCCAGTGATCTGTTTTCAGCCTGGGGCTGGAGCTGGCCTGGATGCCAGGAGCAACTTTTAATTCAGTCATCAGGTAGACTTTCCTCCAGTCACACCTCATGCCTGCCTCAGGGCCTTTGCACTTATTGGTCCCTCTCTCTGGCAAATTTTCCCCTCTCTCTCCTTCCCCCACCTTCACCTCATCTGCTGCTTCCTATTCCAACAAATGTCTCCTCAGAGAGACTTTTCCTGGTCACCCAGCCTAATGTAGCCCAATTCACTCTTGCTGTACTACTTGGTTTAGTTCCTTTTTGACACAAAAGTGTATAATTACCCTGTTTATCAGCTTACATGTTCACTGCTGGAATTTCCCCACTGGAATGTCGGGGTCTCTTGTTTCTGTTCACTGTCCACAGCGACTAGCATCATGCCTGGGGCATGGCAGGGACTTAAATAACTGTAGAATGAAGAAATGAATGAATGAATGCCACTTGGTGGTTGCTTATCCAGCATGACCTAATCCCCAATCTTCTCCCTTCCAAACAGAACCCCCATTTTGTTTGGCAAGCTGTCCCACTATCTTCTACTGAGCTCTTCATGGTGTTTCCATTTCCTGTGCTAGTAACTAGTTTCAGACAGGATATGTGACATAATTCTGATCAGAACCATAAGCAGAGACCACTAGATTCTAAATAGGTTTTTCCCTTCATAAAAAGGGAAGCAAAAAAAAGGAGATGGGCATGGGTGGGGGATGAACATTTATTAAACCTCATCCATGTGCCTGGCATTCAGCTATATCATCTCATGTAATTCTCATAATTATTACTGTGGTATTATTATTCCCACTTTTCATGGAGAGAAATAAAGACTGAAAGAAGAAATCCAAGTGAAGCAGACCCTGCCATTGGATCTGGATTCAATACTTAGAACAACTGAAGACACTGGGCCCACTCTGACATTACTGTTGAACAAGCCATAGGCACTGGGACCACAGAAACAATGGCCTATACTGACCTTCAGTGGCTCTCACTGGCCTGTAGAATGGACCATTGATTTTTGTCCCCTGCATACAGTGTCAGGTAGATATGAATGAATAAAGTCACTTCGCCCATTCATCCAACAAACTTCATTGAAAACTGGGTACCGGGCATTGTGCTAGAAAGGGCAGTTTTTATGGCAGTTCCCAGTACTGGAGGAGCCCAGAGTCCCACGGGGAGAAGACGTGCAACCAGAGGCTGATGGTCCAGAGGTGCCTCCACAGCAGAGGGGGACAGTGTTAGTGCCTGAAGTGTGTTGCTGAGCGGGCAACTTAGGGCATTCTCAAAAGAGTTTGTATCTGAGCTGAATCTTGAATGAAAAGTAGGAGCGGCTCAGACGAACACACTGTCCAAGAGTCTCTCAGGGAGAGGGAACCACAGCATCTCATGTTCCAGAGAAGGAAAGAGTAAGCAGGACCCTCTTTTAAGCAGCTAAGTACTCTAATGAGCCAGGCACTGTACTTAGGGATTTAGCAAACATACACCCCCCGCCCCCGCCCCCCACACATACACTTTTTATTCCTTAGGATGTTCATGCAAGGTAAATACTGCTATTCCATTTTATAATATGGAAACTGAGGCGCTAAATAATTTTGACTTGCCCAAAGGCATGCTCCAGAAAGTGACAGAGCCCAACTTTGAACTTGGACCGGCTGGCTCCAATACCTATGTTCTTTCTACCATCTCTGCACAGCTCCTGCAAAGGTGGACAGTGTTTGAGACACACACACCTGTAGATCTGTAGACCTTTCTGAGAGCCGAGAGAGGAGTGAGAGAGCAGACAGGGAGCCATGTGGCCCGGGAGGGGTGTGCCGAGGGGTTGGGAGATGGAGATAGTGGGCAGGAAGGAGAGACTGCTGGTGACCAGAAAATACCAATCTCTCTTCTACTGTGTTTATTTTTAATTGAATGACTTGACTCAGGGTTGCCATGTCCGAACCATTTCCATTTAAGTTACCCTTACATTTGTCCTAGAAATTTACCAGCCCACAAATTTTTGTTAACCAGCCTGCTACAACTATTCCACAGATGGCAACACAAATAAAGCCCATTGGTAGTTACAAGTAACCTCCCTGCAATGGTGACTGGCCTCGGGCCCACAGGGACTCGGCTTTGAGCGGACTCCCTTAAATAATGAACAGGAGGATGAAACAAACAGTCGGTCTCCGGGCACCATGAGGCATTGCATGTTGCCACCCCAAATCCAGCAGACACTCTTGGTCTGCAGGCTCTTTTTCATGAAACAAGGGGTATGGCAAACACCAGCCCTCATAATAAAATAATGGAACCAGCTAATTTCCCGAGGCTTCAATCTCAGCAGGGAAGGATATAATATTGCAAGCCAGCAGAAGGCAACCAAGTGGTGATACAGTAGTTCTGTTTTACATTACATTAAATGTTACTATTTCTGAAGGGAGTATCTGCCGAGCGCTGGTGTAACCCATAGCAACCCGCTAATAAATTGTAACTTACACTGCCTGGGCTTATTGTAGGGGTGGAGAACATGGGGGGGGGGGGAGGCAAATGCTGGCAAAAAAAAGACACATTTTCTCTCTCTCACTGCCTCCCATACAAACACATACATAACCCCACCAGCTCCCCCCAGTACAGGCTGCATCAGCATTCTCTAGCAAAATCACTTAAGGTGAAGAGCTATGATTAGCAGCCAAGTTTTTCGAACTCTTGACGTTTGTGTTTATAGATCCGAAGGCTCTTAAAGCTCAGAGGGCGGGCATCAAATGTTTCTGACTCTGGGCCCTGTCCTCCCTGGGATGACCCTCTGCATCATTTCACAGCCTCTGTCGAAGGTGACAGTTCTTAGTATCAAGACTGCACCTGGAACTGAGCCCTTAGTTCACCGTTTTTCCCTTCTGTCTGCAAATAGCTCATGCCTGATTGCCCCAGACTTCAAATTCACAGCAGGCTGGGCAGCCTCACTTTGCTACGCTGAATCTACTCTTTGGCCTCAACTTCCAGAGATTCCTCCCCATGAACTCCAGTTCCCTGGGCCAGTTTGTCTTTTACGCATTCATTAAGTCCTTCTGAACATTGCACATTGGATCCATATTTACAGGGAATTATTCATGGGGCATGTTGCGGTTTTTAGATCGTCTGTTCATCTGTTTGGCCTGATTAACTGTGCACAGCCCCCATCTCCCCCACGTGAACAGTGCTGAACTTAATGAAACAGCTCTCTATTCTGAGATGCCCATCACGCAGCCATCTGGGAGGAGGAATCCACACTCGAACCGCCTGAATAAGTATCACCAGGCATCTTCTTGCTGTCTGGCCATCCCTGCGCTGGGTATAGAAAAGGGAGCCAGGGAGGGCACCAAGACTTGGCCTGGAGAGTCTTCCTCCAGAGAACAGCACAGGGCACAGAGATGAGCAGAGGTTTGGGATCAGGCACTCCGAATCAAGAATCAGCTCAGGCACTGACTAGTTGAGTGTCATTTTGCTTCTGGGGGACTTCATTTCCTCGTCTGCAGGTGAGGTCATTGAAAGTATCCATGAAGCTGCATTCAGCAGCAGTAAAGGAAAACCCAACGCATAATACTGTAAATAGGAGGAGGTCTGTTTTGTCCCATGACAGTGGGTAGAGCAGGCTGGAGGATCCGCTTCCACTTCCAGATGATTCTCTCCTGGGTTGGTTCCTTCCATCCCCACACTCTCCACACCAGAGCCTGCCTCTCCACCTCAGGGTGTGTTGTACTGTGCTGCAGTTCGAACGTGTGTCTTCTTCCTAGATCTGAGGCGCTCGCGCGCGCATCTCCACAAACCCCTGCCTCTAGCTCAGTGCCTGGCATGTGTGCAGGATGAATGGAGGGGTGAGTGAATGAGTGAACAATTCTAAGCAGACTCACTCCTTTAGAATGAAAAGGAAATCTGGGGGAAAATAGAAAGCTGCCATATGTGTGAAAATGCTCTGCAAATTCTAAGATGCTACAAAAACATTAGGAAGTGTTGTGATTATTAATGATGGCAATCAGGAAATTTCATGCTGTAGGAACAGCCTCTCAGAGGCTGCTGTGAGCTCTAAGGTACATCAGACCAGTATGGGCTTTGAGATGTGACAATGGAAGAAAGATCATCTTTGCAGGAAAAGTAAATGACTTTTTCCCCTTTAAAAAAAAAGTCAGCACCCACAATGAAATTATTCATTATAGAAGTCGAAGGGTGTGTCTTTACAATGGAGAGATCTGATGCACGTTCCTGTAACCAAATAAATAATCAACTTGGCATAACAGACAACGAGAACCACTGACTTTCCTCCTGGCCTCCTGATATGTACAGTGGGAAGCACACAGTGTATTCTTGCTGCAAACAGACAGCTTCAATATAATTATGAGGAAACAATCAGCAAAAAGCACATCATGGGACATTCACCAGGACAACCAGCTAAGCTCTTTAATAATATCAGTGTCATTGGGACCAAGAAATCAAAAAGGCAAGGCAAAAAGCTTCATGGAGACTAAGAAGACAAAATAGTCAAATGAAAATGAGCGAACTGGATTGAATGGTGGATTATAAAATGCTATAAAACACTTTATTTTTAGGTAGAGGAGCCACAGATTGGATAATACTATTGCATTAATTTTAATGCCTTTAGTGCAATATTTTAGGAGCGTGTCTTTATTGTTAGTTGTTAAATAGTGAAGCATCATGATGTCTGTAACCTACTTTGAAATGGTTTAGAAAACACCCACACAGCACTCAGATGCACATAATCACAACAAGCAAAATTCTAGCTAGTGAATCTAGCAGGGGACATAAGGATTCGTTACACTACTCTCTCAAGTTTCCTATAGCTTTGCATTATTTTCACTAGAAAATATTGGAAAGACATCAGATCAGCCAAGAGCGTGACAATTCTATTTACCCGTTGACACTATTCCAGTTAGTCATTTACATTTGTCCATTTTAATTCTCTCAAGTTTTATTATGTTGTATTTGTCGTTGGACTTCTTTTATGTAGGTTACATTAGAAAAATCAAGGTAGCATATGAATACACATATTTGTAAAAATCCATTATTCATTCCAAAACGTTAACTGGGCTCCTACTTTGTATTCCTACTGTGCCTTCTCTCAGTCCCTCTCTCTGTCTCTCTTTCTCTCTTTTTCACCTTTCTCTTGTCTCCCCATTAGTGATCTCAATGCCCCATGCATTTAAATGACCTTGGTGTCCCCTTCCGGCCCTGCGCATGCTAGATAAGATTTCCCTTGAGCAGAACAAGGAGAAAGCACCACTCACAGGCCCCGTAAACACACCTGAGAGTAGACAAAAAAGGACAGTAGGAACACAATTTAGCCTTTGCTTATTAAGTCCACAATAGAGGTGGGTTGGGACAGGGACTTGGTGAAGCAGGGCCTCTAAATTGTGAAAGGCTTGGTCTGGCCGTGGTCACTGAAATGTAGACCAGGCCAAGCCTGGGATACCAGACCATCTGACAGAGTTTCTAGACAGGACATGTCCCTGTGGTTTCCTGTCCCTTAAGCCAAAGGAGGCCAGATTGTCCTTCTGTCCACTGGCAAATGGCCCTTTTCCCTCTGGACTATCCCATCTTGACTGCATTCATTTATCAGACACACACACACACACACACCACACACCATCTTGTGACTTCATTCCTAGCTTTTCTCTAGCTCACACTCCCTGGTCCCCAAAGAGGCTGGACTTCTCCATCACCGGAACTAGGGAGGGGATGTTGGGGACAGGGAAGCCCTCTGGACTCTGCCTGACTAGATTTTTCCCCTAGTTTAGAACACTCAGGCTTGACTTATCCATGAGATAAACACTTCGGCCCATAATATTTTAGGAACCCACAAACATGTCTTAATGTCTTTCACCTTCAGAAGGAAAAACAATGGACCATTAAGGTCAAAGATAATATTCTTATTTATGCCAACAGAGCCAGTAATTACAATTGGCGATATTTTTTAGAGAAGAAACTGTGCCCCCACTCACACCGTCAAGGGAAACATGCCTAGGACCCTGGAAGGTCATGATAAAGATCCTGACGAGGTCTGGTTTGCTCTGTTCCCCATCCTCTGCCAAGCCCAGGGTTCCCAGAAGACAAGCCCCAAACACCTCAGGACCTCTGCCCATGTCCCTGTTCTCCCCTGGTGGCACCTCCAGCAGCTCTCCCCAGGGCTACTCCAAGCCTCCTATCTTCACAAAACTGCAGCAAAATGAGACCAGTATGGTCAATGTGACGAGTTCTTCATGATTGTACATTGATGCCAATTCAAGGACTTCTTTATTTTTCCTGAAATGATGTACTCCATTTTTTTCCTTCTTGGTACTAAAATGTCCTTCCAGCTCTAAAAGAGGGTAATGGGATATTTTGAATGACCATTATTCTACAAAATGGAAAAGTTACTAACCCTCTCTTGGTCCTACCTACCTCCACCCTCCTGCCCATTCTGTGAGCATTTGACTGTGAAATCCTATCCTCTGACCAGCACTGGCTTCCATAATTTGAGTGTCTTTTCAAGGCTGACTTCACAGGCTTCCTCCTCCAGGAAGCCCTCTGTGGCTCCAGGCATGAGCCTCCTAGGTCGCTGTCCTGATTCACCATTGTCCTCACTTCCTCCTGCCCTGTGAGCCTTTTCTTCTCCTGTGAGCCATCCTCTGGAAGGCAGACCTGCCCCTTACTTCTTTGTGTCTTCTCTACTTGGCACGGTGCCTGGCACATGGTTACTGCTCAATCTTTCTTGAATGAATGAAGAAATATCCTAATTCCCAGAAAAATTAAGTTAATGGACAGAATTTCTCATGCTTTGAGGGGCCTCCCCCACAACATTTTTATTAAATCTTTGGCACCACCTGTTATTGCTTGTCCACTGCTAGCAGATGACAGAAAGAATTAGCAAGGAGCAAATGAATATTAATGGGCCTAAACATAGCTGCCGGTGCTTAGTTTGACAGCTTGTTTTTCTTTTTTTCTATGGACAGGTGTTTGGGCTTATGGTTGTGATTTTATATTGTGTGTTAGTGTCTGTAAATTTAATTAATTTTAACATTTCTAAGTAACTTAAGCATACAGTAGCTAAATATGTAATTTTGTGCTTAATCATAGGCTGTATTTTGGACTTCACTATATCAATATTTCATGGTGCTCTGCAGAGGGAACTCTGCAGACTGGATTTCTGCTGCAGGAAATGTTAAGAGACTGGAGGATAGAAGAGCTACTGTCCTGGTAAAAATGCGGTCTCTCAGGGCACATTGTGAGTGGAATGGGGACTCTCTTAGGTTCCAAGGAGCCTCAGAGAAGAGATACAGGAAGAAAGATTGGAAAGGTTTGTACCAGGCTCTGTCTTCGCGTTCCCTCCCATCGCTTAGGTCTGAGAATATTATCATCTCTTATTTGTTTGTGCAGAGACTTTAGGTCTATCTTTATTAATGTCAATGTCAATGGAAGGTGTGGCAAATAGCTAAAACAATTATCACTGGGTAAGAAAGAAATGCCTGTGGTCTCTCTGCTAAAGATGAATCTTCCCACACGTAGCTCCGAACTTACTACTTTGGAGACCCAAAAAGGACTTTCGATCTAAGAAAATCCTAATTTCTTGACCTGGCATTAAGGTCTCTCTGATCCTGATCCAAGGCGACTGTCCAGTATTATTCCACTGTTCCTGTGTACACACTAACGGAACACACCTGATCATGTGACTGTCCGGAGTAGCCCACCTTCCCACCTCTCCCTTCGCATTGCAGTCCCCTGTTTCTGAGACTTGAGCAACTCTTCCCTCCATTCCCGCTCCAGAAGGCCCACCTGCTTTTCAAGACCTGGGTTACATTCTACTTCCATTGTGGAGATTACCTCAGTTTCCCCAGGTGAGTGTTGTTACTCTTTTTTTGACCTCCTAAATCTCTTTCAAGACATTTATATCTTCTGCCATCTAGAATGGTAATTTCTATATTTTATTATTTCCCAGCCCACAGTACAGACACACTTAGATTTGTCATAGGACATTTGTGGTGATGGAGTTTTATTATCTGTGTCTGCATGCCTGACATATTGTTCTCATTTTATCTATATGGACTAAAATTGGATTTTGCTGATATTCTGTGTATCAGAGTTCTTCCAACTGCAAGTTACAGATGAGCCAACAGCAAAGGGCAATATATGGAAAATCTAAAACAACCTCTTACATACTAAGAAGTCTGGAGGGAGGGAGGCTCCAGGTTGAATTCAGTGATTCAGTGGGGTCTCTAAGACAGACCATCCTGAGCATGTGGACCACCGTTAGACCTGTGTCAGGTTGTCTGCCGACACCAGGTTCTAGACAGATGCAACAGTGGGGAACAAAGGCAAGAAGGCACCCTTTCTATAATTCCCTTATTTATCGTAAGGGAAAATCTTTTCCAAGAGACAGCCAGCTTCTCACACATTGCTGGTTGGAATTGCAACACAATGCACTTGAAACAGTTGCTGGCAAAGGAAACAGGGTTATCTTGATGGGCTCAGATGAATCCAGTTTCAAGAAGGTGGTCAGGCTAGACTCAGCTTTCCCCAGGTGTCTGGCCAGCATGATCCTGAACAACATCAGGTTCTGTGTCAAGGAGGAAGGAAGAAATGGCTTTGTCTAGGCACAGCAGTGCCAGCAAAGTCGGTCTGGACCTACCAGAACAGGACTCCTGAGCACTTGATAGCAATGGGTAGGATGGGAATCCTCAGCTCCTGCAGGGCGATCACAACAAAGGCTGCCATTCGTTTCTAGAGAAGAATTTCATGTCCCTTTTCTCTTCAGCCTTTTAACACCCTGTCCCCTACGCAAGCCAATGAACTTGCTAAAAAACATAAGTCAACTAATTTCATGTCTTCTACCTACATCTACGCACCTACCTACATCGGTGCCCGCAGTCTCCCTTTTCTCCCACATTATGTACGACCCATCCTCGCTCCCAGCTAAGGCCAATCAGTGCCTCCACTTACATGCTAAACCAGTCATCTGCTCGAGGACATCGATCAGTAAATCTCCCCTTGTCTTCTGCAACACTTGATTTTCTTTTTTCTGCTTAATCATTTCCAGCCACAAAGAGCTTGCCCCACACCTTGAAACACCGTCTCTTGATGGCACACCCTTCTGTGCCAGGAGTTTATTGCTCTATTTTCCTTTCATCAGAATTCCACAAAAGTATCCTCTATAATGCTGACTCCAATTCATCTTCTCCCATTCTTTCTTTAGCTCCTTCTAAGTAGGCGTCTACACTTAAACCCCAGACTCTTCCTCTCATGGTAACCAAAGACACTCATTGTCTCCATCCAGAGACCCATTCCCAGTTTTCACCTTACCGGTCCAGTTAACAGTATTCAGCACAATTAGTTCTTCCTTTCTTCTAGAACCTAGGACTTTCCCCCAGGACACTACGCATACCCATCTTTCTCCTGCTGCACTGCTTGGTGTTTCTTTGTCACATTTGCAATTCCTCTTTCTTTCTAAATGTTACTATGTCTCAGGGCTCAGTCGCTGAATTTCTCTTCTCTACCTAGCCTCACTTCCCTGAAAGTTTTTATCAGTCTCATGGCTTTAACTTTAATAATCATCTTGATGCGGATGACTCCTAAGATATGTTTTCAACCTGGAGACAATCCCCCTGGATTCTAGATTCACACTCAACTGCCTGCCTGCCTTTCATTTTTAAAGAGAAGCAGGAAGGAAGAGGATGAAGAAGCATTTTTGAAAATTTGTGTGTTTATTGCTGGTTGTTTCCCTGGCCCTAGATTATGAACCCAGGTCCTTGGATTTACGTGGTCTATGCCCCAACCTGGTCTATGCTTAGCACCTGAGCTACCTGGAGGAGACTTGACTTTTTATTTTTAAGGAAAGGTGCAGGTAGCAATGAAGGCAAGTAGGCAAGCAGGCAGGAAGAGAGAGGAGGAAGAAATATTTTCTTTTTCTTTTTTAAAAATTTTAGCTGTACATTAGTTGTTCTTCCCGCTGCCCTGGGATATGGACCCGGGTCCTTGGGATGTATGTGGAATGCTTAGCCAGAGGTTGAGGATCTAACAGTGTGCCACGCCTTAACATCTTTTTTAAAAAAATTAAAAATTGTTATACATTAAAATAAACTCGTATGTATAGGTTCCCCATTCCTCATATATATGTCAACACACCAAATCACCAAATGTTCTTCCCCATTGTCCAGTGGGCTCCAGCCCATTTGCACCTCTACCCTCATTCCCCATTGATAACCTCAGTTCTGTTGCAAGTGTCCAAGGGTTGATGTTGTTTCATCTGTTCCTTTGTTTTGTCTATTTGCCTTCCACCTATGAGTGAGGTCATCTGGTCTCTATCTTTCTTCTTTTGACCTGTTTCACTTAGCATAATTCCCTGTAGATCCATCCATGTTGATTCAAATGACAGGGTTTCATCTCTTCTATGGGCTGTGTAGTATTGTATATATGGACCATATCTTCTTGATCCATTCATCTGATGTTGGATACTTAGGTAATTTCCAGTTCTTAGCTATTGTGAATAGGGCTGCAGTAAATATGGGGATGCATACATCTCTGTGGATGAGTTTTTTTTTTTTAATCTTTTGGGGAGTTGCTCAGAAGTAGGATGGCTGATCATGTGGGATTTCCATCTTCGACTTTTTGAGGAATCTCCAAACTGTTTTCCAAAAGGGTTGCACCAACTTGCACTCCCACCAACAGGGTAAAAGTGTTCCCTTTTCTCCACATCCCCACCAACATTTGTTGTCTCCAGACTTCTGGATCATAGCCAGTCTCTCAAGTATAAGGTGATACCTCGTTGTTGATTTGATTTGCATTTCCCTGATAGCCAGCAAGTAGGAACATCTTTTCATCTTTTCATGTGCCATCTGTATATATCCTCTTTGGAAGAATGTCTCTCCAATTCCTCTTCCTATTTTTTGATTGGATTGCTTGTTTTTCTGTTATTGAGTTTTATGAGTTCTTTGTAAATTTTAAGTATCAAGCCCTTGTCAGAAATACGAAATCAAATATCTTCTCCCAGTTAGAATGTTGCCTTTTGCTTTTATGGATGTTTTCTTTTGCTGTGTAGAAGCTCTTTGGTTTGATGTAGTCCTGTTTATCTTTGTTTTTGTTTCCCATGATGCTGGAGTTGAGTCCCCAAAGGCCTGTCTTAAATAAATGTTCATAAGGCATCTGAAATGTAATATGATTGTACCAGTTGTTTATTGCTGCACAATAAACCTAAAGGTAAGTTGCAATTTTGGCAGGGCTCAGCTGGATGGTTTACCTGCTAATCTCACCTGGGGTCACTCTTGCAAATGAAATCCCCCGGAGGCTTTATTTACTGGGACTGGATGAGTGAAGACGCCCTCTAATATGTCTGTCCATTAGCTGGAGCTATCCACCAGGACACTGTGGCTGTCCTCCATGTGATTTGCCAGCAGGGTGGTTTGGGTTTCTTATCTGGCTAAGGCAACATTTTAAGAGGGCAAGTCCCTATGGCCAAGCCCAATATATGACTGATTGTCGCTAATAAGATGACAATCTCTCCCAATATTCAGAACAGAATTCATAGCATCTACTGCTCCTCCTCCCCAAATGGGCTTCATCTGTGGGTATTTCCCAATTCCTTAAAGGGGTGTTCCATCAATGAAAGGCATGCAGAAACCTCAGAGACATCCTAGAATTTCTTTGTTTCATACTCCTCATTGAATCCCTCATTAAGCTCTATTAGCTCTTCCTTAAAATCATACCCTACTCCAACCACTTCTCATCATCTCCTTTTCTGCTTCCCTGTGGGAACCACTGCCGTCTCTTACTGGGATGATTGCATTGGTCTTTGAGTGGTTTCCCTGCCACTGCTCTTGCCCGCGCCGCCGGCCAATTTTCAACACATCGGCTGAGAATCCTGTGAAAACATTGATCAGATTATATCATTCCTCTCCTTCAAAACTCTCCAAAGTTTTACAGTGGACAACAAGTCTCTACAGGATTTCACCCGCTGCTGCCACTCTCCCTACGGCACACGTATACTATTACCTCTCTAACCGGATTCCAACTGCTGTCCCTCCTTCATTCAACATCTCCTAAGTGTTTCTCAGCCTGACCTGATATATGCTTGGATCAGGACCTTTGCACTTGAAATGTTCTCTGCTCAGAATGGCCCCCTCACCTCCTTTGGATCGTTATTAAATGTCACTTTCACAGGAAGTTACTGACGGTCTATTTAAATTTACAAACCCTCTCTCCCAGTTTGCCTTGATCCCCTTTTTGGTTTAATTTTTCTCAGAGCCCTTTTTTATCTGGTAAACTATATGTATGAACTTAGTTTCTTACTGATTGTCTGCTTCCCCCCTCCTAGAACATTCATTCCTGGAGAACGAGATTTTCTTGTGTGTTTTGTTTCTCCAGCTCCCAGGACAGAGGCTGGCAGTTAGTAGGTGCTTCATTTTGTTTGTTAATTAAGTAAACTCACTGAGGATTTATGATGTGTTACATCAACCAGGTCATAGTATTTTTATGTTAACCCTATGAAAAATAATTACCATACTCTCTGCTACATAGTAGATGTGTTCTTCATTTTGCAGATAAGAAAACTGAGGGTGTCCTGTTAAATCAATTATTCAAGATCATAGAGTGAGTGAAAGAGAAAGCATGCGATACGAGCTCAGCACTGGCAAGTTAAAGTGGCATTTGCCTCTTGTGTGTTTTCTCTCGCCCCAGAGGTGGAGCTGGCAGCTCTGTGACCCTCTGGTCAACATCTTTGTGTGGCGGTGCCAAAGGTTGCCTAACTGGAGTTCACTGCTGATCCAAATCCTCAGTTGTCAAATCAAAGGGGGAGAAGGAGCAGGAAGGAGAGAGGGAAGTGGAGGAGGGAGCGGAGGAGGTGGGGTATGGAACACCAGGTGACCCCCTTCTACAGGGGATCACAGGGATCATAGTGCCCCCTCCACGTCCCCAGCTCAAGGTGCTCCTTTTGAATCATGGTGTTAGATCTGCCTTCTTTTCCCCTCATGGTAATGACTGGATTCTCAGGCTAAAAACAAGCCTTTTAATAAGCAGCAGTTACTGAGCTTGGGGAATAAATCTAACCCCACCCCATCTCCACTTCTGGGCGCTTTGCTGGCTCCTCTCCCCCAGCTGGCCTCAGGCAAAACTGGGCCCCACTCAGAAAGGGCAGTGAGCCCCCACCCCCACCTCTGCACCAGCCAGAAGGGTTCTGCGGTGGGTGAGGGTGAAAGGGAGCCCCGGGCTGTCTGACATCTGGCTGCCAGGAGTGGGCTAGGGAGAGTCCCTGCTGAGTCCCACAGGTTAGCCGCTGCTGCAACGAGACTGCATTGGTCTTGTGACTGATACGCACATACGTTTAAAAATAAATTTGTTTTAAACATTCTAAGACCAAGACAGATAGCTGGGGTTGACAGTGTCTGGAGACAAATAGCAGCTACTGTGTTTAGGTTATCATATGATAGCTCACAAAGAAAAGGGGCTTTGTTCTATGATTGGTTTCTCTAGTCAATTAAATGTTTAATATCTGCCATGAGGTCCCTGCTGTTTAAATAGAGCTACTACAGATACATTTTCCAGACACGTGTGTGGTTACTTAATTTAATGTTCTTCCCTCTTTCTTTCTCTTTCTGTTTTTTTCCCTTACTTTCTCCCCGCCTTCCTTTCTTTTGTCTTTTTCTTTCCCTCCCTCCTTTTTTCTTTCCCCTCTGCTCCTTTCTTCATTCCTTCTCCGTCCCAATTTTTCTTCCTTCATTCTACCTCTCTTTCCCCAGTTCTTTCCTTCCCTTTCTGCTCCCCCCATCCCCTCTTCCATAAATAGAAAATTATAAAGGAGGGAAAGATGAGGGGAGGGGTCGTAAAAATGTCGTAGAAACTGTGATTCTGAAAGAAACTGTTCACAACCATATATGGTAACGTGTGCGGTGAACTTAGAGCACAGGGGTGGGCTTCTCAACCCTGTCAGCTTCCCTGAGAACCTCAGTGGAGATGCCATCTCTGAGCAATGAGATCTGTACAGGGGTGGGACTTGGGGATCCCAGGGCAATGGCAGTGGTGGTAAAGGGTCAATGTGCCTTGCCAGGGGACTTTGTGGATGGAATTGCAGAGGGTGATCAGTGATAAAATCTCTTGGGTACAAGCATAAATTTTTTAAAAAATGACTTCCTACTTGCCTGTATGCCTTGCCCATGCAAAGCTTCTAGGCCGAGAGGCAGACCCCATGGACCCGAAGGAAAATTCATTAACTAGCCCCACTCCCTGTCTGCTGTGGCTTCCTGGGTAGGAGCTGCAGGTTTACTCTGGATTTGAGGGTATAGTCCTGAGTACCCACTTAACCACTCCTCCCTTCTCTCCATAGAAGTTTGCCTGAGTCTGTCTGATGCCAGGCATGGTGTGGAGAAAGGAAAAGTCCATTCTGCCAGGTGGTCTTGACCTCAAGAAACTCATCAGGTAAACACGCACGTCAACAGCCTTAAGCTGTGGGAAAGCACTATGCTAGAGGGCTGGCTAAATAGGGCGCTTTCACAGATGATGAACTCAACGCTGGGAAGAAGCACGCTGGGATCGGGGAAGGGGTACCTCATAGAGAAGAGACTGTTTCCATTGTTCCTTCAAGAAGGGTGGGGAGAAGGAAGGGCTTAGCTAGCAGAAGAACAGCAGATATAAAAGCATATCCAGGAAAATATAGGTAACTGGGTAAGACCAGATCATAGTGGGAAGAATCAAGCGCATAGGAAAGCTGCAGACAGAGAAAGGGAGTTTGGGGGTGCTTGTTACCCATTCTAAGGAGTTTAAGTTTTCCGTCAGCAATGGGAAGCCCCTGAAGAGACACCTCTGCACAGCAAAAAGATGTGCACTTTAGAAGGGCAGGGAGTGAGCCCCAGGACGCCAGGTGGGAAACCATGGCGGTGGGCTAGAAAGAGGTGAAGAAGCCCAATCTAGGGCAGGAGATGTGGATGCAGAAAGAACAGGCAGGCTTACAAGATGTTCAGGACGTAGGCTCGGCCGCCCTAGCTACCCCGTGGGTATGGAAAGTAAGAAGCTAAAAATAGGTTCGTGTACAAGACTGAGCGCAAAATGGTATCATTAACTGAGATAGAAAATTGAGGAGGAAAAGTGTCTTAGAAGAAAACACAGTGAGCTGGTTTTGAGGCAAGCTTAGTTTAAGATCTGGTGACATCCAGGTAGGACATTCCAGAAGGCAGCTGGCTTTAGAGGCATAAAGCTCAGGAAGAGAAAGGACATGGCCGAGAAAGCCACTTAAGAAGCTGTCTTTAAAAGAGAGACGTTGAAGCCATGTGGAGGTTGAGGCAGAACGGGGCCACACAGAGTACAGAGGGATGGGTGATACTCTGACCTTTTTCCACACCCATGTCCAATCCATCAGGAAGAACTGTCAGTCATCTTTCAAAGCAGATCCTGAATTCATCGCTTCTCCGTCTCCTTCTTCCTTCTTCTTTTGAGGCAATAACCACTTTTAGAGACCAAACTGCTGCTCCATCAGGGCACATCTTTAAAAAACAAAAACAAAAAAACAACTTTCTTTCTTTTTTTTTTTTACTGTTTGTTGCAGTAACTTTGTCTTACAAATTAAAATAAACTCATATGTGTAGATTCACCATATGTGCAGTTCCCCATTCCTCAGATACACGTCAACACGCCCTGCCTAAATTCACTTCTTGTCTCCTCCATCATCACTGTCCTAGCAGGGACAGCCTCCGTTTCCCACCTGGACTGTGTACACTGCTAGTTTGTGTCCTTGCTTCTAGTCTGTTTCCTGTAAGCGAGTGCCTTTAAACAGCCAATAGACCCTTAAAATGTAAATTAAGCCACGTCATTTTAATGCTCTTAGTTGTCCAGTGGTTTCCCACGACACATGGAATAAACCCAAATTCCTATAAGGCCCACATGATGTGAGCTCTGCCTTCCTTTATGAACTTATTCTCTCTCCTCGATCTCTCCCTCTCCTCTGTCTCTCTCCTCTCTCTTCTCTCCCCTCTCTCTTCTCTCTCTCTTCCCTCCCTTCCTCCCCTCCTCTCTCTCTTCTCTCCTCTCCTCTCTCCCTTCTCTCTTCCCTCCTCTCTTTGTCTCTCTAATCTCCCCTCCTCTCCCCAACTCTCCCCTCCCCTCTCTCTTCTCCTACCATGCTGACTTTCCATCTTTCAACTTTCAAGCATGCCAAATTATCCTGGTTTCTTCTCAGCCAGGAATGCTTTTCCCCAAATCTTTATCAAATTTGAGTTCTCTGACATAATTTTCAAGCTGGAATTTTGTTTCTTTGTACATACTAAGTATAGTTGCTCTATTGGCTATGTGCAAAAATGCCAGGATCTCAAAGTGTGTGGGCTTATTTCAGTTTTCTGTGATTCCTACTGGTTCTCACTCAGGTTGTCTTAGTTCAGAGTTATATCTGACTATGTGCTGGAAATTTCCCTTTGAAATCACTTAAGATCCAGAGGAAAACCATTCTCTTCCTGAAGGGATTTTTCATTTACTTCTGGAAGGTACCTGGTGCTGCTCCCAGTTTGAACCACTTCAACACGAGTTCTAAAATTCTAGGCTCCAGGTCAAAATGATGTGAAGCCAGGCTGCAGGTCTGGTTCACAGTGACCCTGGGATGTAGCACTTGGAGGATCCTAGCTTCAAGTTCAGAGCTTCCCACCTTCTTCCTGGGTTTTGATGTTTGTCCTCCTTACCTGATGAGCCACCAAAAGCTCAGTTTAATTTTGCAGAATTTATTTGCACAGCCATCAATGTCTTCAGAGGAGCAGTGGGTCTGAGTGGTGGTTTTCCTCTTCTCACTTTGTCTGGTAATTCCTTGACACTCTTACTAACATTTTTTAACTTTTGTCCATGTCTTTTAGTTGACACCAGTGGGAACATTGGTCCAAACTTCCTGCTCAGGTATTACCAAAACCAGCAGTTCTCCTTACCCCATTTCCTCTGTGATTCAATTCATCATTCAGGTCTTTGTATAAATATTTCTTAAGTCTTCATGATCACCCTTCAGAAACAGCCACCTTGCATTCTTGCCACCTTTTCTCTGTTACAACACAAATCATCACCCGACATTGAGTTGCATATTGACTTGTTTACTTGTTTATTGTCTGTCTCCACAACTAAAATTTATTATTCATTCACTCAACAAGTAGTTATTAAACTCAAGCACTGGGTATATCTTGAGACCAACACAGAACAGATCCCAGCCCACAGGAAGCTTATATTCTCATGGGAAACACAGACATTAAATAGAAAAACAATATAGAATGTAAACTGCAGAAGCAGAGAAAGGTTGACTGGTTTTTTTGCAGCACCTCAGGGCATAGACCAGGGCTCTCTGTTAACTGAATGTTGGTTAAATTGTTTTTAAAAAAGGGAAAAAATTCTGGTTCGAATGTTATTTCTAGTATTATTTAATCACTGGTGTTATTGTTGAATTATTGCATTTTCCCCCTCTTACATATTATCAGTGTAAGCATATTAAGGGTTAAGCAGACTTGTATGTCAGGCTAGGAATATAATCACCAGTTATATTACTGTTATGGGGAAATATGTTCTGAGTTCCAAATCATTAACTTCCCCGTGAACTTTTGGAAACTGTCAGCTGGGCTCATATATATTTGGGTGAGATTTGCCAATGTCTTCACAGTCTTTTATAAAAAGAGGCAGCATGCCAGCCGGATCAGGCCAGACAGCCGTGGTGATCAGTGGGGTAGCAGATGTCTCAGAAAGAGCACCCTTACATCCAGAAGGCTCTGTTCTGCTACAAACTCCTGTTGTTTCGAGTCTTAGAATCTCAGATCTATGCTGACATACCTTCCTCTGTGCAAGGACAGAAACTGTGATCAAACCCACATTTTTTTTTTTATTTTTTCACCAGAGGGGCCAAGCCAAATTCTTAAGAGTCTTCCACCTGGTCCACAGCATGGTGAAAGTGGCAGCCAGCCCGGCTGCCCTGGGACACAAGAGAGAGTGAGAGAGAGATTGGGGGTCAGCCAATCTAACTCAGAGAAGTCACTCCAGTGTGACACGTGTCATGGCATTCAGCCCGAGCTCACACTCCTTGCCTACCAGCGGCTCTGGGTTATTTCAATTCTTACACAAAGGAGGGAGCCCAGAATGGAAAGAGCAGATACAGGCTGTGAGCTTGAGCTGAGTTAAGAAGAAGCAGATCTAAAGCTGGTGGATTAAAAAAACAAACAAACCAGGATTTACTGACATTTTGGAAAAGAAGAATGGGAAGCAACGAAATACCCAAGGTTTGGGTGGGAAGGTGGAAGTCACTTGATCATGGTCAGGTCTAAATTCAACATGGAATTTTGAGGGGAAAGATTGAGCTCTTCTGATTCTAATTACAGGACTACCATCAGAAATAGACTTGTACAGAGGACATGGCATCAGAAATTTGTGGAAATCCACCATAACATTTTGAACTAGAAGAACCTTAAAAATCATCTAATCCAGTCTCAGACCAATGTTGAGAAACCAAGTCTTCTGGATGGAACTTGGGGACCTGAACTTTCATGCTTTTTTCATGCTTAAGCACCGCCACTTTGGGACCTTCTGACTAGTCTAAATGACCTCAATTTACAGAAGCAGGTACTTGGGTCCAGAGAGGTCAAAAGAGAGTATAAGCAGCAGAGTGAGAAGCTAGAGCTTCTGGCTCTGGGTGCCTGTTCCTGGGACTGGCTGAGCTATGTGATTCGTGAAAAGCATACTGGTGAGGACTGAAAACTAGCTACCAAGCATTTAGCTACATTCTTTCTATAAATCTGTAAATCGGTTCTTTTAATCTTTACATCCTCTCTGGGAGGCCTGGTACTATTGTTATTCCCTTTCATAGAGGAGGAGGAGTCTGGGTGATGTAACCTGGCCAGAGTTAAGTATCAGGAAGAACAGATCTGGCCTTCTTCTCCAGGTCTGCTCTTCTCTGTCAGCACAGAGAATAAGCCAGCACAGCTCCGGAGTTTTGTGCCAGAAGGAGAATGTTGGTTGAAGAGAATCTTGTTTCCCTTACTCTGGAATAACCTAGTCCTTAGAGTTCCCTTAGAGGGCAAATGCAAATCCTCCTCTAAGGCTAGATGGCAGCCTTGGGTTCTGCGCGCCCACCTGTGAGGAAAGCTGCAGGGTGGGGTGGGGAGGTACCTCCTTGCCACCCATTTCTCAGGAGATAATAGATAACTCTTTTTTTTTTTAAAAGACAGATGGTGTCCTGTGTAAGCTATTCCTAGTCTTCAGCTCTAGGAATCCTCGCTGTGTAGGAGGGTAATCACCAAGAAGAAAGCTTGCTATCAAGAGAATTGTTTAGTGACACTTTTAGCTCTGACTTGGCTGTATTGCTCTTTCCATTTGGCATTTCAGCGTGTGTTTAAGAGCAATTAACATCAGTGCTTGGGAGTGCAGTGTCAGGCTATCCTTAGGCAAAATGCCTTGCCCTCAGCTTTCTTTCAGTTGACAGAACATGGCTAACAGTTTTGTTTTTTTCCTTGTTAAAATAAGATAACTTTATGTCACTATTGGTTTCTATATTAACCTTTGATTACAGCTACTACAGGTCTGAGGACCTCAGATACAACCACTTGGTCACAACTTATCCGCCAACAAGTTTTGTGTTTCATTTATTTTTAACACTAGCTTCCAATGAAAAAAGAAAGCATTCACTGAAAATCTGGATTTCCTGCTTTTCTTGAAAAGAAGGAAAATCAGGCAACACTGAAACTTTGTTCCCAATTGTAGTGCTTCGTAGAAGATATAACTCAGCCTGGCTTCTGTTGGCTTCTGAGTTTAACTCCCTGGGGGAGCAGATTAAGGAGTCTTCCAAAACATCCCAAATATTCACTGAATTCCAGGTCATTTCAGGAGAGGATTCTTCAACATTCCAGTTTAAGATGTTTTGAAACAAGCTGCTAATATTCAACCCGGGCACCAGATATATTTGCTGACCAGTTCTTCTGTCCCCTCCTCTCCTTTGATGTTTCTTCTCCCCTTAACGGTGGTGCTTGCCTTCTGGTGATCTCCCAAAAGGGCTCTACACCTCCCTCCCCTGTGCAACACTGCTGCAAAGGATCATTTCTATGTATGGGCAGAGGTGTTCTTTGTACTCAACTCTTCCTGCCCAATGACTAGCGTGGTCCTTTGCAAATCTCAGACTTTCCAACAGTGAGGAAATGAGATACTGTGCTGAGAAATTGCTAAGAGCACCACCAATCAGTACCCTTTCTTTCCTAAACCACAATCCGGTATGGACTGATAAGAGTAAGGAGGAACCAGGAAATGGGTGCAATTAATCGGACATCCAACAAGAAGGGTTGAACCAATGGACTCTTAAGAAAATTGGGTGTAACCAATCAATGAATAGCATGCCTCTGATGTGGCAGCAACACATTGGATGCTGACACCTCCTGGAGAACTACAAACTGCACCAGCAAGAACTGACATTTTGAGCTCTGACTCTGGTCAGGCTCATGGTGCAGAAGACTCTCTAGTTCCACTGATTGCTGGAATTGCTATAAAGATGATCTGGACTAGTGACTGTCAAGTGGACACAGGAGGCTTATTGATCACCATTGTTGTTGATCTGGGCCGACTGGGCTCTACCAAACCCTTGAGAACGACACGGGTGGCTCTGAAGATGGCCATCCAGCCTCCTGTTCCGGTTCTGTGAGTCTCACTTCCGGATTTCATCTCCAGACTCCCAGCCCATTGATCACCATTTGATTGGTTTGTCAAATCGTGCTCTCTCTCTCTCATTGTGTAAACTGCATAAACCTAACAGTTGCCCCAGGGGACCACTGTGGCCCTCTGGCGGTCGCCGTGCTGTTTTCTGATTGAGTATGGTGGAGGTGACCTAGAAGGAGGCAAGATGTCTGGGTGACAGGAGATGGAGTAGGTTGAGGAGGAAAGAACTGAAAAGGGTTAACTGAGTAGAAGAGTCAAGGGTGGAGGAAGTGGCCTGGGTGGAGGAAGTGTGGTCTTAAGAAGAGTTGGGCAATTTGGTGCAATCAGAGAACTCCAAAGGCTGAAGTAGATTTCTGAGAGCATTCTTTGATTCTCTTAATTTACTTTCAAAGTGTTTCCACACTCCTCATAACCTGTTTCTCTACCACTCTAGTCAGAACCCCGGTCATCTCCCACCTGCATGACTATAAGATCCTCCTTTTTAAGTGTCCCTCCTCCATTCCTACCTTCCTTTGCTCTGTTCTTCCCCTGCAGCCACAACGCCTGGCTTGTAAGTTCCTAGAGGATTTGGTTTCTAAGTAGGCTGACCATATATACCACTTTAAACGGAAGAGCACTGTTTTTCATATTTCCTGGCTGTCCCGTCGATTTAACATAAATGTCAATTTTGCCCCATTTTTAATAAAACAGGACCATTCTTAACAAGAGGAAAAAGGGTCAGTTGAGTTGCCCCAGACCCAGTGTGTTGAGGGGGTCCAAAAGCAGCTGTCTTTTTCACCCCATATCGAAGACCCCTTTCCTGACCACCTCACCAGGAATGGAATCCTCTTCCCCACCCCATCCCCATACATACACACAATTGCCTTATCCCGTTTTTTCTCAGAACACATGTGATGTTATGTTATTACATGTTTATCTGTTTCATTGTGCTTCCCAGTAGAATGTAAGCACCTGAGATCAGAGACTTTTTGGCACATAGCAGACATGCAGTAAATGAAGAAGTCTGGCAGATAAGAAGAGAGAGATGCCAGACTCAGTGTTGTCTTGGGAGAGCGTGGTAATATTTAACATGCAAGAAGAGATTTTCAATACACTATGTAGTGTATGTGATAAATATTCAAGTGAAGTATTTATAGTACAATACTATATGCAGATCACAATGCCAACAGTCGTTTGGGATAAATGATAATTAGAAGGTGGATTCTGCCTGGAAGGAACTCATAGACAAGGGGTTGGGGGAGGGTAAATAAGCCCTCACAGTGCTTCTTCACTGCCCTGTATACTGGTGGAGGGTTTTTTTTGTACAGTGAGGTATAAGTATGTTCCTTCACTACAACCTTTCACTGTCATACTGTCCAATAGACTGAAAACACATCTTAGCAGTCCACAGACATTTTGGACATTTTCATCTGCATGTCTCTTGTGTCTCTCAAACTCAGTGCATCTGACTTTACCTTTTGTATCCTGATTACAACGGCTGAGGCTGAACCAACTGAGTTTTCTGCCCCAGTCCTCACCCTCAACCAGGCATTCCACGGAGCCTTCTCGGCTAGTCCTGTCCCCCTGGTCACCACTGCCTCTCAGCTGGATATTCAGCAATACTCTCTAACCTGTACATGTAACCCTCCATCCTCCTAGGTCAGAAAAGTCTTGCTAAAATGTGTATCTGGTGAAAATGTTGACTTAATCAAAACTTTTAGGGGCTTTGTGGTGGCCCTGAGTTAAAATCCACCCTGTAATACCACACAAAGTGCTCCAATCCTTCCTTCCTTCCTCCTAGCCCTCCCTCCCTCCCTCCTTCTGAAAGGTGCAGGCCAGGATGAGGACAAATAGGCAGTTAGACAGGAAGAGGGAGGAGGGAGAAACATTTTTATTTAGTTGTTCATCTTGGTTATTTCCTCTGGCCTGCGTCTTGAACCAGGGTCCTTAGGATATCTGTGAACTACATCTGGTGAGCTAAGCTGCTAGGCCACTAAGGCATACCTCAGTTAATTTCTTGACCCTTCCTTCCTACAGCCTAGATTGGGCCCAGAGAGATTTCTGGTCCTCTAACACTCTCTCTCTCTCTCTCTCTCTCTCTCTCTCTCTCTCTCTCTCTGTTTGACCTTGGGAGATACCAATTCCAAGGCCGCAGACGCCTTCCCTCTCCCCTCCTTCTCTGGTGCCTCCTGTTCCTTCAGATTCAATCTAGTTTTCAGTCCTCTGAAAAGCTTTCCTGGTACTTGACCTGATCTGATCAGTCCCTCCTCATGCTCTGACCTCCCTCCCTTCCAAAAACACAAAACAAAAAACAGGACGGCTTGTATGTGCTTCCTCAGTTGTACTTTCTGATCATCTCTGAGTCATTCCCCACGAGACTGCAAGCTCCAGGAGGGCAGGACTGCCTTAGACTACTTTGGTCATGCTGAGACCATTATCTACGCTGTGTGTTCTGGAAGTACTGAATGAATGAAAATACATTTGCATGGTAGACTATTCCTCATAAAATAATAATACATTTTCTGAGTACTTACAACGTGGTAGGCACCATTTTAAGTGCTTTACAAGTGTGTCATAAACATTTCACATAACTCACTCAGTAGGGACTATTTCTGCACATAATAGATGGGGAGACTGAGGCACAGAGCCGGTCACTCACTCCAGCTAGGTCTGCAGTGAAAACGTGGAGAAAGCGGGGCTAGAATGCAGGCTGTTACCAGAGTCCAATTTGGTCCCAACTTCTAGTAAATGCTGTCCTAGAATGAAGCGCAAAAGAGGGCTGCACTCAAAGAACAGATTCCAGCCTTCTGCGAAGGGCTTTGTTTTTGTTTCCTGGAGAGAGGACACGCTCCCGTACCGCCCTCTGCAAGGCTCCTGGGTCCTTGCAGGGTTTTGGGAGGGCCGCTGCAGCGTGCCAGGGCCCGGGAGTCTGCCTGTGAAGCCCTGATGAACTTTCAGGGCCACCCGGCCCCTGCCCCAGCTGTGCCCAGGCCCTCGGTGGCCCTGGCCACCGGCAGGTGCGGGCCAGGCGCGAGCGGCGACCGGCGGCACGCCCAGCCTGGCGCCCGGCCGCGGCGAGCGCTTTCCGCGGGTGGAGGAAAGAGGAGGGCCGGGGGCGGTGCCGCTCGCAGGCCACCGCCCTCGCCCCGCGCAGGGCTCGGCCGGGCGCCGCGGGCCGGGCTGGAGGGGCGGGGACTCGGGCGGGGCCGGAGCGCGCGGCTGTGCCTTGCGGGAGGAGCGCGAGGCGGCGGCGCGTCCCCAGAGGCGTGCGCTGGGACCCACGGACACGGGCGGACGCGCAGAGAGAGAGGGCCGGGCGCGAGGTCGGTACTCGGCGGGAGCGCGAGCGGCGCGGGCAGGGGCAGCGCGGGGAGCCGGGAGCCCGGAGCCCGGGGCAGGGAGCTGGGAGCAGGGAGGGGCGGCGGCGGGCCTGGAGCCGGCCGAGCTCCGGGGTCGGGCTCGAGACCCCTCCCCGGGCCGGTCGGGCGAGCAGCGCGCGCGCCCCGGCAGCGGAAAGCGGAGCCCTGGCTTCCTTCTCCCTCCGTCCCTTTTCTTCCCAGTCAGCGAAAAATAAACACCCGGGAAGGTAAAACAATAGCGGGGCCACCTGGGACGCGGCGCGCGCAGAGCTCCCACGTCGGGGCGGGGGCGGAACCGGGAGTGGCTGCCCCACCTCGGAGCCCCTTCCCGCCGTGCCCCCTAGGAGGGTGGGGCTGCCCGGCGGGCTGGGCTGCGCCGCGCCGCGCCGCGCCGGAGGCGAAGGGAATTCCCGGGGGTGAAGCATTTGGCGAAAGTAGTGCAGGAGCAATTGGGCTTCCTACGTTTGCCCTGCTCTGGGCAGGGAAACTGAGGCGGAGGCACAGGCAGCGACTTCCCAAGGTCAGAACGCTGAGGTTGACTGTGCTGGTCCGGGAACGGGACCCAGGTGTCGCGACCAGCGCTGCGCTCAGTTCCTCTCGGTTTCGCGGCGGCAGTGCTTGCCTTTGATAAATCTCTGCTGTGTTTGTTTTAGAAATCTGCTGGCTTTGTGGGACACCTTCGAAGCTGCTGAACGCCAACTTGCCTCGTGTGATCTGGGCAGGTGAAGGACAGGTGGCGGCTCCGTGACCTCCCATCATGGATGGAGAAAGACTTTTCGATGAAGGAACCCGAACAGTTGATGCGGGCCCCGGGTGCTTTGACTGTTGGAGGTTTTAACGAAACCTGCCCCGTTCCCTTTGCAGAATTCGAATGAGGGAGATTACAGACACCTTCACTGGGAAGCCAAGGACATTTCTGTATAATCAGCGGATGAAAGGATTTTCTCAGACTCTGTTTTCCCCCTTTTGCTGGAGGATTAATCCACTGCAGTCTACAATTCCAGGAGAAACCGCAAGGCCCACGATGTGGCAGAAGCCAAGAGCGCCTTCAGAATTGCGCTGGACCCTTCCTTTGGCGTAGGGGCGGGCCACACTGGCCACCGCGCCCTTCCCCCACCGCTCCTGCTGCTCTTCTCTCCTCTCCTGTTCTCAATTCCGAGTTAAGTTCTGTTCCGTCCAAAACTGCCCTCCGGAGCTCAGTGGATTGCCAGAAATGAGAGATTGAGTGCTGGGAGGAGAGGAAGCGTCCTGTGTTGTGTCTCCTCGCAGACTGCCGACATGAAGTGCTTCTTCCCAGTGCTGAGCTGTCTGGCTGTGCTGGGTAAGTGGGTGGCTTATCAGTGCGATCGATGTGAAAGTTTAACCTGCCGCTGGTTCCTATAATTTCTTGTGGTTCTTTCCCATCAACACTCTGCTTTGGGTGTGGGGGGTGGGGGGCGGGGTGGCCGCCAGAGGCAGCTGGTGTGTGTCACAGGTTGGGATGGAGCACTGAGAGGCCCTTTTCTAACTCAGGAGGAGCGCTGGACTAGGGTTTAATGGTTAAGAAAGAACATTTGCTGGCTTTCATAGTGTCTGTCCCCGGATAGTTTGGGGACTCCATGTGGACCATGGGCTGGGCTCTTGTAGTGTTAACAGCGTGGTGCCTTTGTGTCATCACATCTGCGTTGCTCCACATTGATTATTTTCTGAAGTGGCAACAGTATTCCCACTCTTTTGGGAAAGTTGGTTTGGTGATAATGAGGGTGCTTCTTTTTTCTCTTTTCAGGGGGAAGAATGGGGGTGGAAGAGTTGCTTGGCCCTACTTAAGTGGTCTGTAGACTGAAAATGTTTGAGGGTACAGTCCTACTCACCAAGGAAACTCAGATCATGGTTCTGGGAGGGAGACTGGAGGAATTGATGCTGCTCGGTAGGCAATGTGCTAGGGTTGGTTTCGTGCCCCCACAGGTCACAGTTCTTAGAATGGGAAGAAGAAACTGGCCTTACCTCTTGACTCCGCTCTTAAGTATTCCCTCTCCCTTGAAGAGGCCCTTTCTGCCCAGCACTCATCCTGGTCCCACATTTGACAACACTTCTCATGTCATTGAGCACTATTCTAAGTGGGCTGTTAAACGCATCTTGGATCTAGAATAAGCTCCTTGACCAAGAGCTGGTGTGTCCTCGCTCCATCGCCTCAGATCTCACAACCAGCAGCCCCTGCCCTCTCTGTATGGTGGGTTCTCTTGCCTTCAGAAGAGGTCATCTCTGCTGCTTCTAGTGTTTGCGTCTCCACATGGAGGTGTCTTGTACTTATGGAACTTACTTATTACTGTTGGCCATGAAACTTGCTTTCATGCATTGTTTATACCTTGGTAAGAGTTCACAAGTGTGTGGAGAGAACAGATTTTGGAGTTAGAGACCCTGAGTTCAAATTCCAGCCTGTCCATGATTGACACTGAATCTCAGTAAAATGGGAAGCTACTCTAAGGGCTGTTATGACAAAGGTGACAAGGTACACTAAATGTTTTGACAGCTTTGAAACATGTCTCTGAAACACGTGATAAGTGTGTTTAATCAGTGGTTCTCCAACTTGGGTGCTTATTGGAAGTGCTAGTGGAGCTTTTAAAAATCCTTATGTCCAGGCAGCAATCCCAGACCAATTAGACCAGATTCTCTGGGAGTGACCTCCATCTCTTCACTCTAGGAAGTGCCAATGTGTAGCTGATGAGTTAGAGAATCAGCGTGTGAGTCCATTAGTGCTTGCTCTCCCCTGCCCCCAATACATACCCAGACTGGCAGCAAGTTTGACCAGTCTTCTGCCCAGGTGTGGGTTAGGATACAATGTTCCTGTGTCTACTGTCTGCTCAAGTACAGTCAAGAAGTCAGATGGCTCTCTATTCACAGTTCTAAATATTGCATTGATTTTTGTTCTGCTGTATTTGTCATTCTCTTAGTGTCTGGATTTAAATCAGTAATTAATGATTCATGTGGGTTCTAGAAGACATGAATAAGGAAAACCCTCCGGGATTGGGTGTGGAGTGTCTTGTGTGTCTAAGGTGGGAACGAGGGTTGAGTAGAAGGGTGGGGCCAGGTCAGGAGAAGGAGCTGCTGGAGTTGTGACATTTGTGTCTTTTGTGTCTTCTGGTTGCTCAGGAAATGTGAGGCTGTCTGCTGACCCTCCACTTTGGTCCTCATGCTGGGCCACGCTGAGGAGTGGAGCTTGACCTTGGCACTGAACTGTCTTACCTCCCTCCACTCCCAGCCTCAGGTATATACAGATGCCATGCAGGAAAATGAGTGTCCAGGTTGGAACTATGGGTGTGCATATTAATCTCTGCCTGGTTTCTTGATCCCCCTGCCCCCCGGTGGAGCCTCATCTTTTCTCCTCACTTGATGGCTCTCAGTATGGCAGGGAGGGGGACTTGCTACTACTTTCGTACCTTGGAGCAGCAGAAGGTATCTGGGGAAGGAACAATATCCCTATCAGGGTTTTCTGCTTGCAGTCTGGTGTGGTCTGATTCATGTGTCAGCATTCTTGCTGAGTAATGCAAATGAATGTGTAATACAAATTTAGAACAGCGAAGATTCCCAGGGTTTTATGCCCAGGTGGGCTGCACACCTGGAATGCAATTTTGTTTGTAAGAAGTAGGATAAGGCTAAGTGATCTGCAAGGTGAGACTGATAAAGGTGCTGCCAGCCGCCAGAAAGGACAATTTGAGTTAGCAAGCCTGGTGACTACGTTGGTGGGGGTGCATGTGGAGGGGTATAAGTTCACCTCCTCTACCCAGTACTGGAGAATTGCTGGGCATCAGCAGACCTGTGCTTTCTGTTCTCTCCCTTCACTGAGCTCTAGGGTTTGGATCAGGTTCTGCCTTTGCTGCCTGTCAGGGTACTGATTCCTGCCCACGTCTTTGTCCTGTTGAAACCACAGGGCCTTGTACCTGCCCTCCTGACCACTGTGTCTTGTTTCTTCCTGTTGCAGCTCTGGGTTCCTCACCCAACTTGGGAGCCATTGGCTGCCACCGCCAACCTGGTTCCAGTTCCAAAGCCCCCTTGACTCTGGGCCGTCCTGATGAGCTAAGTGTAGTCAGTCCCCACTACTGCGGAAGCCAGAGGGGTAGATTATGAAAGAGCCAACGTAGAACGAGTGTGAAAAAAAAAAAGTGGGGGATGAGGAGAGGAGAGGGTGGTTTGTGCTGTGTCTGGGCAAAGCCTGAGTAAGTGACAGTGACACGGAAAGATGACAACAATGCAGGAGAGACAGAATAGGATTTGTGTCTGTAAGAACAGGAATGGAATAATCAGGAAAGATGAACAGAAGCTTTAGGTACAGAAAGCAAATTTCGATTTTGCATACCCATGAAGAGTTATGCCTCCCAGGCCCGTGCTGATGTTGCGAGCAAGATGAAATTGCTTTAAAAGTGTTAGCAATGAAAAATGTTGAGATTGGGACATCTCTGAATCAACACAGGAGACTTTGTCTTTGCCAGAGAGAATTGCATGTGTAGTGGGGAAAACCTCTTGCTTGAATAGGATGGGACTGAGGAAGTGATCCCTTACTTCCCAGCTCATTAGAGAAAGAGGGGAGAGGCCAGCGGGTGCTTCCAAAAGAGATAGAAAGGAACTTTGATGTTCTGGTAGGAGCAAGCTTGGGAGCAGGACTGGGGTGATCAAAGGCGAAGAGGAGGGGAAGGCAGAGGAGAGAAGGAAGGTGGTGTGGGGCCATTTTGGGAAGGATTCTGAAAGAAAGTGCGGAACATGCCCAACACTTGTCCCAGGGGAGCTTGTGACCGAGGTGCTGCAGGGAATTCTAGTCAGGAGGACTAGACTGCATAGTCCACTTTTCACCCGGTGATCAGTGGCTGAGATTTCCCCGTCTCCATCAGTTTTCATTGCTGCAAGAGGAGAGTAACAGCAGTGACACCGCCTCTCATAACTCGTCCTTACTGTGCTGCGTGCCCTGTTCATTCAGTCCTCAGAGCAACCTGGCCAGGTAATACCGCTTATTATTTGTTTGTAGGACAGCATACTGAGGTCCAGAAAGGTAAGGGAACTTGCCTGAGGTAGATTTCTGTACCAGCTTGATAACGGTGCTGGTAGGGACTCAGGCTCCTTCTATCTTTAAAAAAAAAAAAAAAAAAAAAAAAAAAAAAATTTTTACACATTAAAATAAACTCACATGAAAAGTTTCCCCATTCCTGTCCTCCACCAAATCACCAAGCATTCTTCACCATTGTCCAGTGGGTTCCAGCACCATTTCTCCCCTCACTCCCTCCCCTTCCATTTAGTGTTGGTCACCTCAGTTCTGTTGCAAGTGTCCAAGGGTTGGTTTTGTTTCATCTGTTCCTTTGTTTTATCTATTCACTTACACCTATGAGTGAAGTCATCTGGTATCTTCCTTCTTTTGACCTGTTTCACTTAGCATAATCCCCTCTAGTTCCATCCATGTTGATTCAAATGACAGGGTTTCATCTCTTCTAGGGACTGTGTGGTATTCCATTGTGTATATATGCACCACTTCTTTATCCATTCATCTGATGTTGGGCACTTAGGTAATTTCCAGTTCTTAGCTATTGTGAATAGGGCGCTCCTTCTTCTTGTTCCGATCATACACTTCTGTTCCCAAGGTCATCTCATGGTCCAGGAGGCTGTGCTCACCCCAACCATTGGGAAGGAGGAACAGGGTTGATGAAGGGCAGGCCCTTTTCATCTAAGAGCACTTCCTGGAAGTGGCACAGATAATTTCTGCTTATGGCTTTATTGTCTAGAACTTGGTCACATAATCATAATTTAAAAAAGTTTTGCACATAACCCACCATACTTTGCTGCAGGGGGCTGGGAAATACTGTCTTTAATTCTTAAGAGCTCTGTAACTTTAGGAGGAGAGAATAGATTTTGTGGGGGGCTGTCAGCTCCTGGTCTCTGGTATAGTCACAGAGCTAGTAAGAGGCAAAGTAGAGTTTTGAAGCCAGGACCATTGGATTCTAAAACCTGTGTGCTTCCATCTAACCAGAGGCCCTCTCTGTGAGGATGAGTCCCAGCCTCTACACTCTAAGAAGCCTTGCTGGGAAGCCCTGAGCTGGACGAGCCGGCACAGGAAACCACAGAAATCAGCATGTAACTGCCCTCTACGTGGGGCGGACTTAGCGGTAGTGCTGTAGTGCGTGTAAAACGCCTGTGTAGCCTTTGCTAAACACTGCTGTAGATGACCTGGCTTCTGTCTGAAGTGTGTAAGAGTCGTCTTCTTCGTTATTGTGGCCCCGGAATTCAGCCTTGTGCCTGGCACAGCGTCAGACGCTCAGTTAGTTTTTTGATCAATGAATAGATAGTTTCACAAGAAGGCGGTGTTTTAGCCCCTTAATTGTGATAAGGAAATTTAAGTTTCAGGGACTTTAATTTTGTTCAGAAAAGAAAAGCTGGAAATTGGCAGAGTCTGGATTTGAATCCAAGTTTGTCTGACTATAGAGCCTGTGCCTTGAATTGCACCAAATAGGGGCACTTTACCACGGAGACTTTTGGCTATCTGGTGAATCCCTTCAAGGATAACATTTGAAGGTGTGTAAATATTTTTATTCCATGAATAAAAATGCATCGGATAGCAGCTGAAATCAATCAGATTGAAATATAGCCATAAAATACTAAATTTATGAAATAGCCATATCCTTCCTTAAAACACATTAATTAACAAGAGCTGACAGCAGGCCTAACAATTACTGTAATTTTGGTGTGGTGAAGAGTGTAAGTGATATTTTGAGGTATCAGCAGCAACTGTGATATGAAAGTATGTGTGATTTCTGTTGTGACAAAGTCATGGGTCCCAGAGACAGATGTGACTGTGATTGGTAACATTGCCTGCATTCACAGTCAGAGAGATGGTTGACATTTACTTAGAAGACAGTGAAAATAAAAATGTAATTTTGGTATACTGGTGGAGTAGTGGTTAGGTCATACCTCTCCAGCTGAGCACATACACATGTATAGCCCGAGGAACCCCCCTTGGTGTCCTGGAACTGTGATGGGGAGGGGTGTGGGGGTGGGGGGCACACAGCCAAGATGAATAAATACAAATAAATAAAAATGCTTCTCCCTTCTCTCTGTCTGCCTGCTTGTGTATTGGTCTTCATTCTTTCCTGCACCATTCCTCTTAAAAATAAGATGTAATTTTTTCCCCCTCATTCAAGTTCATGTATCTCAGCTCTATCCATGGACCCTCGCAAAGCTCAAAAATAAGTTTCCTGTAGGGGGTGGCTGTTGGGGAGATACTGGGAGAGAACTCTGGCTGGGTTTCAGAAATAGGCAGGGTTTGGCTGGGCTGGGCATTCTGTTCCAAGTAGAGAGCTGCTGCTGCAGAGGTGTTAACAGTTATAATGGTGGTAGAGTGACCTTTCAGGGTTCTTTTAAGAACCAGTCCATGTGAAACGACGTTGGACACAGAACTAGCTTAG
Organism: Solenodon paradoxus; assembly: GCA_004363575.1. Taxonomy (NCBI): domain Eukaryota; kingdom Metazoa; phylum Chordata; class Mammalia; order Eulipotyphla; family Solenodontidae; genus Solenodon; species Solenodon paradoxus. The sequence continues at coordinate 91,398 of RJWH01002514.1, read as the reverse complement.
ATGGTAATGAGTTTGGGCTCTGGGCTTAGACTGGGTCTCTAGAGCCCAGGCAGGCCACTTCCACTGGACTCGGGCCTGGGGACTGGAGGAAGTGGCTCTGGTTACTGGTCTCCAGTGGTCCTGGGCCCCTGGTGCCTTGTGCATCCTGAGTTATGGCTCTTGATGACTATTTTTAGATTCTTTTGGGAGTCCCTCGTTCACCACGATTGGACACCTGTGTCTTTGCTGCTTCAAAGGGAATGCAGCTATTCCTTATAAAGGACTGGTTTTTAATTCAAGGGAATTTAGACACCTGTGTGTGAATGTCCCTGATTTTCAAAGAAATGAGTGGTTGCATTAAAAATCAAGCTTATATTTGTAGAAAAATCACGTTATCAAATTGCCTCATCAAGAACCTTTTGTTAGTAACTAATTGCGGGTCACCATCGCAGACACTTAACCAAGACCTTTACCCTGGACCCCCTTAACTGGAATTCTCAGTTGAGTGGGATTTTGTTTTTGTTTTTGAACTCTACTTTCAGAAAAGCAAAAGTCATAAGATAGAGTAGCAGGCATTTTATTTTAGAAATCAGCTTCCAGACCATCACCAGCCGGATCAGTCTCTACATCTTCCGCCTCTCTAATTATAGTAGCAGAAGAGAATGAGGAGCCCCGGGGCACCGTAAGATTTTAAATCAAAGATTAAATTACATTAACTCTACCCCGGCTGGAAAGTGGTCAGATGTATTTTAAAAAAGCCTTATAATGAGCTTTATAATAGTGAGAGTTGAAAAGTTTCTGCTTAACCTTCTATTAGCCCTCTAATGAAGGTCCCCTGACAGCCCTCTGTCCCCATCATCTGGGTGACCCTGGCTGTGCTGAGGCCAGCCCTGTCCTTGCCATCTAGGAGATGATAAGCTAAGACCAGAGGTAAAACAGGCAGCAAATCACTTTGTAGATAGACAGGAAGACACTGATTCTTTGTGTCTTCCGAGGACGGGTGTCTGTTGGGGAAGGGAGTACATGGCAAGTTGGTTCCCGTTTTCAGCTTAACAGCAGGAGTGAAGAGAATTCTCTGTCCAGAGAGGGATGAGTCTGGAGCAACTCCTGAGTGATCACTATGGAAAGGATTTCTGGAGGGACTAGATAGAATGTGAGGCATTTTTTTAGTAGGAAAAGACCATCCTGGCAGGTGGGATGAGAACAGCCTGGGCACATAGTCTGCGTTGAGAAGTCTTAGCAAAGCTTAATGGAGGGTCCAGAGTGGATGCTCCTGTACCAAAGAAGAGCTTTTTATGTGGCCACCTCCAGGACAAAGGCATTCTAGCAAAATGCTGAGCACAGAGATTCCTGTCTAGTCTTCCCCTGGCTCCCTCTTCCCAACTTTGAGGTCCCCAGCACTTCTTTTTATGAAAATGGGAGTGAAATGTGAGGTGTGTGCTCTTTCTGATTATGATTCTTTGAGCTGTTAGAGTTACGCGTAAGACTGCCTTAAGTTGGCATCAGTGTCATGTTGTTTATTCAGTTTTTGTTTGTAACACCCTCTTCCCCTGCTCTGGAGTACAGTCTCCTTTTTCAAAGTGGCCTCTCTGAACATGGTCTCTGTCCTCAGCCCGCTATCCAGCCTGTGGTGTGTTGGTAATGCTGCCCCGCTGTGTCGTCAGGTGGGCTGCAGACCTTTCTCAAGGACCCCTTTTATTAACTCCTCTTTCCCCAGGAGACCCCAAAATTTTAAATCTGTCTCCCAGACAGACAACAGTAGTTGTATAGAATCATATTTCTCTTTTCATATGTGATGCCCAGTATGAGTGTTTTTATACCTGATAGAGCTCAGCAAGCAAAATTAGTCTGGAAATTTAGGTTGCTGGGGACCAGAGAACACACAGAGCCTGACCCCCATTAGGTACCTTAGTCCTGTATCTGCAGTTTAGGGGAAGTAGTGTCATTATTATGTGTTTTTGAAATTTCTAAGGTGGCCAGCTTCCCAATCTCTATGATTTTGAGAGCCTTAGGGAACTTGGGTAACCTAAGTGATGCCTGCCCATTCACTGGTTTCACTGGCGACCTTGGTTGACTTTACTAGGAAGGACTTTCAATAGCAAGAGGAGCAGGGGACCTGCAATTGTGTAATCTTCTGTTGCTGCAGGTCAGATGACACCTACCATCTGCTGGCCAGGTATTATCTACTTGTTTTTGTTACATACTTCCAAAGAATTAGGTTTCACAACCTCTGAGGTGTAACATCCCCATCAGGAAATCTTAATTTTTCAGTAAAGGTTTGATTTGAATTAAGTCATCTTTTTAAAAGGCCAGTAGTGCTTTTGGGTAAAGTGTTACTATATCAAAGCGAGGGGAGATTGGTTTCAGTTTCAAAGGGTGGACCCCATCACTTTGGTCGAGGTTGCCAAGACCTGATGCCAGGAGCGGGAAAAAGAAATGATCTCACATCAATTTCAAAAAGTAGCCTGTTTATTTGTTTGCTTCCTTTATGAATTTTAACTTTCTGACAGAGGTAACATGAGTATAGTTCTGTTGTAAAAAAAATCCAAATAGTATAGACACAGAGAGAAAAGTGAGACTCCCAAGTCCCTTAGTGAATCAATTATAGTCTTCGCAGTTTGATATATTCTTTAAGACCGTTTTTCTGTAATTTCTATGCATATTCTTCCGCAAATATAGATTTTTTCCTGACATAAATGGAATCACATTGAGCATATTGTTCAGCTTGACTTTACAGGGTGATTTACTCCTCTGTTTTTTTCAGGCTTAATTTAATGGCGGCTATATCAGAACTGATTTGGGTATTTTATAGCTAGCTGAAGCTGTAATTTGTGAAATCATTGGGGAGTAGTGCGTCTCATTCAATAACTATAATAGAATAATTTCGTCTTGCTGTATCAAGAGCAAGAGTCATAATAAAAACACTACCTCTAAATGTTAATGTTTTTAATGAAAATAATTGACTTGTGTATTCTCAAAATTTTCTCCCAAAATACATAAATTTCATGTCAAGTACATATTTTAACAATTATTTTTTATAATTTTGAATTTATGTCGAATGAAAAAAGTCTATTTAAAGCTTGTCGGGAGGACCCCCCAATAAATACTAGATTTTGTGCCTAATTCAATCAAATGGTCTTGCTCATTCATAGAATAGGAGAAAAATGAAAGTTTCCCTGTATTTTCAATTCCCAGATGATTCTAATATTTAGAAGGAACTGGACTAGACTGACCTCTAAGCTTGCTGGCTACCAGCACTTAAGACCTTAATCCAAAGGAAAAAAAAAACCTTTTTTCTAGCCCTGCAGAAAGATTTTCATTTCAAAGTGTTGGGTTACTTCTTAGGTTCTCTGATAATGATTTATCTTGAAAACTCCTGGAGCAAAAGCAGGTTTAATGGTTGATTCGCCATTAGATGTGATTTTTAAAATAGTTGCTGTTTTGGAGGGATGGCTAGATTCACGTACCAGAGGAGTGAACTCTGCTTAAAAATCCAGGTTCGACCTCCCACCTATTCTGAGACCACTGGAGATAGCCCCTACTCTCTTAGACTTGACATACAATGCTTTTCTAAAAAGACTTTTCACCCTTGCTCATTTAACAAATATATCCGTGCCTGCGACAAGCACGCTTTGTTCTGTTATCTCAAATCCCAAGAACGAAAGGTTCAGACTGTGACGAACGTTTTGTTACCTGATAGGTATTTTTTATCTTTAATAAACAGAAAGATTAATTAAAACGTTCTGAGGTTTGGGACCTCTTGTCTGTTCCCGCAGGTAGGTCTTTTTTCTTACTGTTACTTAACATCTTTTTTCCGTTTTATTCTCAGTTCTCCTTTGGCAGTCAGGAATTACAAAAGGTGGGGCACCCCTGATGTTGGCCCTTGAGTCAGATAATGAATACCAATGATGGGGGGAGACAGAAGACGGGAGGCTGTAAGGGCAAATTATTTCTTTTGAAAATATGCAAATAGTCCCAAATCCTGGCTGCGTGGAATGTCCTTATTAACTGCTGGAGATGATGTCTCTCCATGGGAACTGGGAATTCATACTAAGTTCTGAATTTCTAGGAAGTCAGAGCAGAAGAAAAGTAGAAGCAGCATATTCTGTCAGATAGGAGACAGCACCCCACCCGTACCAGACCTTTTCCTGAGGACTCGCAGGTGCAGGGGTGGGGAGGGGGATGTCTCTCCTCCTTTGCACTCAGCCCCACAGTTCTATAGAGTGGCCCCTCTCAGGGCTGTGGGAGGGAAGGCTGGGGCAGCCCAGGATCCTCAGCAGTGCTGGGCCTGTTTGCTAGAAGCCTTGGTGTCAGCACTTTCCTGGGGTGCAAGCGCTTTCCTCACTGTCTCTGGTGTTTCTCCCTTCTCTGCAGTCCCTTAAGTCTAAATGTCACAGGCAGGGTGGAAACTGTGCTGCCCACTGGAAATGGCCTTAGCTCTACCCCAGGCAGGTGCTGCTTGTGGAGCCTGTGGGGTCCACCGTTCTCCCCACACGCTGCCTTTCTTGTTTCCCTCACAGGTTTCGTTCAGCAGCAGTTTTGTGTTGGTTCGGAGATGGCTGGTCTGTAGGGAATTCTGCTTCACAGACGGACATGTCTGTGCGTGTATTGGAGCTGTGATGGTGCAGATGGAGTCATTCTAGGTGCACCCCAAAACCAGACAACCCCTTGTGGCAGCATTTAGAGACGTTGTCTTCTGTTGTTTCAGTGCACGGGAGAGCTTGCTGAACAGTCTTGCAATCTGTCTGCTGGTATTTCATGACCAAAAGGCAAGCTAAGATTCAGAAGGGCTCTTTCTCTTTCCCTCCATAGGAATGGTGATGACCTTTAGCTGGGTCTCCTGGCACCTCCCTAGCTGGGAGGGATGGCAGCCCTAACTCCTTGCTCACACTCGCATCATGAATCCAGCTTTTCTGGGTGGCTCCCTGCGTGCAGTGGACTTCCAGAAGGAAGAAAAGAAACAACAAATATGCTTCTCTGTGTGTCCATTGTCTTTGTTTTAATTAAAACATCGTGTGATGCAAACGCTTGCCTTCCCGTTCTTAGCCCCACCACAGAAGAGCCATCATTTCCCATACTTGGAATTTGGGGAGACTCAGGCCTCACTTGAAGACCAGTCCAGATTCAGTCTCTGCATTGGGGGAAAGTAAGTACATATGAGAGCCTGGAGGGCTGTGGTATTTATGGTGAATCTATGATTACTGTATGTGCCTCCTCATCATAATTTATTCAGCAGCCCTGAAGGTCTGGAGCTGGTGCTATGCCCATCAGTAATCTGACTCTTGTTTTCTTCTGCATATTTCCCTTTTGCAAATGTATAGGCATTCAGCTTTAATCAAGTAGGCTTTTGCTCTGTCATCTGTAACAGAATGACTGAAGTCATGTGGAGGATTTTAAATAAGTAATCTCTTAAGACATTCAGAGCATAATCCCCCCTCACCCTGATCATCCTGCCTGCATCCAAGAGATGTGTGAGGTTTTTGCAGAGGAGGCAGGACTCCGGGGGACTTTGGCATCCTTCAGAGAGATTGGATACCTTCCTTCCTGGTGACAGGTTTTTGTTTGCTTCTGGGTGGAGACAGGGCCTGCTGATCATTTGCTATGTCAGGCAAGTTCAGGATGCCCTATGAACGCGGCCAGTGTGTTACTAAATCTCTGTGTCGGGACAGAGAACAGTGACAGGCCAAATATGCATGAAGATACTGTCTAAGCTCATTGATGTCTGTGCAGTGTGTCCAGGGCTGCAAAGTAGATAAGAGGCTTGTGGGCCAGTGGTGTTCACTGAGTTTTTTTTTTTTTTTTTTTTTTATCAGGCCAGTCAAAAGATGAGGGTGGCAGGATCTAAAATTTCCATGTGCTTGGCATAGAATTGTAATGTGACTTTCTTAGGCTGAGTTGGATTTCAGCTGCTCTTCTATTGTCATTTTTCAAGCACTTCACTGTTACTACTTTTAGGTAAATACTGTAACTCAAACTAAGCTAATGGAATGCCTAATAAAGATCCCTGGGGGATCCTGCTTTAGGAAGGAAATAAGAATGATTTGCAATTAGTATACCCATTGTTTATGTAAATGGGATTTCTGAAATACTAGATTGTGCTTGAAAACAGTTCGTTCTCTTAAGTATTTTAAATAGTCCCTGTGAAACTCCATGTATATAAGCTGCTAGTCGTTTCTGGATGGTGTAAAGACCTGTTTTGTGAGGGATTAACTCAACCGTAGCTAGCAGTCACATCAGAAATTCCAAGTTTGGAAGTTCCCGGTCCTCACCCCCAAGATGAGTTAGATCTCACTGCAGTGCTTCCACGGCATGTGTGCTTGTTTTCTGTGTCAGGAGTCCCTAGGGTAATACTCTGCTGTGTTCTGGTATGTGCTTGGGTGTGTGGAGTTGGGAAGACACGCAGTCATCCTTTTGTAACCTGTAGGCCAGCAAGGAAGTCAAGCAGTGAACAAATGAATGCACCTGTAATTAAGAGGAAGGAAGGGAGCGGGAGCGAGGGGGATGAAGAAGAGCATTTTCACTAATCTGTTTTGGTTTTTCCCCCTGACCCTGGGTCTCGAATGTGAATCCCTGAGCTTTCCATGGCCCACACCCCAGCTGTCTCAGCCACCAGAGTCATAAGGGCGTGCCTCTGTATTACTTTCTAATGAGTAGTTTACTACACTGGACTGTAAATTCCATCAGGACAGGGAATGTGTCTGTGTCGTTGGTCTTGGTGTCCCAAGACCGCCCCACCCCTTAGCCTGTTCTCTCGTATAGAGTAAATAATTAAGTTGAATTGTATGACACTCATGTTTAAGGTCAAGATGGTCAAATATCAGCAGTGTCCTACAGTTTCGTCTAGTAGGTGCTCAGACAGTATGTATTGAATGTTGAGTACGTGTTGTGATTAATGAGCTCTTGTAGCAGCATTTCGTAGTTTCTGCAGCCTAGGAGATGCCAGCTGCAGTGTTTGAAGAGGAACTCCCACACTTCAAGGAGCTGCGACTCTGGACCTGTGGGACAGACATAGGGCGTTAATGAGACCCTAGAACCTTCATTCCATGTCTTTTTCGATGTAGTTTGTAGTAAATTTCCCAGCCGCAGGTGGAGGCATGTGTATTTGGGTCTGGTGTGTTGTCAGTGATCGAAAGAATCTGGAAATGTGCGGGAAAGCAAAGACAGGAGCAAGGTAGCCCAAAAAGGAGAGAGGAAAGAAAGAGGTTGGGCCCAGCTGAAGGAGCCATTGCCTTGTCTTGAGTGAAGGGGACAGCTGCCTGTATAGCTCAGAGATCCACGGTTGCGGCATTCATCTTTAACAGGTTGATGTGTGCCCGCAGTGTTACTGGGTAGGCACTCATAGTCCTTGTCGTGAGCAGCATTTGTGCTAAGAACATCTGTGTGACGGGTTGTGGGCTGCGTGATGACCACTAGACCGTTGGAGGCGAGGGTTGAGCTGAGGAGAAGGCCCAGCTGGACCCTGCTGGGAGAAGGCCAGTGCTCTGGCCTGGAGCCTGCTTCTGATCTGTGGAACTGGGAGTCAATCCCAGTGTAAGGCTTGGACCAGACCTCCCCACATCTCCTCTGCTAAGGACGTTTTTTGCATCTATTTGAATTTCATGGCCCTCTTTCCAGTTTCAATGCACAAATGTTCAATTGTGCCACTCTATTATAATGCTCACTCTCTTCTCACACCCACAGAATAATTTCTAGTTCAGTTCAATTCCACAGCTATTTGTTGAATATCCTTATGTGCCAGCACAGGATGGGGGTGGCAAGTGAGGGAAAACAAATACATGAGATTGGTTTCTGTGTGAGGCAGACATTGTTGGTTGACTTCACAACAGCCGTTCTTTTCTCTTGCTGCTAGCAGAGCTCTGGTTTGCTTTGAATGCCCTGTCTCTTCCCCCCACTACCTAAGGAAAAGTGACTTTGCGTTCAGGCCCAGAGTAAAGGCTGATTGCTCTAAGCCAGTCATGGAGGTGAGACATGGGGGTGTGATACCATTTTACCAATGAGATAGGAGATATCAGTTGGAGAGATTCTTAAGAGATATCTTCCTTTTTAAGAAGAAGCCAGGAAGGGACAGCTCCTTCACTAAGTTCTGGAAATTGGGCAGCCATCTTGTCACCACCATGAGGAAAGCAAGTTTGTTGAGGTTCCCAGAGGAGAAAAGATGGGAAGAATCAGAACCCTTAATGACAGAACCCCTGAAGTCTGTGCCAGGTAACCTTCCTACTTTCTGTCCTCACTATTTCAGCCACTTGAGTTGGTGTTTTTCTGTTACTGATAGATGAAAGAAACCTTTATTAGACACTCTCTCAAAGAAGCAGGAAATAGGGTTTATTCTTATAAAACAGTGCAATTCAGATAATCATCAAAAAGCACACTGTTCAGAGCCAGTGCTTAGCCTGTGGCAAGCCATAAAGGAGAGAAATGAGGAAGGACTCAAGTGAAGAGGTTCTATTTGGAATGGATCCTGATGAAGGATTAGGGTTTGTGTAGGGCATTCTGGGAAGTGAATGACACAGTGGGACTTGTGGAGGCAGGAATGGATGTGGCACTCTCAGAGAACATGAGATTATGTCCTGACTAACTCCACAGGCAGATTCTAGAGCTCTGTAAATTGCAGGCTTGGTTTATGGAGTGGGGAAATATGATGTGCCTTTGAGCAGGGGAGGAACTAAGTAAGTGGTCCTTGGGAGGGAGGATTAGGTCAAGTAGCTGCCAAAGAAAGTAAAAGTTGAGTGACCAGTTTAAGCTCCTGGAATACTTCAGTTGTAGGTGGTAAGATTTGAGTTGAAAGCAGAGAGATTTGAGGGTAAAGGGAAAGTAAAGGAATAGAATAGCCCTTCAAAGAAGGGTTGGTGGACCGTTGAGTCAGAGGGAAGATTAGAAAATGGCTCCAAGAGTTTGAGATGACTTGGGGAATGATGTAAATGGAAATTGGGAAGAGGGAATTGATTTTAGGAGATGCTTTCTGGTTTTTGTTAGTGGGGTTTTGAAGTAATGATGAAACTCGAGGTAGTGAGACCTTGACTTCTTCTAAAATTATGGGCTGAGCTTTGCGATTGAGAGGTTGAGAGGTCAGGGTTTGCGAAGTACAGCACTGACCGAAGCTCAGCAGATAAACTCGTATACCTCCAAGTTTCCCAGCCTCCCTCAAAGTTGGGTTGGAACTGTCTGACTGGAGTCAGCCAATAAAACGGGAGTGGAAGGGATATTTATACTCTCCTGACCCAGGCAGCTAAGAACTGTTTCTCACTCTCTCTTCCTCCCCACCATAGCCACTTTGGGATCAGGGAAAACAGGGTCACCCTTCCAGCTTTGGACTTGGGAAATCCATATGCAACCAGGTCTGAAGCTTGCAACTGGGTGGAACTGCTGATTGCTGTTTGTGCAGGTTCTAAAGTGCTGTCTGGTCTTTAGGTTCGCCTACTTCTGACTTGATTTGCTCAGGGGTCTGCAGTGAATGGGCTAGGGCTTTCTTGGCCAACTTTCATTGGGGCTGTCTGTTGTAGGAGAGTGAGCTTGCTTTTGGACCCCCTCCTCTGACTCCTGTAGTTTCCAGTGTTGGGGATCCCTGTTCCTGAGTTGTGCTAGCGTGGTGGCTGCTCTTTGCACGGGTCATTGGAATGTCAGGTGGCTTGCAGGGGGGATGTTTGGGTGGCTGGTATCCACTGGACCAGCTTGAGTGTGTCAAGTGATCCGGTGAGAAGTGGAGCTTCAGGGAAAGTTCCAGTCCTCCAGATGAGACTGAGAACGCTGTGAAAAGCCCATGTGTTTAATCTTTCCTACTCTCAGAAAAACCCTAAGGCGCCTTTCCTGAAAGGCTCCCGAGTGCGGGTTGGCACGTGGCATGCCCCCCTCTTTGTTGGGGTGCTGTATTCATGCTGCCTTGCTGCCTCACAGCGCTTTCCTAAGGGCAGAGGCCCCACTGCAGAGCACTGAAAGATTTGGCATCTGGTTTTCATCAGGCAGCCAGTCAAAGTGCAGATGCCGGAATTGATCTTGCTTTAAACGAAACAGAGTTAGAGCCGAGGGAAAGGCCCTCAGAGGCGCCTCTCCTGCTCTGGGGGTGATCTGTTTCTCCTGTTTCTCCACCAACTGCAAACTGGGCTCCATACATACCCAAAGGATACGCATCAGACCTGGAATTGCCAACGTGGGTCAGGCTGGGCTTTTCTCTATGAAGTTGGAAAATGTGGTTAGGGAGCAGCCACCTCACTGTGTACTGGAGAGCTGGCGTTTTTATTTTCCTCCACTTCCCACAGAGTCGAGGGTCATAAGTACTGGCAGAGGCTGCCGTGTTCAGGGGTAGCCCCTCCGATTTGTCCACTGCTCTCATTGCTTCATCTGACAGGCCGGGAAGGTCCAGGTCCAGTCTCAGGAGGAGGGTGACTCGAGCTATCTGTCAGCCCGGCCTTCCATTTGTCCATCTGCCTTTCCAGTCATCTATCCATCTGTCTACCCAGCGCACAGTGCATTTGCTGTTGAGTCAGCTGTGTGATCTGGAGCAAGTTGCTTAACTAATCTGAGCTCCCATTTCCTCATCTGTGAAGTAACAGGAGCTACTCATGTGGGGTTATTGTGAGAGCTAAAGGGGGCTGTCTCAGGAGCTTGCCAAGCGTCATGTCTGGCACACAGTAAATGCTCAATAAATGGTCATTGTTCTTACTGTTTCCAGGGCCACGTGCCACCTGGTCAGCTGACTGGTCGTGATTTGTCTTAGACTCGTGTGACCATTTGGAAGTAGGACTGAGACCAGAGTACATACTTGCTGAGTCATAAAGACACAACCTTTGGACCAATTGTCACCTTCCTCTGATATCTCACTCTTCTTCCTTCACCCCAGAGAGGCCATTGTAGCTCGACTCCAGCAGTTTCTGAGCCATTGACAGTGCACACTGGCCACTGACTAGTCACCAGCCTCGGTGTCGTGTGACACTGAGAGTGTAGGCAGCTCTAAGGGGGTTGCTCCCCTCACCTCATTGTTTGGGCATTGCTGCTGGTCCCAAATGGCTCTTTGTCGTCACCTTTTTTTGCCATCTGCCACTTCTCTGCCGCTAAATGTCCCACTGACCTGTAGAACCATTTCTACTTTAGCCTCCTCCATCAACGGAAGCTCTTGTCTCTGCTGCCGCTGCTGCTCTCCTCTTGCCTGTTCTTTAGGGTTTCCGCCCCATACTTTCAGGGAGCAGCGCTGACATCATCCCATGTACCTGCCGGTTTCACGGAAGGAGCTTGCACTGAGGGTCAAGCTGGTAGGGTCTCATTGAGAGTCCTGCGGAGGTGAGGGGGTGATCACTGGATGGCACTCTGAGGGAGGGCTGGGACCTCCTACTTAGTACCACCTGAAACGCAGGCATCTAACAGGGAAGGACATGCTAGTTCAGCTACCAGTGACCCCTGACCCGACGGACCCAGGGTTGGTGCCCTAGCCTCCTTTGCTAGCTCAGCCCTGCCGTCTGTTTCCCCACTGGGTGCTCCTTTGCTTCTGCCTCCAGCAATCTTATTTCCTGTGAATACTCTTCTACCTGCTTCGTGCCACATCTGTCCTCTGTCCAGTTAATTGGGAAATTCTTACCTTTGTTATTTATGAACCCCAAACTATCCCGATCTTAGCTGGTAAGAGTGTTTGAAGAATGCTTGAAGTCCAGTTAGATTTAGTAAAGAACTGCTATCCACTTCCAAGACTCTTCAAGTACTTAGAAGTCCTGAGGTCCATCCTCTTTTTGACCCCAGCCGCACCCCCACCAAGTCTCCAGCTTCCTCTTAAAGATAATGCTAATGGCATTTTTCCAGAAGCCAGGCACAGGACTGCTCTGTCCTGGCGCCTGTGGGAAGTGACAGAGAGCTCCTGAAACTTGTCCATGTCATGGAGCCCAGGGTTCAAATGACAATGGGAGCAAATCACAGTGTGTATAAAGGAGACTTTGTCCTGCTCCAGCTCAGCTCTGCATTTAAGTGATGGCTGTGTAGGGAGAGGGTGCAGTGACAGGAAGGCACTTCTAGGACTGACCCCTCGTTAGGGTATAGAAAATGAGAGGGCTGGAGGCCGCAGCCTGGCCTCCACCCTCACCACTCTGCTGGGGCTGTCCCTGGTCTCTGCTGCCTCCCACTCCACCCCCAGAAGCTGTGTCTGTGAACTCCTCCCTCTGGAACTCCCCAGCAGCCACCTCCGCGAGCGGGCCCCCGGCTGCCAGCTGCCCTCTGGGTCCCCCTGTGCACAGCTTGCCTTCTGTCCAGGATTTCAGAATTCTCCTTGTTCTCCTGACCTGGACTGGTTCAAGGCCTGTGGGTCAGTAGAGCCACTCATTTTTACTGATGAGGGGATGCAGAGGTGACTTGGAACCCCCTCATTGTTCCGGGCTCTGTGCTTTCATTCACTCACATTGTCTCACTTCATCCTGACACTTTCTTGCTAGGAGACTGTCCCATAGCCCCTGTGCAGATGGACAGTGAGGTCCTAGAATGTTGTGTGATTTGTCTGAGTCACAGCCAATAGGGGTTACTTTTTTCCAGCTCTGGTTAGGGAAGAGGAACCTAGTATTGACTTAATTGCACCATTATGGTATAATTTATACGCAACAAAATTCACCAATTTTGAGTGTAGTTTTAAGTGTTGACAATGATAAAGTCATGTAAACCACCATCATTTAAAATGTAAAATACTCCCAACCGCCTCCAGAAGATCCCTCCTACCACTTGCAGGTCTGGCAACCACGGATCTCATTTCTGTTTTAGCGAGGTTTTGCCCTGACAAGAAATCCTACAGAATGCAGCCTTCTCAATCTAGCTGCTCTCGCTTGGCTCAAGACTTTTGAGATTCATCCATGTGGTTGCATGTATATAGTTCATTCTTTTTTTTTTTTTTTTAAAGGAAAGGTTCAGGCAGGAATGAAGGCAAGCAGAGGCAGGCCAGCAGGAAGAGAGAGGAGGCAGAACATTTTATTTAGTTGTTCTTGGTTGATCCCCACCCCTGGATGTGAGCCTAGGTCCTTGGGATGTATGTAGACTGTGCCTAACCAGTACTCCACCAGGCACAGCAGGTCATTCTTTTTTATTGCCGAGTAGGATTCTGTTGTATGGTTATATCACAGTTTGCTTATCTGTTCCCTCACCAATGGACTTCTGAGGCTCTGATGAGTAAAGCTGCTACTATGTGAATACATCTTTGTGTTGATAGAGCTTTTAATTTCTCTTGGGTAAATACCAAGAGTGGGATTGCTGGGTCAAATGGTAAGTTTATGTTTAACTTCATAAGAAAGTGCCACCTTGTTTCTAGAGTGACGGCACCACCCTACTGGCAGTGTGTGACGGGGACCTTGTACATTTGATATCTAACCCCAGACCTTTCCACTCGTATCACAAGTGTCATTTGCTTTTGAGATGTTAGTGACTGAAAGTCATTTTAAGTTGACCTGAGCATCCCCTTTTAGCAGTGTTTCTTGAGAAGTTTCAGTGCTTGGAGTTGGAGAGGTTTACTTGAGGGGGCTCTTTGATGGCTCAGGGTGACCTTCTCTGATGTCTGCCCACCGGACAGACATCCTCCTTTGCTGACTTTGCTTATGCCATCACTTGTGTTCATAATTAAGATTTACCTGTGGAGCCATTCCACTTCTGCGTATTTACCCAAAACCACAAAATCACTAATTTGCAGAGTGATAGGCACCCTCATGTTTATTGCAACCCTGTTCACAATAGCTAAGAACTGGAAACTACCTGAGTGCCCAACATCAGATGAAGAGCTAAAGAAGGCGTAGTATATATATGCAATGGAATTCTGCACAGCCCTTAGAAGAGATAAAACCCTGTCATTTGAATCAACAAGGATGGAACTAGAGGGGATTATACTAAGTGAAATAAGTTAGGAGAAAGACAAATGTCGAATTCCTCTCGCTCGTGGAATATAAAGAAACAAAGCAAAAGAACAGACAAAAGAAAACCTTTGGACATGAGCAGTAGAACTGAGGCCCCCAGTAGGGAAAAGGTTGTGGGGCAGAAGCAAGTAGTGGCTGGGGTCCAGTGGACACTGGTGGAGGACGTTTGGTAAGTGATGGTGAGCAGAGTGTGTTGTCAGATATTTGAGGAATGATGAACCTACACCAGTGGGCTTACATTATTGTATAAATCAAAGCGACTTCAATAAATATCTTTAAAATATAGCTTCACCTGTAGAATTCCCGCCACTGTCAAGAGGACCCACTTGCAGCTGTGGACATTGGAACATTCCACAGCTGCGATGCTGGCTCCTGGCCAGAGCTGAAGTTAGAGATGCCCTGTCCTAATGGAGCCCTGTGCAGAGGCCACTGGGAGCCCTGGGGACACACCTGACCTCCTGGAGCTGGAGGACTCTGCTGCTGGGAGCCGTGTGGGTGGCTGACACTCTAATACCTGCCAGGTCAGGAGCCTGCTGCTCGGCTCCCACCCTGGACGCCCATGCCAGCAGTTTCCTGCATTGCTTTCCTATTAGGTCCCTGAGGTTTTGATGGAGCCACAGACAGACCAGGGGTGCTGTCAGGTGGCAGTTTCCTCTGGACGGGGCTCTCGGGGAAGTGGAGAGGAGGAGTTTGAGGACTCCTTGGCTGGGTTTACATTCTTATTTGTGGTGGCATTTCCTGAGCGGGGCTGGCAGATACTGAGGTGCTTTTGGCTGGGGTTCCCAGGAAGGCAGGAGGGCGCCTCTCTTCTAGAGGAGCAATGTCACAAAGGGAGAGTGCTGAGCATGACGTTTGTCCTGAGCGAGCGCACAGGCCCTCTGCCCAGATCCGCCAGAGGAAGACCGGGGAGGTGGAGATGGCTGGGGTATTGGTCTGCTGGGCTGAAAAGAGTCCTGCCCCTTCCCAGGCTCACTTGATGACCCTGAATGAGTCACCTGCCCTTTCTGGACTGTGGTTTCCTCACTGCAGAATGGGAACAGGGTTTCTTTTGCACGGGGGCTTGGACAGTCAGCCACACTGCACACAGCCTCCCATTCATGTGAAAGCTCTTCTCGCCGACAGCAGCAGGAAACCCATCCTTGCCCACCTCCCCGAGTGCGCTGGGGCCGGTAGGAAGCCACTCTCTCTTCCAATCCTCTGGCCGGTCATGCCTGTGCCTCTGTCCCAGGAGGACTGACCATTGATAGGCGTGACTGGGGCAAACTGATTCCAGCACTGTCAGCTGAGAATGGCCGTCCCCTGAGCACCAGTGTGGCAACTTCCCTCTCTCTCTCCCAGACTGACAGTAATACATGCACAAAAGAGGACAGGCCACTGAGGAGCTGAACACACCAAGGACTGTCAGTGCTCCAGTGTCCTTTCAGAGGGGACTTCTGAGATGCAGGGGTGTAAGTAGAAAGTGACTGGGAGGGTTGTGCCCTGGTGGAGTAGCAGTTTGGTCCGCGGTCTCTGGCCAAGACCGTAGTCCACACATATATCCCAAGGACCCAGGTTTGTATCCCGGGACCGGGTGGAGGGGAACAACCAAGATGAAGAACTAAATAAGATAAATAGAATGTTGCCGCTTCCTTTGTCTTCCTGCCTGCTCACCTTCATTCCTACCTTCACCTTTCGTTTAAAAAAAGAAAGTGACTGGGGTTCCAGTACCCAGAGAGAGGTGCTGGGTGGGTCTCTCGAAGGGAGGTAGTGCGGGTCTGAGGAGCGCGAATCTGGAAATCTGGACCCTGGGGGGTCTCCCCTCGTTAGGAACTGCCTAGAGACAGGTTGACCTCAGTTTCCTTTTCTGTGAGGGGTAGGACTGAACAGCCCAGAGCTGTGGGCAGCTTTCACACTGCATTTGGGGATGGAGGCGGCACAGATTTGCTGAGAGCCTGGGCCAGCGCCTCGCCGCTCACATATGCTTTCAGACAGGACTGCTGCAGCAGGGCTTCCGGTCCCTCCTCTTGTTTCTGGGTGGTTAATCCCTGTGGTGTGTGCCTGACACTTTAGGGGCAGGGGCTGTGAAGTGAAGATGGGTGGGACACGGGCTCCACTGAGGTGAGGTGACTTCAGGCAGCAATATGCAGAGGAACTTGAAAATGACTTTGCTGAGCAGTTTTTGCTGTGTGCTCCCTGGCAGGTGACTCTGGTGGCCTCCTGCTGACATCTGCCAGCCTGAGCTCCTGAGGCCCCATGAGGAGCGGTGATAGCAGTTCCTGCCATGGAGCCGGGCCCCAGAGCTGGCTACACCTGCTGCCGCCACACCCTGGCGTCAGGACACATCTGGGGAGCCCGGTTCTAACCACTGGCTTCCATTCTTGCAGAAGCCTTTCCTTTTCCACAGTTTTTCTCCCACTGAGCAACTCCTCTTCATCCTACCTGTGTCAGGAGCTCTCAGCTCTCCCAGGCCCAGTTTTGCTCTCTTCTCTGAGGTTGAGTTTTCCCACCTGGGAGTCCTTAGCAACTCCAGTACCTGTGCCCTGGCCCTAAGCACGAGGACTCAGGTCCTCTTCCCTGCTCTAGCTGCTTGGAGACGTCCAGAATTCTGTTCTTTACCATGATTGCAGTTACGCTCTGAAGCAAGCTTGCAGTACAGCCTCTGATTCTTACTGAAGTCATCCCGGACTTTCAGAAAAAACCCCGCAGATCAAATTCATTGTTCACGAACAGCTTTGTGTTTATTTTTGTTTTTTTATAATACGTAATTTTTGCACATATTGAAAAGTAAATTTGGGAGCCTGAGAACCAAGGAAATGTTCTGTATTTCAAAGTACAATTTTGTGGAACAACGAAAAGTCGAGTGATTTTTTTTTTTTTTTTTTTTTTTTAATGTGGTCCTTATAACACTGGTACTTCTGAAATCTGACAAAATGTCGTTAGGTGCTGCAGTGTTATAAAGAGTCCTCAGAAACACTATTTGATAAATAATGTTCTTGACTCTTCTAACTTAAATCATAACACACTTTGAAAACCCCATCAGCTGCTTTGTCCTCTGCCTGCCGTATACTCTGTCCTTTCTTCTGAAGACTATCTTCTACTGTACAGGTCCTTGTCTTCTTTGGATCTTTTTGATCCAGACGTTGCTATTGCTTTTCCTTATTTTAATTATCCATTGTAGAGCATATCAAATATATAGTCAAGCGGAAAGAATTGGATCCTGAACTCCCATGTCCCCATCAGCCAGTTCCCACGGTCATATCAGCTCACGGCCCTTTCTGTTGTACGCATACATAACCCCACCCACCCCACCACCACCACTTCTCTACCCTTCCTGTATTATTTTCAAGAAACCCCCAAATAATAAAAGAGAAAGGAAAAGGAAAATACAGATATACCTCTCCCACCCAAAGAAAGAAAACCCGGGGAACACATTTGATTTTGCAGGTGTTGTAGAAAACTCTCATCTGCTAAGCTGTACTCGTTAGTAATTTAGTTAATTTTTAGAATAACAAGGAGCTAATATTTCATTGCTATTAGACTGGTGAAAATGTGACAGAGGATACCAGGAATTCACAGAGAGGTGGAGCAAAAGTAATACTTAAACACCAACTTTGGGAATATAAATCGGTGTTATGAGGTTGCAGAGGAGTTTGGTCAATGTCAAATGACCTCCTACGTGAACATTTCCGAGAATATTTATTACAGTGAAAAGTTAGGAATCGCTTAAAAGTTCATCAGTGGGAAAATGAGTAAATAAATTGTGGTATATATAGCAGATATTCCTACAATGCACTATCAGATACAGCAGTTGAAATGAATGAACTGGTGTAAGATGTCAACGAGAATTATTCTCAAAAATGCTTTGTTAAATAAAAGAAAAATACAAAAGTGCATATAGTGTGATGTCATTTTAAATAGCTTGGAAATGTGTGGCACCTACATAGATAGTGATGGTATAAACATTGAACCGTGACAAATACTAAGTTCAGGATGTTGCTGTTTCCAGGGTGGGTTGGGGTGATGGGATTGGGAAGGAGTGAAATAGAGACTTGAACAGTATTTGCAATGTTTTCTTTCATGGAAAAAATAAATCTAAAGCAAATGTGGCAAGATAATAGGATTTGAAAGTCCTGGGTGTGTACAGCTACTTTTTATTCTTTATACTTTTTAATATGTTTCTTATTCAAAAATTGATGTAAAATTTAATTATCCTTCATTTTTGAATGACCTTGAGATGGCCACTCTTGACACATGATCTTGTCAGTGTCTAGACTGAAGCTAAGCAACTTGTTATCCCATCCTGAGAAAATGCATATTTCCCTCCTCATCTAATGACAGTAAATTATGAATCTTCCTAAATTTAACAGATTCCTGGAGACCCATGATGCCAGTTATTTTCCAAACACTTACATTGATAGAAAAACCAAGTAACAAAGCCCTAATGATTTGACTTAACAAACTTGCAGAAGAAGCTGTCAGTATTTTCCTTTTGGAGACGGTAAGAACTGTGGGGACCCTCCTTGCCTCTGTTAGACTGGGCCTAGGTTCAGCTTCCTTCCCGTCTCCACACCTGAGCTTGAATCCTGGAGACAGGCAGATGCATCTTGGTGGTAAACAATGATGGATGGCTGTCTGAGGTGTCAAAGGATTGAGCATCTTTTGCAAGATGCAAACCCTTCAAGACTTGGTTCCTGCCGATCCATCTTCACCTCTGCTCACTACCCATCGCTGTGCGCTCGCCTCTGCCTTCTGGCTTTGCCCGTGCCCTGTCCTGTCACATCAGGTGAGTGCCTCCACAGTCCTGTCCCTGGACTGCCT
Organism: Solenodon paradoxus; assembly: GCA_004363575.1. NCBI lineage: Eukaryota > Metazoa > Chordata > Mammalia > Eulipotyphla > Solenodontidae > Solenodon > Solenodon paradoxus. The sequence goes on along the minus strand of RJWH01002514.1, from coordinate 72,760 downwards.
GCCGGATTCCTGCCTGACTCCAGGCAGGATGATTTCCATGTGACGCCCTCTCTGACTCCCCAGGCAGACCCCACCCTCCCATAGCACCACTCCTTGTCTGATCCTTGCTTAATTCCATGACTGTCTCCATACTTGGGAGTTTTTCTGAATGCTGACACAGGTAGAATGATTCACAGTACAGACTCCAAGTGTGGCCCCCGTGGCAGATCACTTAACCTCTTGGTGCCATACTTGTCTGCAAATTGGAATAGGAATGGGTCCTACCGCGTGTTGTGGTGAGAGTTAAATGTTGTGACACGTATGAGGTATTTAGAGCAGGACCTGACAGGACTGCAGGAAGCCTTGCTGCTGCTACTACTGTTATTTTCCTGGTTACTTCGTTTCTTCTCTCTTTTTTCTTTCAATTCTTTATTATAGTAACTTATTCTACACATTAAAATAAGCTCGTATGTATAAGTTCTCCATTCCTCAGATATATGTCAGCACACCCTGCTCTCTACCATATCACCAAGTGTTCTTCCCCACTGTCCGGTGGGCTCCACCACCAGTTCCCTACCCCAAACCCTCACTCCCATTCCCTCTTGGTCACCTCAGTTCTGCTGCAGGTATCCAAGGGTTGGTTTTGTTTCATCTGTTCCTTTGTTTTGTCTATTCACTTCCACCTATGAGTGAGGTCATCTGGTATCTATCTTTCTTCCTTTGACTTATTTCACTTAGCATGATCTCCTCTAGATCGATCCATATTGATTTAGATGACAAGATTTAATCTCTTCTAAGGACTGTATAGTAGTCCATTATATATATATACACATGTTACTATTTCTCATAATTGCTTTAGCTATTCAAGGTGTTTTGTTGTTCCATACAAATTTTAAGATTTCTATTTTCTACTTCCTGGTAATAAACCCATTGGATTTTAATGGGGATTTCATTGAATCTGTTTATTTTAACAATGTTTAACCGTCTTTCCAACCATGAGCAGGGGATGTCTTTCCATATCTTTGTATCCTCTTTTATTTAAGAAGGACATGAGGTTTTCATTGTATATGCCTTTCCAAGATATTTTATTCTTTTTTTTTTTTTTTTCTGTTTCAAATGGTGCGGTTTTATTTATCTCATTTTCTTCTAGTGTGTTGTTTGCATATAAGAATGCAGTGGAATTTTTGTGCATTCATTTTGTAGCCTACCATTTTACTGTATTCATTGATTAGTTTTAGTAGTGTTTTGACAGAGTTTTCAAGATATGTAATCATGTCATCTACATATATGAGAGTTTTACTTCCTCCTTTACAATTTGGATTCCTCTTATTTCTTTTTCTTGCCTAATTGCTCTGGCTAAGACCTCCAGTATGATGTTAAATAGCAGTGGTGAGAATGGACAGCCTTGCTTTGTTCCTGACCTTAGAGGAAATGCTTTTATTTTTTCGCCATTTCTATGATGTTGGCTGTAGGTTTGTCATATATGGCCTGTGTTATGTTGAGGTATGTAGCTTCTATCCCCATTTTATGCAAGGTTTTTATCATAAAGAGTGTTAAATCTTGTCCAAAGCTTTTTTAACATCTGTTTATATGATCATATGGTTTTTCTCTTTGCTTTTGTTGATACGGTGTATGACATTGATATATTTACGTTTGTTAAGCCATCCATGCATTCATGTGATAAATCACACTTGGTTATGATTGATAATATTTTTGATACATCATTGGAATTGGTTTGCTAACATTTTGTTGAGAATTTTTTCATCTATTTTCAGCAGAGATATTGGTCTGTAATTTTCCTTCTTGGTGACGTCTCTATCAGCTTTTGCTATAAGTGTGATGTTAACCTCATAGAAAGTATTTGGAAGTGTTCCCTGTTCTTCAGTATTTTGGAAGAGCTTGAGAAGAATAGGTATTAATTATTCTCTGAAGGTTTGGTAAAACTCTTTAGCAAAGCCATCTGGTCCTGGACTTTCATTTTTAGAGAGACTTTTGATTACCTCTTCAATTTCTTTGCTTGTGATTGTACTGGTCAGGTTTTCCAGTTCTTCCTAGTTCAGTCTTGGTAGACTTAGGCAGACTGCCTTTTTCTAGAAATCTTTCTATATCCTAAGTTTGTCTACTTTGTTGACATAGAGTTGTTCATAGTAGTCACTTGGGATGTTTCATATTTCTGTGGTGTCTGTTGTAAATTCTCCCTTTCATTTCTTATTCTAGTTATGGGAGTTTTCTCTCTTCTTTGTGAGTCTAGCCAATGGTTTGTCAATTTTGTTTATTTTTTCAAAGAAGCAACTTTGGTTTCATTGATCTTCTGGATTGTCTTTTGGTTTTCTATTTCATTTCTTTCTGCTTGAATTTTAATTATTTTCTTTCTTCTGCTGATTTTTGGCTTTAATTGTTCTTTCTCTAGTTTTTTTAAATGTAGGCTTAGATTGTTTATGTGTGATTTTTCTCATTCATTAAGGTAGGTCTGAATTGCACTGAGCTTCCCTCTTAGTGCTGCTTTCGCTGCATCCTATTGATTCTTCATTCCCATTTGTCTCTAAGTGTTTTTTAAGCTCCTCTCTGAATTCCTCTTTCATCCAAGAGTTTGAAACATTTTGTTTAGTCTCCAATTAATTTCTGGTTGTCCATCATTCTTTTTTGTGATTGATTTTTAGCCTTTAGCCATTGTGGTCAGAGAATATGCTTGGTATAATTTTAGTCTTTGTAAATTTGTTGAGACATGTTTTATATCCCAACGTATGATCTGTTCTTGTGAATGTTCCATGTGCTCTTGAGAAGAAAGTGAAATCTGAGATGTTGGATGAAGTGTTTGGTATATGTCTGCTAGTCCTAACTGCTCCAAATGGTCATTTAAAGTTGCTATTTTGCTGTTAATATTCTGCCTGGTTGATCTGTCCATTGTTGTAAGTCTCCTAATATTTTGTTACTGTCAGTTTCTCTCATCAGTTCTAATAATACTTGCTTAATATATTTTGATGTTCCATTTGGTGATGTGTTATATCTTCTCCCTGGATTGACCCCGTAATCCATCGCTGTCTTTTGTTATGCTCTTTAGTTGGAAGTCTGTTTTATCCGATGTAAGTATAGCCATTCCTGCTTTTTGGGGTTTCCATTTGACTGTAGGATATCTTCTAACGGTTGACTTTGAGTCTTTGTTATCTTTTGCAAGAAGTTGAGTTTCCTGAATGCAGCAGAAAATTGGGTTCTGCTTTTTAATCTATCCAGCTACTCAGTGCCATTTGACTGGTGAGTTCAGTCCATTAATGTTTAGAGTGATTATTGATATGTAGTTGTTTATTATCATTTTATAATTTGTCATCTGTGTGTTCCAGACTGTGCCTTTGTTCTTCTCTTTCTCTTCTTAGGTGGATTGTGTGTGGTTGTGTTTTGATTGGTTTCTCTTTTTTGTTTTCTTTCTTGCTGTTTCCCTGGGGATGTGTTTTGAGGTTACCCTGAAGTTAGCATTAACATTTCTATGTTTATTTCCTATTTTTTGTTTGAAAACAGATTAGTCTTCCACTCATTCTACATTTTTGTTCTCCTCTGCTCCTCCCCACTTTCCATATTAGCTGTCTTACTGTTTTTTAAGTGGGTTTTGTTTACACTTTCTGTAGCATCCTTTAGTATTTTTTTGTGTTGATTTTGTGGTGATAAATTCCTTAACACTTTTGCTTATTGGAAAAGCTTTTTTATCATTTCTTCAATTTTGAATGACAATCTCACCATGTATAGTATCTTACGTTAAAAATCCTTCTCTTTAGGTCTTTTGAACATATCGTGCCAATCCTTCCTGGCCTGTAGAGTTTCAATTGAAAAATCCACTGACAATTTTATGGGGACTCCTTTGTATGTGACTCATGTTTCTCTGGATGCTTTTAAGATTCTTTATTCATCTTGGATTTTTGACATTTTGTTGACAGTGTGTCTAAGTGTAGGTCTGCTTGGGTTTCTGTTATTAGGGACTCTTTGAACTTCCTGAATCTGGAGGCTTATTTCTTCAGGTTGGGGAAATTTTTGGCTATTATTTCTTTAAATACAGTTTTGCCACTGTTTCTCGTTCTTCTCCTTCCGGGACCCCTATTATGCACATGTTATTTCTCTTGATGTTATCCCATAGGGCTCCATAACTATCTTTATTTCTTTGCATTCTTTTTATCTCTTTGCTGGTTTGCTTGAGGGCATTCCTCTGCCCTGTCTCTGGCTCACTGATTCTATTGGAGGTTTTATCCATCCTATTCTTTAGTCCCTCTATTCATTTCTTGAAGTCAGCCCTTGAGCTGCTTCATTTCTTCTCTCTTTTTTGTAGTTCTCGTTCTCTTCCTCTGTCATTTTCTTGATTTCCTTAAGTATTTTTTTTTTTTTAATCATCGTTGCCCTGAATTCATCATCAGGTAGTTTGCATACATCTGTTATATTCAGATTTTCTCTTGGGTTTTTTATTTGACCCATCATTTCACGTATATTTCTGTGTCTTTGTTCTGTTTGGCATTTGTTGATGTTACTGTCTATTAGGTTACCCTGTGGTTATAACCTTGTGTAGGATGTTGACTTGTAGCAAGTAATCCTGGATCTTGGTTTGGACACTGGAATTTCTTGAGTTTTGTGGCATCACCACTGATTGGATTTGTTGAAATTCTTATGTGGGCCGTCTGTTGCTTCCCAAAAATTTAGTTTATGAGGTTGGAGTTTGTGTGGGGGTAGGAGAGCCTTCCCCCAGCATCTCATCTCCCAACAGCAGTGATCCCCTTGCTGTTGGCCCACAATCAGCAGTCAGACTGCACTTTAGGCTCCACCCAGTGCTAGTGGGTAGCGTTGACAGTTTCTCCTTCTGGAAGACGCTCTTCCTTTTAGCCTGAGGGCAGGATTTCCCGTAGATAGTCCTGCAGCTCTGGAGCAATATGGTGGGAAGGGTTGGGGAGGTGATTCTCCTAGTTGCCTTGCGGTTATAGGGCACCAGTGTGAATTTCTCCCCAGGCCCTGTGCCTAGACCTCTCCTCTGGCTCCATGTCCCAGCCCTGCTGGACAAGCTCTCTGCTGTTTTTGCGATTTCTAGGAGGACCATTTCTTTCTGCAGTTCTACCCCGCCATCGTGATTGGAATCCTGAGTCTGATTCTGCAGTGTAGCTTTGAACCCAGATGTTTTCACAGACCCTTTGTTGTCGTGGTTGTTGCTATGTCTCGTAACCTCTGTGCCTGCTTTTCCTCAGTGTTTGTTTCTGGAACATAGGTGAATTCCTAGTTATTCTGTGGAGAGGACATGAGTTACTCTCCTACCAGGTTGTCGTCTTGCCCGGAAGTTCTCTTCTCTTTTTTCTGTTCTTTCTCCTTCCTACCTTTTTTCTTTTTGTTCTTCCTTCTTTTCTTTTTTCCTTTACCCCTTCACTCCTTCCTCTCTCTCTTCCCTCTTTGCTTTTACTTGTTTTTAGTTCACTAACATGGGAAGATGGGGAACATTGTAGGCAAGAAGTACAGATGTGAATGACTAATGACAGTCTTGGGAGAAAAGGCAGATGCAGGAAGGCCTGGTGGGAGTCAGATTAGATAGGTGGGGTAGGGCAGAATTTGGAAGCCTTTGGTACCAAGAGGAGGACCTGAAGGGGCTGGCAGCACTCCATGGGGCTGTTGCTGGTAGAGTAGATTACACCTATGGGAGATGGGTCTGGTGCTGATGGCTGGCTGGACTGGCCGGGGTGGAGGGAGAAAGGAAAATAAAAGATACACTATAGACATTTGAGATTGAAGAGAAGACTGTCTGGAGCGGGCTAGGGATGGTGGCAGTGGAACAGGAGATTTTCTGCTAAGAAAGGAGCAGGACTCGCTGGCTGATTGAAGGGACAAAGGAGGGGACCCGCAGTGTTTGGCTCTGGGATTTCTGGACACTTAGACAGCAGGCAGCCACAGAAAAAGCTAACTAGCAAGAATAACACATTTTATTTATTTTTATTTTTGATATGTGTGGGATGGCTGAAGATTTGACACCAGATTGGTGTATTAATTGGGAATACCCACTGTGGATGCCAGCAAGAGGCACTGTGATCCAATACACTTAACAGACAGCGCAATAATGGGCAAATATGTGACCACGCTTCATCTTCAGAGTTCTCCGGCTGGATGAGAGTGTGGTAGGAGTCTGTCTTTAACCTTTATGCGTTTGTCTAGTGAGTTGTGATGAAGGTAGAATAGTCCTACTCATCCAAATCATTTTAAGTCATTGACATTGCTTTCAAACAAGAAGGGACAGCAAATGTGTGGGTTGATAAGGAAGACAGGCTGATGGTCTGAGTCCTGTTAGGATGGCACAGGGATAAATGCAAAGTTCTGAGCCCACATGCTCAGTAGGAAGGGATGCTGGGGGAGGATGGATGGTTTTAGATGGCAGGCATCAGCCATGTGATGTGGCCACCCTTCTTGGCTGCACTAGCAATGTTGTGTCTAGAAACGGAGATGCCATTCACTTGCTCAGGCTGTCTCCACAGACCATCCGTGAGAATGGCACAGAGTTCTGGGCAGCACACTTGAAGGCACAGAGGTCAGCTGGAAATTGTTTGGAAAAAACAGAGGAAGGCCCTATCCCATGTCTAGCACAGCCAACCATGAAAGGTCTAGGGCTCTTCAGCTTGGGGAGAAGTTTCAGAGGTTCTACATGGCAAACTTTTGTGGGGTCCAGAGTGTTCCTCTGCATCATGTAGCTTTCGTGCCTGCTCCTGTGTCCAGTGCTGGGGATGTTATTGCCTACGTGCTCAGTTATCGCCTACAGAACGGATAGATAAGAGACAGGAGTCACGTGTCCAGGACCCCTGAACCCAGTTTCAGTCCAAGGTGAAACACCTTCTAATAAAGTCTGCTCACCAAGGCTGCTATTAATGGACACGTGCCTCTGCAGGTACTCCACAAGTACTTAGGGGTTGGTTAGACCAGGGGCCCTGGAAATCAGCATTCCTTACATGAGTCAGGACTTTCTGGTGGAATGAGAGGAACAGGGAATGTACAAATCCATACTCACTGTCGGTGGTCAGGAGCAAGTAGATTTGTAATAGAATTTGCTGGCAAACTTACTTACAAGTCCATCCCCCAAACAATACTTTTTATAATTGGTAGATAAAAGGCCTAATTTGAAATAGCAGCAAGTAGAATTTAAGTTAATAGTGTGAATTGCAGTCCCATCTGCTCCGCTTCATGGCCCAGTAGCTCTGCAGCCATTTGTCACAATTTGTTTTAAAGCCAGGGAGAAAAATACTTCTGGACGCTGTCCAGAGCGGCTCGAGGGGATGCTGTCTTTGGGACGTGGAAGGGGTGGGTGGTGAGAAAGCCAGGGTTTGGGCAGAAAGAGGCCCGTGTGCTGGGAGGTGCAAGGCAGGGCGCTCCCGTGTCCCCTCACTGGCTTTCTAGGGACCTTGGATGGGTCACGCAACCCCTCAGGCCTCAGTTCCTGGTGCAGAGGGGCCAGGATGATCCCAGCTTGTCCAAATCGGCCTGGTCCAGGTGACAGGTGACCTTTCTTTTTTGTTTTTTCCAGCCTCATTTATTTTATTTTTTTTTTAAATTTAAATAGTATTTTGAGGTAACTTTGTTATACAAATTAAAATAAACCTGTATGTGTAAGTTCCCATATGTGTAGTTTCCCCATTCCTCAGCTATATGTCAACACACCCTGCCCTCCACCAAATCAAGTGTCCTTCCCCATAGTCCAGTGGGCTCCACCACGACTTGCCTCCCAGCCCACCCTGTCCCATTCCCTGTTGGTTATCTCAGTTTTGTTGCAAGTGCCCAGAGGTTGGTTTTGCTTCATCTATTCCTTTGTTCTGTCTGTTCATATTCCACCTATGAGGGAGGTCATCTGGTATCTATCTGCCTTGTTTTGACTTGTTTCACTTAGCATCATCCCCTCTAGGTCCATTCATGTTAATTCAAATGACAGGGTTTCTAAGGTTTCTAAGGGCTGTGTAGTATTCCGTTGTGTGTGTACCACATCTTCTTTACTGATTGAACCAGGTGACCTTTCATTCTTCTATTCATTCTATTCATTCTTCTGAGCTCTTCTGATGTGCCAGACACTGGTCTAGAAAGCAAGGATCCAGTTTTGAAAATAACTAAGCTGCTAAAAAGGTCATTGTCTATTTCCTCTGTTTTACTGGAGAGCAGCAGCATTTCTTTCAGACATAAGACCCACATGCATGAAAACAGTTCTGAGGTCAGCAAGAGTGTCACCAGTCTTCTTCCTTTCATGCTTGAGGCCTAAAAGGAGAACCAGGGCCAACTCAGAGACGCATGAAAATCAAGCCATGAAGACTTTGCTGGCTGAACAGATGCTCGTATACAAGCACCTTTGAGCATGGAAGGAATTAGGAATGTGGTGTGATGTGAGGAATTCTTCCCAAGTAGGTGGTTGTGGAATGGGGCTGTGTTTGTTTGAGGAGAGGCTAAGGGAGGCCTTCAGTGTGGGTGATCACGTGACGCCCCCGTGAGGAGAACTGTTCTTACAGTGGAGGGATGCTAGCACAGCGGGTCCCAGGAGAAGAAGCATTGATTCATCACACGAGCATTCACTGGGAACCGACCTTGCGAGGTGCAGGGGTGAACACACGGATGAGCTGATATAGGACTCTGACTTCAGGTGCCCTAAGTCTTGCAGAGGCCAGTGAGAGCAGAGATAAATTGCAGTGCAGTCGGGCACACAACCCAAGGAGAGAGTGACTAACTGCCTGGGGGGCAAGGAAGGTTCCCAGCAGAGATGACAAATGAGCTGGGCTTTAAAGTGTGACTGGAGTGGGCTGGGCATGGAGCAGAGAACAGGCCATTCCCAGGGAAGGGCTTTGAAATGCTTTGTGAGTTTGCCTCACGTGGTTGGTGAGGCTAAGACCCTACAACCTGGTGCTGTCCACTTGATTCTTGGAGTGCTGGGGGATATACTTCGGTGTCCCCTGAAGAGGAGGGCCATTATCAAGTGTGAGGATGAGAATTCTTTGCGTTAGCTGCCTTGAGTCTTTTCTAGGACATCGTGGGTGTAAAACAAAAAATAGGGAGAAGAGGAGTGGAGCTAAGAGTTGTTTGTTACGAAGAAGCAGAATTTAGGGACCATCCCTTGAGTGAAAGTCAAATTGAAAAAGGAGAGGAGAGCACTCAGGGAACACTGAGGAGGAGAAATTGAGAGGGAAAGGCAGTAAGGGTGGACACAAGGAGTTTATTTAAAAAAATGTCGGCAGCTGGGAACTTGAGGGCTTCGTTGAGCTCCGTGCCTTAAAATCAGTGAGAAATAGGAGCAGGAAGGAGTTTCTAAGTGGGATCTAGACATTTGCGATTCTGCTGTTTAGAGGCAGGTTATCCATCAGTTATCTTGTGTGCTGTGACCAATGATCCCAGACCTTAGGGACATAAAACAAAAAATTGCTTTGTTCTTTTTCAGGTATTCTGTAGGCCAGGACTTCAGAAAGGACTTGACTCAGTGTCTTTCATGCAGTTGTGGTCAGATGGGCCTGAGGCTGGGGCACTGCAGCTGGAGCCACGGGGCTGTCTCATCCTCCTCACACGGTCACTCCTGAGCACTGACTTTGGATCATCAGTCAGGCTGTGAGCAGAGCATGTGGGACGAATGGGAGATAAAGTCCTCACTTCAGGAAATATGCTTTGTCTCTGGTGTGGAAAACGCATGAGCAGATGAACTGCCTAATCCTGTGATCACAGAGGAGAATGGGCACCACCCGACAACCCGAGTTCCTGGGCAAGAGGCAGGAGAGGAGGCAGCAGATGACTAAGGAGATGTGGGCCGTGATGGGGCTGGAAAACCAGCCCTGTTCTGGGTGTGAAGTTGGGCTTTCTGGAAGAGCTCGAAGGCAGAATCAATGAGGGAAGCTAGGAGACAGTTTGGCCTAGACGGTTGACTCTTGTGATTTCAGTGTTTTCTCCACTAGATTGAATCTTCCTGCCACTTGAACCTACCCCCACCCCAGCTTTCCCCTGGGGTTTCTAAATTACACTTTATTAGGAGAAATTTTCCATTCTTTGTCTTTTTTTATTATCTCCCTATTTTACACTGGCATGGCCTGGCTCTACATTTATTTGTTAATAGGTAGAACATGTGAGTGTGTTTAATTAAAAAGGATCCAAAGAATATAGGCAGTGAAAATTAAGTCTGCTTCTCAGGATATCCCCCAGAGGCCCTTGCTGTGACTGGTTTCCCTCATTCTTTGGAAATGTTCTCTACTGCCATTGTCCCCCAGGTTCTGACGGTTGACTCTTGCTCTCTGGCCTTAGGTTTTAGTGTCCACAGCATGGAGCCCCTTTCCTAACTGGCACCAATACTCCAGATTCATCTGCCTGCCTTCACCAGGAGGCAGAGCCTGCAGACTCATCACTAACCTCAGCCCTGGATTCCGTTCAAACTTTTCTGAACCTGTTATTTTAAAGTTTGCCTCTCATTCAAGTCCACTTTGTATGATTATTAAGAGTTCTTTTACTCCCAACATCATGATTCCATTGTTTTTTGTTCTAGCATTTACATGTACATTTCTCTGACAGAGGGAAGCATCTATAATTAGGGGAGTCTGTGGGCTCATATAGAATCATACAATGTTGGGGCTGAAAAGAGATTTCAAGGATTGTCGAGGTGTTTCCCCTTTTTTGGTTTGTTAGGTTGGGTTTTGAAGTTTTTCCAACGTAGGAAATTGAGACCTAGAGAGGACATTAAAAGATTGTCTAAGATCTCCTCTCATCCCCTCAGAAACTCCCACAAAATTGCAAACCACTTGTGTTGTATTTCTGGTATGGATGGTGGCCTACTAAAAGCTCCCATTTCTTTGGAGCTGGAGGTGCTATGTACCTGATCCCCCTGCAGCCAGGAATGTTTGAACCCTGAATATTCCAGTTGGTTCTCGTAAGGGGCATTGCTGCTGTCCCCGGGCCTGGGCCTCCCTTCTCCTAGCTGGTCTTCCAGGGCACAGATTACAGCTGAACTCTTCACCAGACCCAAATGCAGCTCTTAGAAACCAAAGGCTTTCTCTGCAGTGTGCTGCATCGATCGAGAGCGGTTGAAGCTATTTTTTCTCTCTGAGTGTCCACAAAATTCATTACTTTACAATGAGCCTGTCAGGAATAGCTGCAGTGAAGAAACTCTCCACTCAGGCCCCTGTGTCTCAGACTTCTGGAAATTTGCCTTAGCAAGTAAATCAAATGCTCTGTAAACACACTGATGTCACCATCCCTACCCCATGGGAGTTGGAAACTTTCTCAAAGCCCCTTAATTTCTGTTTCCTCACTCATTCTCATTGCAGCCCTATATTTTTCTGGAGCTGACTGGTGGTCCTATAAAAGGAATTAAATAGCAGCTCCTTTGCCCCTAAAGAGTCCTTCCATGGAGGTGGGGCCAGGACTGTTCTCTTGGCTCTGCAGGTAAGTGAGTTGATCCTATCAGACAAGGGCAGCTTCCAGTTAATGAACACAGTCTCTTTCCCCGCCCAGAGCATGAATTTTCTTTAAAGTCCTTCCTGAGTTTGGGGAGACAGAAATATATGGCTGAGAAAAGATTGCTGGGCAGGAGGAAAAGCTAATCCTTCAGCATTCATATGCCTATCTGTTGCCTTTGTTTGCTTTCTTTTCTGCTGCCACAGACTCCTCATTGGTACGTTGTGTGGTAAGTTACTCCACAGTTATCTTGAAGGAGATTTCTGAGATGTTGTTATAAATCCTGGAGAACATGTCACTATTTGGTGATGGTTGGTTGGCTGCTGAGAGACATGTCACACACAGATTCATATCACATCCAGCTATACTCACAAGGCTGCTGGTAACTCAGGTTATTAGCACGAGGTGGGTTGGAGACCTTGGGGGCGGGTCAGCGTTTTCGGGGTTTGATTGCCACTGAAGTATGCAGCTCTGGGAAGTCATTACCTTCATGAAGTATCATCAGAGCCTTCATTCATAGGGCCATTTTCTCTTTTGAGCATCTTGGTCGTCTTCCCCCTTTTTCCTCAGTAAACTCTTCAGGCTCCCCAAGCCTTCATTGATTGGTTGGCTAAGTCTGAAGCCCTGGCTGCTTTCCAGGAACAGGCTCTGCCCTTGGTGGCTTCTGCTCTGTCTCGACCTTTGTGGTGGTGATGGCCATTAGGGAGCTGTGGGGTCCGCAGTTGATGGAGACTTTGAGGATGATTGAATGCCAGGTATATGGGAGCCGCCCTGAATTAACCATTTTCTGGCATCTTTCTCGAATTGATGGATGGCTCAGGATGGTCCCGTCTGAATGCTTGCCATCCATCAGCCACATAACTGTTCTCTGGAGGCTCCCTCTGTCCTGGCCAGAAGCAGCTAGAGGAGATGATTTCCAGCTGCATGTGGTGGAGGTGAGTTGCATGGGCCTGGAGAAGAGATTTTCAAGCTGATGATGAGTTCATCAGCTCATCAGCTTCCCTTCAGCCAGTCCCTCCTGTGTCTCCATTCTGCACGCCCATCCACCTACACAGGATCTGGTTGTTCGGAGGTGCTCCCTAAACACCCCAGTGCTCTTGGCTTTCTGACTGCATTTCCTTATCTCTTTGCTGACCGTCCCCTCCACTCCTAGTGATCTGCTCCATAGCTCTCATCTGGATCACTGCAGGAATCTTCTTCCAGCGCCTCTTTCCCATCATTCCTACCAGAACCATCCTGTCAAGACACGATTCAGATTCTACTGTTACTTACACCCCTTGGTGACTCTCCTCTGCTGGCAGGTCAGAGCCTCTGAAGCTTGGCTTCTGGGTCGCCCTGACCCAGCCCTTTTTTGCTGCTTCCTTAACCATTACGGGTACTGTGCCTCTGTGGGTGGCAAACTGCTACTGTTGTCTAGCCCTCCAGTGTCTCCTGTATCTCTGCACATACTCTCACTCTTGGCTGAGGTCCAGCATCATGCCTCCCACCCTCACCTAGCAGGAATGTCCCCTCATCCTAATTAAAATGGGGTGCTCTCTTCTCAGAAGCCTTTCCCTGACTCTCCTTGATTAGAAGGGATAAGGCCTGGCTGATAAGGCCACCAGATATAGTCCACGTGTATCCCTGGGGCCCAGGTTCAACACTGGTGCTGGGGGTGGGGTGGGCTGGGGTAGGCTGGGGGGACAACCAAGATGAACAGTGAAATAAATGTTTCTTCCAACTCTTATCTTCCTGCCTGCCTTCCTACTCACCTTCATTCCTGCCTACACCTTTCCTTAAAAAAAGAACACCCTCCAGGGGTCCTTCATAGCACCATGGGCTCTTTTCAACCTCCATTCACATTTGTCCCCTCCATTTGAGACTCTCAGATCTTATAACCCCTCAGCCTAGCAAAAAAGAGGTACCATGTATATTTGTGGAATCAATGAAAAAGGAGTTTGCAGTCAGATGTGGAACTGTAGTGCTGGCTCTGCCTCTCCTGAGCCTCAGTTTGCTCATCTCATCTGTAAAATGGGACAGTATGCTTTCCTCACAAGATGGTCGTGAAGTTAAAACAAGAAGACACTGATAAGTGCTACTGTGGTGCAGGTATGGCTGGTACCTGGGATTCGTCCCTTTTCAGATGATGGTGCATCTTATTACTACCATACATCTTTTGTCTCCATCAAAGAGAACTTATCTCGCCCCTAATTAGGAGGGTGTGCTGGACAGTGCCTTCGAGCATCTGGGCTGGGTTTGCCACCAGAAGGCAGAGGCTCTATGAACTCTTCTGCTTTGTCTGACAACTCAACAAACTCAAATCCTAAAATCTCTGTTGCTCAAGGTTTTTCTGGCCTTGCATGGCACAGCTGTCTTTGTTCTGAGCAGGGATTTAGCAACTGCCCGGTACTGTATGTCATGTCCTTGGCCCTGTGTAAGTCAGCAGCAACATGCATGTTAATTCCTAAACGCGTGCTTTCTCAGGATTCCTCCTGCCATCTGTCATTCAGGTGCTTTCTTCGTACCTGGAAGGCTGCTTTTCATCAGGCTCGTGGTATCTGTTAATGCTACATAGCGGCACCCAGTTGGAAAAAACCAGACCATGTGAGTTAGAAGGCTCAGAAAGGATCAGCATGGAATTGGAAGTTTAATAACTTGGAAAATCAGGAGTTTCAGGGGAGCACCTAAAGAGATTTTTTCAAAAATAGATGAGGTCAAATCTGTTCAACCAGGCCCTTGAGCGGAAGCTCAGTTAGAGGGCAATTGATCAACAAAGTGACTCGTGACACACCTGCCAGGTCAGGTCAGCTGAAGGCCTGTCCCAGGCAGTTTTGCCACCCTTCTGTCTGTCACCCCTTTCCCTATTTCACACACCCCAGCCCCACCAGAGCTCCTCAGCCTCACATACAACTCTCTCGTCTGCACCAAAACATACGTGCACCCTCTCAGTCCTTCAGAGGGTGAGGGGCAGGGAGGTCTGAGGCACTTATGACTGTTTGTCCTAATAACAGGAGCAGCTCATGCAGAGAACAGAATGCTTAAAGGACACAGAATGCAAAGAAAAGCAGTCACTTACTCCTCTGCCATCCTTTACCATTTTCTTTTATATTGATCCAGGATTCTCCCCACATAAATATTGTCAGGGGAGGTTTGTTTTTCTTCACAAAAATACTTGCAAACTTTTTAGAGCCTTTTCTTCTTTTACTCAGTAATGTGCTTTCAACGTTCCTCAGTTGTTGGCGTAATTTTTAATGATTGCATAATATTTTACTGCGTGAGGGAAGTACTGTAATTTATATCATGCACTCTCTTGGTGGTCATCTCCCTGTTTCTGGAAACTCCCCCCATGGCGTGTTGCTCATCCTTCTACCTCCTTTTGGAAAGTTCCTCTGCTCTCCAAGACCACAAAGCCCTGCCGTGTCCTCTAGCTGCAGAATGAATCACCCCCTCCACGGCTGTTTTGTGTCTGTGCCCCCGTACCAAGAAACAGGCACATTCCTCATAATGGCTCACAGTCATGTGCTAATAAGCCTGCTCCTTGAAGTTAATTGGAAATATATGCAACCCAGGGCTGCCCACAGGAGGGCAAAGTGCATGACACTCCCCCTCCCCGCCCCACCCCCCCCAGTGGTGAGCTTTGTCAAAGCTGAGAGAGGAAGCACAGCTGTGGATGTTGGTATAGGGAGCAGGCATTTGGAAAGTCCTCAGAGACAACCTTGGCTGTTTTTGGTTGAGTGCAGACATTGGTGCTTTACCAGTGTGCTAGACACATTTGGGGTGCCTGGTGCCCACACTCAGGAGTGGCCCCATGAGCTTTGCCGCACTGAGTGGCTATATGGTAGGTAAGGGGATGCTGATGCTTATCCTGTCAAGTCTGGCTGGACCCAGGTGGGGTGAAGTGTGCATCATAAATGACCCCTGTGCCTGCCACTTGGAGGCCTGGGGAAAATAAGTGTGGCTCAGCCACTGAGATTGCTGTCCAGGGAATATGCACCTTGAGCCATGATGGGAGAGGCGCCGAGCACACTGGCAACAGCAGGCAGGTGAGCCAAAGTTCTGGAGCACAGAGACAGCTCGTTCCTGCAGGGCGGGGCAGGAAGTCCCGCGTGTGGCGGTGCGGCCCTCCAGTCCCAGGCCTTCCCAAGGCCTGGCTGCAGTGTCTGCTCTAGGTACTCCGCACCTCCACAGCTGACTTGTCTCTCGTCCCCCTCTGCCCCAACTTGAACTAGTGGATGGGGCGCAACTTCTTACCATATCCAAGAGGATGACCTGCAGCTGTTGAAGATAGCAGTTGTGTCTGATGGTCCCCTTACTGTCCCTCACAGCAGCCCCAGCTCCCAGAGTCATCTGCCTGTTTCACAGCTGGCTGGTCAGAAACCCCTGCAGCCAAGTTGGGTATTTGAGGTTCTCCTAGCCTGTGAGAGCTGGACATGTGGTGCTGATTTCCTGCTGCCTGTTGACTTGCTGATGTCATCCACTGGGGACAGTTATCAAGCAGCTAATAAGTTGGCAGCACTGAGCTCCGCCCAGGGTATGCACAGACAGAAACACAGCTGCTCATGGCCTCCCCATTCTACCCTGAGAGTCACGGCTTGCCCCGGGGAGAAGGCTCAGACTGGGGGACCTGAGGTGGAGCAGGTAGGAGAAGGACAGCCTGAGTGCTCTGCCCCAGGCATGCCTGTGGGAGTAAGATGGAGGGCCTGCCTCTGGAGTAGACCAGGATCCCCATGGAGACCATCACTCATAACTGTGCTTCCCTCGGTAGCCCCCATTTTCTAACTATGTCTCTCCCAGCTGGGCGTCGGGAGACAGAATAGAGGACACACTGGATTGAGAAAGACTAATCAAGACATCCAGGTCTCATTCCCGATGCCACTGGACAGTCCCTTTGTGGCTTCGGCCTCCCCTGGGGCCCCAACCAACTGACATACTCAAGCTGCCAGAAGATGCCCTTTGGCATTTTTCAGAAAGGACCTGGGTATAGTATCCTTTTCCTGGGGCCCTGAGAGCGTTCAGGAGATCACAGATTGAACTCCGCCAGCTTCCCAGAGGAAGAGCAGTATGGCTGGGTGTGGCAGGAGCTGAGAAGGAGTTACTCTGCATCTCAGCTGGATGGGGTGGCAGTGGCCCGCACAGAGACTGTTTTGAAATTCAGCAGACGCCTCTCAACCAGGCTGCAAATCTGGAGAAACAGGAGGCGCTGTGGTCCAGAAATGCAGCATACAATTGTCACAGCAGGGTTAGAAAGTGCATGCTTGTGAGAAGGGAGAGGGCATTTTCAGGCTCTGAGTGATGGGTTCTGACTGGCCCTCACTCTCAGCCTGTGGTTCCGAGGCCACTGCATTTGGCGGGGCTGCTGTGTCATGAGGCTGCCTTCTCATGAAAAACTCAGCCCGGCACTCTGTCCATTTCTGTTATCTTTGGGACCGGATGGAAGGAAGCAGTGGTCAGTAGGTCTGGGGTAATTACAGGGAGAGCATTTACAGGCAAGTAATCTGATTCTGGCTTTTAATTTTTTTCCTCCTGCAGAAAATAGAGGGCAAATACTGGTGCTTATATTCAGTTATTGGCATTTTCTGTTGGATTTGCTGCCTGTGAACCTGGTGGAGTTGGGAAAGAGGTCTATTACAGTAGCCATGGGCATCACTGGGTAAGGGCAGGCGTCAGGGCTCGTCCTGGCTACTTTTCCTTCTGGATGCTTCTTTTGTGCCATCCTTGGGATGGGGTGAGGGCATGTAGGTGAGGAACATGAGAGGGTAGTAGGGTGCCTGGACATTATCCTTACCTTTTCTGGGAAAGGACTGGAAGGTGGTGGTAGGACTAACTGGAGAGGAGAGAGAAGGTGGAAGAGCCCGAGATGGTCCTCAAGCCAATCATATCATAGTCATGAAGGCAGTGCTTGGGTTTCCTGTGATTTAAATTGTCCAAGAGTGAGAAGCTGGAGCGTTGTATACATTCAGGTGAGGAATGGACAAGAGGTAGTAGGGAAGTGAAAAGAGAAGGTGTTTTTGGTTATAGCAAAAACAAAACAAAACAGAACAAAAAACCCAAGAAACAAAATCAAAACTATCATCAGTCAGTATGGGAAAATGTGGTATAAGCCTCTGGTGGAATCCTATACAGCTGTATAAAGAGAAAGAACTAGTAATTCATTGAGAAGGGTGCTCCCTAGTGGTTCAGGAGGCTGAGATGCTGTCATGCACACCATGTAAAGTCCAAGTTCAAGTTCAAGACCTGGGTCCAGGGTAAAACATCAAAATGAAAAAAATCTGTCAGCAAGCAAAAATGCTTCTTCCTCCCCTCTCTCTTCCTGCCTGCCTGCCTCTGCTTATCTCATTCCTATCTGCACCTTTCCTTTAAATAAAAACTGTCAGAAGAGACTGAAGATGTCATATTTTAATTTGAAAATGTGTTAAATAATTTAAGTAAATGTTAGAGCCTGAAAATGTTTTTGAGGTTACAGTTTAGCAGTCCTGAGGTGGCAGCTTTGACACAGTGTAATGAGTGAATGAGGAAGCAGCT
This sequence comes from Solenodon paradoxus, assembly GCA_004363575.1. NCBI lineage: Eukaryota > Metazoa > Chordata > Mammalia > Eulipotyphla > Solenodontidae > Solenodon > Solenodon paradoxus. Next base: position 54,877 of record RJWH01002514.1, on the reverse strand, counting down.
TGGAGCAGGGCCGGCCCGGGGGCAGGAGCACAATGTCCAGATGCAGGACAGGGAGGCAGCCCAGTGACTCAGCAGTGCAGCTGTCCTGGAGACCAAAGTCGGTTTGGGATGATGTTACTTACTGCATTTGCCATCCTCGTTGCTGGTTTGGTAGCTGATAGTCACACCTTCTTGAAGTAGTATCAATAATTCAGCATTTATTAATCATCATCTTTAGACCAGATCTATTTTAGGTGCCACTGGGGATTGAAAGAAAGAATGGATGCGTGATATTTCTGTCCTTGAACTTAAAGCCGTGCCCTCTTGTCTCGCCTGACTGTTAATTTGGTCTCCCTGCTTCCAGTTTCGCCCTCTGCTCTGTCCTCCACCTGACACAGAGTGATGATCCCCCAGCCCAGGATCTGTTGTCTCCCAGCTCCCCTCTGCTAGCCTCTCAGCTGCCCCTGTCCCCGGGAGGCGTCTAGCTTTGTTAGCATGCCTTTCCCACTGACACTGATGTGTTTTCCAGCCAAGCAGACAAGAGACCTCCACAAATATGTGGCTGCTCCTGGAACAGGTTGCAGTGTTTTCGTGTGGCCTGTCCATCCCCTGAATTCTTCAAGGTCCAACTCAGCTGTCACTGCTTCTCTGAAGCCTCTTTGGACCTACTCTCTCCTTCTGAGAGGTCTGAAACTTGGCACTGTGCTCCTCCCTGCTGTCACCTTCTGCTGTATCATCCTAATTACTTACGTGCGTTTTCTGAGGATTGTCAACTTAGGGAGAAATGCTGTCTTATTCTGCCCTCCCTCACCGTGTCTGCCCGGTGCCCTTCATGTGAAAGGAGCTCAGAAAGTTTGGTTGAAAGCGTAGCGTGTGTACTGGTTGTCTCGGCTACGTAGCTAACGGCTTGGAGTCTGCCTGCTTCTTGGTGGAACAGGGGTCACACAAAGGACCTTTTAGTTCATGCTGCTGCTTGTCCTCCCCTTGGCTGACGGCTAAAAAGTGAGACCCCGGACTGCTTGTCAACTGAAGAGCAGACTTTCTATTTGTTTCTGCTCAAACTTGCCCCTGCTGCTCTCTTTCATCCCTGCTCCCTCGCTCCTCTCTGCCCTTCTTGTTCCTCCTGCTTCTCTCTCTCCTTCCCGTACCACCCTGCCCAGCCTTTATATTCCTGTACGGCCCCTCCATGGCCTGGCCCACCCCCTGCCATGGAGCTGTTTGTTGGGCATTTTAAACTTGAGTTGTGCGGATTCTCCATCATCACCTTTAGGACCAGGTGACCAAGAAAACCCAATTGGTGCTTTATCAATACTCATCACTGAGACTCACCAACCACAATCAGTGAGCCAGAGACTAGGAAAACGATGTCTCCTGATCTTCATCGTGAGAAAGTTCCTTAACCTTGAAGATTCCTCCTCTGGTAAATGTGGCTGTAATGAAATCAACATCATTTAGTTGTTGTGAGGATTGAGTGAGATGATGATAGCTGGAGAGCAGTTAGGATGGTGCCTGGCACTCTTAACGTGCTCATCATCATCATCATCATTTATCTTCATTGGAAAACAGCACACTCTCTCTCATCTTTTAAAAAGGGGAAAGTAGAGAAAAGAGAGGGGGAAAATCACCTATATTCTTAGCATTCAGAAATTCAGTCCAATACCATTGATGTTTTGTTTTGGTCAGTTTGCTAAATTCAGTGTCTTTTTTTCCAGTGTAATTCTACTTCATATACAATCTTGCATTTTTAGCCTAAAGTTGGTTCTTACACCTAATAAACAGTTTTTTAAATCTTATGACCCACACATTTCTGTATCAGTCATCTTTTGATACAGAATAAATTTTGCCCAAAACTTAAGACTTAAAACAGCAATAACTTATTTTCAGTTTTATTGTAAACCTAAAATGGCTCTAAAAAAATTCAAGTGTTGGGCCTGCCCTTAGACAGTGGGAGACACTGGTGTTCGGACCTTGTAAAGCCCAAGAATGTGGGTTTGAGACCTGGGACCAGGGTGAAAAAAACAAAAAATAAACAGTTCATATGCTTCTTCCTTTCCTTCCTTTCTTTCTTAAATGTTACTTATCCCCTTCCTTCTTCTTCTCTTAAAAAAAAAAATTAAAATCTTATAAAATTTGGAGAACCTACTTACCTAAAACAGTAATTGTTAAAATTATTAATAAAATGCCTAAATCAATAAAAAACAAACCAAAAATCCAACTGTAAACATTTATTGTTGCACACAGTTCCTACGGATCAGAAATTCAGGGGCATCTTAACAGGGTAGTTCTGATGCTGGCTCTCCTGTGGGGATCAGTTAAGATGTCATAAGAGGCTGCAGTCATCTAAAGGTTCGATGTGGATTGGAGGGTCCCCTTCCAAAGTGCCTCGGCCACATGCTAACCATTGGTGGGAGCCCTCATGTGGACTTGTCCAGATGCTGCTCTGAGGTTTGCGTGACATTGCATTTGCTTTCCTCGGGGTATATGATCCCAGAGAGCAAGACAGAAACTCTGATATTTTTCTACTTTCTTTTTATGACCTAGCCTTAGAAGTCAGACTGTATCATTTCTGCATTTGCTTTTGATAATGTAAGTCAGTCCTATTCAGGGCAAAGGGTACAATATGGGGGTGGTGACAGGTAGTATTATGCCCTCTTTACGACCATCTCAGTGCATCAGCCCTGTCATGCAGAGTTTTTATCGGGAGGGGTGTATGTTTCATTACATTGCGTGGTTAATTAAATCATTGACCACTGATGATTGAACTCCATCTCCAGACCCCCTTTTCTCCTGGAGTTCAGGGGTGGGGCTGAAAGTTCCAAACCTCTAAGCATGGTCAGCTCTTTCCTTGATATCTTCAAAGGACCCACCCTGAGTCACTTTTTTAGCATAATCTCTGATGTAGTCAGAAGCCCTTTATAACATAAGACGTACTTTATACTCCAACAGAAATTCCAACAGGTTTAGGAGCTCTGTATCAAAGACCGTAGACAAATACCAAATAAGTGTGTGTGTGTGTGTGTGTGTGTGTGTGCATGTGCATTATATGTATATATGTATGTATTGTATATGACAGTAGTTAATGCAAAATAAATTTTATACAATATGTATTATTTAAACATTTTAGTTAATTTTTTCCCAGTTATAAAACTAGTATAGAGTCTTTGCAGAGGACTTGGGGAGGGAGTAAAATATAAAGAAGAAAATAAAAATCAGTTGCTGTCCTACACTCAGTATTTTCTTTTTGGGCCTCCTTTTTTTTTTAAGATTTTATTTTCTAAGAGCAGTTTTAGATTTATAAGATATAGAAAGGAAGCCACAGAGATTTCCCATATACCCTGCCCCTCAGTGCATGCATAGTCTTATCCATTATCACATCACTCATCAGAGGCTACATTTTTTAACTGATTAATTTACATTACATTTGATACATCATAAGCAACTAAAGTCCACAGTTTACCATAGGGCTCACTTTTGGTATATATTCTGTGAGTTTGGGCTAGTGTAAGATGACATTTATCCATCTTTATAATATACAGATTATTTATTTTCTTGGCCCCAAAATTCTCTGTGCTCTGCCTATTCATCTCTCCACTGCCCCATAACCACAGATATTTCTATTGTTTACAAAATACAGATGAAATCATACAGTATGTAACCCTTTCTGATTGGTGTATTTCACTTACTAATATGTATTTAAAGTTCCTTCTTATGTTTTTATTGTTTGGTAGCTCTTTTTCAGTGCTGAGTAATATTCCATCATTTGATATACCATAGTTTATCCACTCACCTACTGAAGAACATCTTGCTTGCTTCCATATTAACCATTGTGAATAAATTCTCTATGAATAGCCCTATATAGGTTTTTATACAAACAAAATTTTAAGTCCTTTGGGTAAATACCAAGGAGTGTAATTATTGAATTCTATGGTAAGTATATATTTAGTTTTATTAGAAACCCCTGACTCTCTCTTTCAAAGTGACTGTATGTATTGCATTTATAGCAGCATTGAATGAGAGTTCTTTTGAAGCACATCCTCACCAGCATTTGATGTTGTCGTTGCTCTGAGTTTTTGGCCACTCTAATAGGCATGTTATCTCATTGTTGTTTTTATTTATTTGCATTTTCCTGATGAAAAGATGGAGCATCTTTCTATCTGTATATCTTCTTTTGTGAGGTGTCAAGATCTTTGGCTCATTTTGAAATCAGATTTTTTTTTCTAACAGATTTTAGAGTTAATTGTATATGTTGGGTAACAGCTCTTTATTAGATGTATCTTATGCAAATATTTTCTCCCAGTCAATGGCTTGTCTGCTAATTCTATTGATATTCTCTATCACAGAGCAGAAGTTTTCAATTTTAATGAAGTTCTGCTTATCTATTATTTATTTGATGGATCATTCCTTTGGTGTTTTATCTAAAAACCAGACCCAGCATATAGGTTTTCTCTTATTTTATCTTCATGGAGTTTTATCATTTCGTGCTTCACACTGGGATCCATTTCGAGTTAATTTTGTGAAGTATAAGGTCTGTCTCTAGACCCCCTTTTTTGTATGTGGATATTCAGTTGTTTGAGCATCCTTTATGCTCAAAAAGACTGTCTTTGCTCCGTTGTATTGCCTCGCCTCTTTGTCAAAGATGAGTTGGCTATTCTGGGCTGTATTCTGTTCCACTGATCTAGTTATCTTTTCTTTCACCTGTGCCATGTTTTTTTTTTTTATTGCTGTGATTTGTTAGTAAGACTTTAAGTCAGGTAGCTTCATCCTCCAACTTTGCTTTAAAATATTGCGTTGCTGGCATGCCCTGGTGACCTAATGGTTTGGTCCACTGTGCCACAGTCCACATACATCCTAAAGTCCTGGGTTTAAGATCCCAAGTGGGGTGGGCAGGGGAGAAGAAGCAAGTTGAACAACTCAGTGAAAAATAGTGAATGCTGCTTCTTCTTTCTTTTACTGCCTGCCTGCTTGTCTTCATTCCTGCCTGCACTTTTCCATTAAAAATAAATAAATAAGATAAACTATTGTGTTAACTATTCTGCCTCTTCACATAAAATTTAGAATGAGTTTGTTGATATTCATAAAGTAGTTTGTTGGGATTTTGGTTGACAGTGCATTAAATCTTATAGATGGAGTTGGGAAGAACTGACATCGTGCCAATATTGAGTCTTCTTATTCATGAATTTTCATTCAGTTTATTTAGTTCTTTAATTTTGTTCATCCACGTTTTATTAGAATTTTTCTCACAGATCTTGTGTATATTGTCTGAGATTTAGATCTAGCTTTCATTCAAGGGAGTGCTACTAATATAAATGGTATTGTGTTTTTAATTTAAATTTTGTTTTCATTGTTGGCATATAGGAAAGTGATTGGCTTTTATATTAATTATGTATCCTGAAACCTGGTTATAATTGCTTATTAGTTGCAGAATTTTGTCATTTATTTTGGATTTTCCACATAGAATAATGTGTCATTTGCCAACAAAGATATATATCTTCCTTCTTAATCTGTGTACCTTTTATTTCCCTATCTTGTCTTGCTGTATTAGTTAGGACTTCCAATACGTTGACAAGGAGTGGTTAGCAGGGACATCCTTGCTTTGTAACTGATCTTATTAGGAAAACTTCAAGTCTCTCATCACTAAGTTTGATGTTAGCTGTATGTCGTCTGCAAATAGTCTTTTGTGTTTACTTGCGTCCTTTTTTAGCCTGGCTACTGACTTACCAGTTTTATTGAGATTTCAAAAGATCCAGCTTCTGATTTCATTGCCCTTTCTCTATTGATCTCCTATTTTCATTTTTATTGGTTGTTGGTCTAATTCTTATTATTCCTTCTGCTTTTTTTTTTTTTACATTTAATTTGCACTTCCTTTTTAGTTTCCAAAAGTGAAAACTTAAAGAGTATTGGTTTTAGACATTCTTTTCTAATTTATATATATATATACACACACACACACACACACTCACATATCATATATGTGTGTGCATACATATATGTATATATATTTATATTCAGTGTTATGCATTTCTAAGCACTGTTCTCTACCTCACAAAATTTGGTAACTTGTATTTTAATTTTTATTCAAAACATTAAAAAATTTCCATTGAGACTTCTTGAACTCATGTTATTTAGCAGTATGTTGTTTAATCTCCGAGAATTTGGGGGTTTTCTTTTTTATCTTTCTGTTGCTGATTTTTAGTTTAATTCCATTGTGGTCCGCCAACAGACATTGTATAATTTCTGTTCTTTGAAATGTGTTAAGGTGTGTTTTAGGGCCCAGAATGTGGTCTGTCTTGGTGAACGTTCCATGTGAGCTTGTGAACAGCCTGTGATCTGCTGGTATTAGATGAAGTAGTCGTAGCTTATCTCTTAGAGCTTGTTGACTGGTGGCAGGGCATTCACCTCTGTCCTTACTAATATCCTGCCTGTTGGATCTCTCTGTTTTTGATGGGGCAGCATTGAAATCTTCATTGCTTATGGTCGATTCATCTATTTCTCCTTGCCAGTTAAATCACTTTTTGCCCCGTCTAGTTTGACCCTCTGTAGTCAGGCAGGTACAAGTTAAGAATTGCTGTTTCTTCTTTGAGTATTGATGCCTTTATCATTATGTAATGTCCTCCTTTGTCCCTGATAACTGTCTTAACTTGAAGTCTACGCTCTGGAATTAATCTAGCTTCTTGGGCTTTCCTCTGATGAGTGTGAGCATGGTATATTCTTCTTCATGCATTACTCTTCCTCTCTATGTGCCCTTATATTTAAAGTGGCTTTCTTGTAGACAAGATAAAGTTGGGTTATGATTTTTTTGATCTACTCTGATCAGAGAATTGATCAAAATTGGCACATCAAGACCATTGACATTCAAATTGATTGTTGGTATAGTTGGATTAACATCTACCACATGCATTACTGTTTGTTGCCTGTGTTTTTGTTCTATTTTTGCCTTTCATTCTTTTTCTTCCTTATGTGTCTAGTCCTTGTTAAACAGATACCTATAATGCTTTGCTATTTTTTTGAATTACAGAAGTTATATTTGCTTATTGCACAGTAAATCTATGTTTAGGAATGTCTAAGTTAAAAAAAAAAGTTATTTAAAAAATAAGTGATCCCTGTCCAGGAGGAACTTTTGTTGTTGGGTATAAGGAAAGGGGCCATGGGGGGGGCGCGTGGGGTCAAGTGAGACTTCGGACATGTTTGGGGACCTTACTGGATCTGTTTGAAGTAGCAGCTTCTAGGAAAAAGAGATCAGCATAGTCGGAGCAGTGCCTGAGGAAGGAATAGGGAGAGAAGTGTGTGTGGAAGGGGAATGAAAGTGCTGATAAGAAAAAAGTTCATTTTCGTTTCAGTGTTGAGGTCTACTTCCTAAGAGCAGTTTTATTTTGTGGTGGGGTGGGGCGGAGGTGGTCAAAGGCCCTTTGTGGGGTGGGAAGGAAATTAAGGAAACATTGAATAAACAGGTGCAGCCGAATGTGTGTAATTAAAGTACAATCCAATATTTATTTATTTGTCAAGGCTGTTTATAACCTGCTTCCTGCCTGGACAAGCTGTTTTGACCCCGATGCCCCGGCTCATTCAGGCCACTTAACACTGTTCACCATTCAGGGGAGTGATGTGCACAGTCTGCTGATCAAGTGCTTTTGTAACATCTGTAAATAGAATGCGCTCTAGGTAAGCTCATTATTGCATCACAGTAGCCAGGATCTGATGGGCCTCAGCTGCCTCCTTCTGCCCATTTACTGGAAGAGAATGAAACTTTCTTGACTCAAATCTCTGTGGAACCTTTGTGGAAGGGAGGAGCTTAGAGTGATTGAGAGCCTTGCATGAGGATGCTCTAGTCTGGGCTCCTGGTGGCTGCCTGTCCCCAGACCAATGACATCGGCTGATGTTCAGGCCCTGCTGGCTTACAAAGCTCCCCCCAGCAAGTCCTCGAGGTTGAGAAGTCATGCCGGAAAGGAAGATCTGGCCCCTCCGGACCTGCCCGGCCTTCTTTGCTGAGGGTGGGCACTGGTTGTAACTGTTAGTCTGAGAATGCTGAAATGCCAGGAGACCTAAGTGTGATAAATGTAGTTAAATTGTTTTCGAAGCGTTCTGCCTGTCAGGAGCACTGCACACATTTGATTCAAATGCCATATATGTAGATGTTTTTTAAGTTGTCATAAAAATGTTATACGCCAGATTTTAACATACCGGAAATAACTAGCGAACTCTCTTTTTGATGATTTCCGATAGAGTTATGAACCTATCAACTAGAACGTATCAAGTAAGCTCACATACATACCTCTTTGATTTATTGATTTGTTCCTTCTCATTTTTTGTTCCCTGCTTCTATGGCTGGAGCCAAGAGAGTTCCGTGTTAAGATTTTGTTGGAGAGAAATGGTTCTATATAAATAAAAGTTTATGCGCCACAAGCCTTTCCTTGAAGGGTCTGTTTTAAAGCCTGTCATTTTGTAGATTAGATCAGCTTTGCTTTGAGGCACAGACACCCCCTGGGCTGGGTTTAGAGCTTTATCCCGCTAAGATTTGAGCTGTCCGGGCTGTTCTCAGCTGGACCCACTTCAGATGGGTTTACGCCAGGAGCTGCGATTCCCTTTTGGAGGGATCTGGAAAGCGCTCATGGGAGTGGGAGTGGACCGCAGCTGTGGGTGAAGATGGGTGGCCCAAGATAGTGTCATTGTCAAGAGGCCTTTGGAATGTCCTTGAGTGGTCACTGGCCAAAACCAGTCCTCTGTGATGTGAGCCACAGGATATTCCAGCCACAAGGGGCCTTAGCCTGCAATCTTTTGTATTGTCTGCTAGGGGCTTTATAGATCCAGTCTTATTCAGTCTTTTCAATGCTCCATATGAAGCATGCATTATTATCCCCATCTTACAGATGAGGAAACTGAGGCTCAAAGAAGTTAAAGAACTTCTCTGGGGCCAAAGCGAATAAGTGACAAAGCAGCATTGACTCACGTGCTAGTCTACTCTAAAACATTCTTAGAAATCATTTTATAGATGAAGAGAACAGGTGCAGAGGAAAAGCATCTTGTCCAAGATGACCCAGCTGGTTCTAATTCCTCACAAAGCTGTGACCAAAACTCAACTGTTTTCAGCCACATGGCCATGTCAGCTGCGCAGGGGGTGTAGGGCAGTCGGGGGTGTGCCCTCTCCCTCCTCCATCTCAGACACTGTCAGGGCTGTGCTCACATGAATGAGAACATACTCGCACATGGTTCTCTGCTCCCAGTCTGTCCGGAGAGGTCGTGTGGAGACGAACATGCAGGCAGAGGGAAGCCTGTAGACCACAGCCCAGCCAGAGGGCCTTGGGCCCACTGGCCACTGGGAGCTGCAGTCTCAAGGACAGCCTGACACCCTTGCTAGCAGCCTGCACTGTGGCGCCCTCATCATTTGTGGGGATGTCTGGGCAGCAGGAGCCCTCACATTCACATTGGAGAGTACTCAGAACTGGCAGCAGCCGTCCCGAGCACAGCTCCGCTCACCATTTACGGAGAAGTGGGAGATTGTGGTCCTTCTCAGGATGTCCAGGGAACAGTACTTTTCAAAACAGGGCGTGGCTCCAAAGAAAAGGGCCCTGGACCCCTCCTCCTCACCCTCTAATCACAGAAGGAACATTTAATTTCAGGCAGATTGCAAGACCTTGGCTTTTATTTGTTTTCATCTGAATGTGTGCCAAAGATTCAACTTGTCCTGCTCATTTTATTAAAATTTTTATAAACAACATTAATAAATAGATATAAAACTGCCATGTAAATGACAGAGGGACTAAATGCAATTCTCAAGGGTCAGCATGGAATGAATAACAGAACCACATCCTTGCACAATCAAATTCCCATATATGCAAATTAGGGGCAGTGCTTTACCACAGAGGGTTTTAATTAATATTTATAAATCACAGAGTGCCTCAGAAAGGGCCAGGAAGCTATTTATATTAGTATCATGTCACCCAGATAACAAATCCTTTGCAGATTGCTGCCGACTTTGCATTTTGGTCTGTGCAATAATTGATCGCATGTGTGTATCTCCCTCCAGGTGTGGTGTCAGCACAGCGGCAGGTCGCCGTCCAGGAGGGACCCTTGTACCGCACGGAGGGCTCCCACATCACCATCTGGTGCAATGTGAGTGGCTTCCAGGGACCTTCTGAGCAGAATTTCCAGTGGTCCATTTACCTGCCCTCCGCCCCAGAGCGTGAAGTCCAGATTGTCAGCACTATAGACTCTTCCTTCCCTTATGCCATCTACACCCAACGCGTCCGCAGTGGCAAGATCTACGTGGAGAGGGTCCAGGGGAACTCGGCTTTATTGCACATCACCGATCTCCAGGCCCGGGACGCCGGGGAGTATGAGTGCCACACGCCCAATACCGATGAGCGATACTTTGGGAGTTACAGTGCCAAGATGAACCTCGTGGGTAAGGAGAGGTTGACACTGCCTACAAGCCTGGGCCCTCCCCAAGCGTCCTGGTCAGTCGGGGCTGCAGCAACAAAGTGCACTGACTGGTGGGGTTGAACAGCAGGCATTCATTTCTCTCGGTGCTGGAGACTGGAAGTCAGGAGAGAAGGTTGCAGCCCGTTGGCTTCTGGGGAGGGCTGCAGAGTGCTGACTTCTCGTCCATCCTCACGTGGTGGAAAAGGAATGAGGGGACTCTCTGGGGTCCTTTTTATAAGCACACTAATGCCATTTGGGAGAGCTCCACCCTCAGAAGCTAATCAGTACCCAGAGGCCCCCGTCTCAAATGTCATCACACTGAGAATTTGGTTTTAGCATATAATACCAATCACTTCTTTTATAATAGGTTATTTCACTTTAAAAATGGACCCCCTAAAACTCCCCAGTGTTTTTTTTTTTGCTTGCCCCCCCCGCCCGCCCGCCCACAAAGAGGGAAGAAAGCAGGTAGCAAGGAAGAGAGGAAGATGAAGCTTTTAACTAATTAATTTAGTTTTTCATTTTGCTTGCTCCCCCTGATCCCAGGGCATGAACCCAGGTCCTTGGCGGTATCTAGGCTGTGCCCCAGACACAGGTTTAACACCTCAGCCACCAGGACAAAGTCTCTCCAGATACTTTCAGGGTCAACGGGTGGCATAAGTGAACCACTTTTGTGTATCCACTTATAAAGACTAGAAGGTTGAAGCTGGAAATTAAGAACCACAACAAAAAATCTAACGCAGATGTTAAGAATTTCAGGGAAGGCTAACAGACCTTCTAGGTGGTGAAAGGAGATATGAAACCATCAGGCAGGATGTTTGTGGTTGACAACCCAAAGAAATGACAAAGAGGAAGTGGATGGTATCAGTTGGAAGAGAGGCAGAGGAAAGCTTTGGGAAATGAGGGGCCTTCAGAGACTCTGAGATGCCAGGGGGCTGCTGACTCAGGAAGTGAAAGCAGCTGCAGGGCCACTCAGCTGGGAGAGTCTTCCTAGTCCATGTCCACGAGGAAACAGTTACATACTTGGGTCCCCCTGGATCCTAGAGCTGTTTGAAGGATGGAGGAAGCTTGAGTGGAGGATGTGCGGAGATGTCCTTGTGGAGGACACTGGGCTACCATGTTTTCCAATCTGAGGAGTCAGAAATTTCATGGCTGTTTTGTATTTCTGCCCATGCCTTAATTCTAGGCTTAATTGTGATCATGAAAACTGGAAGTTAAGATGGGGCCAGAAAAACAGAGGAGCCCTCCTATTGCAGACACTTTGTGATGGTGAACACGGGGCTCAGCGCCATGCACAGACATTTCCCTGCTCCCTCCACCAGATCGCCCTGTGTTGTTAGCTTTCTCTGAGGAGACTGCATCCCCCTTGGAGGCAGTGAAGTCCATTCCTGAGTTGAGTGCAGTGAGGAAACTCACACGAGTTATGAGCAGGAGGTTTTCAGTCGCCACAGTAAAGTTCTGTCCTCGGGACCTCTGGGGAAATCTCTTCCCTCGTCTGAACACTCCCTGCACTGTGGCTTCCTTCCAGTGTCGCTGTGTTGACATTTCAGTGACATGAAAGTTCAACCTTTTTAAAAATTAAGGAGAAATTGCTTTTCTCTTCCAAAAAGCAAGTTTTTCAAAAATATCCTGCCCACAGCAATTGCTGCGTAAGTTGTGGGGATGACGTGTGAAGTGGTTAGCAGGGAGAAAATGAGGACGTCACAGAGGAGAGTACAACTCAGAGTTCCAGAATGACTTTGTTTTTTTTGAAGATTCAGCACAAGTGAAATTAAAGTATCTTGAAGCAATAATAGAGTAAACAACATTTTTATTTGACCTAAAAGAAATTTCTTTTTTGCACGGTGTTTCAAGGGAGTTCATTTAGTGTGTGTAGTGAAGTGCAGCCGGCAAGCTTTATCCGAGTGTGATTTCACTACTAAACCGGCAAGTGTAGGTACCAAAACATTTGCAGACCAAACCCAAACAAAGAACCTACGCTCCGCTTGGGGTCCTCTGTGGCTTGGTGGGGCCCCCTGGAGACTGGGTGGGATGGCCCTCGCCCCCGAGTGTAAAAGGCCTCTGTGACGGTATGCCTGGGACGTTTGTGTTGCAGTGATCCCAGGCTCCCTGCAGGCCACCGCCATGCCGCAGACTCTGCACAAAGTGGAGCAGGACCCTTTGGAGCTCACTTGTGAGGTGGCCACGGAGACGTTCCAGCACAGCCACCTCTCTGTGGCCTGGCTCCGGCAGAAAGGCAGCGAGAAGCCGGTGGAGGTCATTTCGCTGAGCCGAGATTTCGTGCTTCACTCCAGCAGCGAATATGCGCAGAGGCAGAGCCTGGGGGAGCTGCGGCTGGACAAGCTGGGGAGCACCACCTTCCGCCTCACCGTCTTCCACCTGCAGCCTTCTGACCAGGGCGAGTTCTACTGCGAGGCTGCCGAATGGATCCAGGATCCGGATGGCTCGTGGTATGCCATGACCCGAAAGCGATCCGAAGGAGCCGTGGTCAACATACAGCCCACTGGTCAGTGTCTCTTGTCCCTGTTCTCTACCTGGAGGTGAGGGTTGTCAGCAGCTGGGACAGGTGCAGACTTCGTTGGTGACCTCACAAATACAGCAGGTCCTCAAATCACATTGACTCAACATCCTTTTATTATAACATTGATGAGGGTACTGAAAAACAGCGATTCCCAGTTGGGGCCACAGTTCTTTGCACATTCTCCCCATGTCTGCTGTGGGTTTGCTCTGGGTTCTCTGGATTCCTCCTAGTTCCCCAAAAGGTGCTCATGCAGTTCCCTGGTGTCCCAGTCTGAGTGAGTGCAGGTGTGTGTGAATATGCTTACCATGGGAGGGCATCCTGTCCAGGGTTTCGTCCTGCCTTGTGTCCTTGAGCTGCTGGGACAAACTCCAGCACTTGGGACACTGCATGGAACCAGTGGGTTGGAAAATGAATGAATGGATGAATACCAGTTGTTGTTTAATATTGAAAGTGTTTGGAGTCTTTATTTAGAACTTTGGTGGTGTTCTTGTGACCAGAGCTATGCTTGACTCTTCTTTATATTCATTAGCCTCTGGTAAAATTGGTTTCGTTATAGGTTGTTAGCTTAAAATTGCAGTTTCCAAAAACCTACTGATGACATTAAGAGAGGACTGATTGCACTAGGGATGTCCAGGGTCCAGGTATCATAAGATTTGACCTTCTAATGAATCAGAAGGGAACCAAACATACTGAATTCTGCTTACAGACACGGTTTCTTTGACCTCAGAGTTTTCTTTTCTTGATTTACAAATTCATTTTAAAAACTGGAAAATTTTTACATAAATGCTTTTGTCTTTGGACTCTGGGGTCCCCTCATTGGATGATGTTGCCTTCTGCAGGTACCAGTCCTATTTCACCCATGGAAGATAATTGAGATGATAAGTTTTCCTTCTAGATACAAAATTATAAACTAGGGAAATTTGGACCGAAGTTATTATTTTTTATATTAATAGTGTTTCTGTGGTAGTTTTATTCTCTCCTAAATGCATCGTCATGCATTATTACTTCATAGTCCGTCAGAAGCTCTGCGTGGTAGGGTGCTGGTGGGGAAGATGACAAGCACAGGTCGCTGAGTGGTGGGACCCTGGAAGAGCCATAGGGCATGCCGTTGCGCCAGCCCAGAGTACAGGTCCACTGTACGTGTTTTCTCAAGTGAAGACCTGTGAAAAGAGGTTCCTGAGAAGGTTGAGCGACATGCTTAGAGCTCAGGCAAGGTGGTGGAGACACTGTGGGTCGACTCCTTGTGTTATTCTCCCACAACATCAGACCGCGTTGTGCAGGCCCCTGGGTCCAGTCAAGCTCCAGATCAGAGCCGGCAGCCAGGCTGTGGGGCAAGCTCTCAATGGGCCTTCGGTCTTGACTTTGGTTGGAGGGTGGTCATTGTGTTGTCAGTGAGACCCAGCGAATGGCCCGAGAGCCTTTCTTTGAGTTGCTGCTCCTCTACCGTTAAGAGGGGGTGCGGTTTGTGGCAGAAGAACTAGGAGTCTGAGTTACAGGCGGGGGCCCCTCTTCAGGACCTGTGTTTTGACCTCCCTGTCCCATTTGCTGCTGTCAGTGGTCTTGGTCGCTGCATACTTCTCAACTTGTTCTTCTGTCATTTTAGAGTGTCAGACCCACTAGCAGTTCAGATTCCCGGCCTCATCCCAGAAATCCTAAACTGGGCACCTGGGGTGGGGCCAGGGAAGTTGAATTTCTAGCAGTTTCCCGGTAATTCTTCCATATTTTTTATCAGAGGAAGCTCTTGAGTTAAAAAGGCAGAAGTGATTTTCCGTTCATCTGATGGATATGAGGACTTTTATGAGAAGCATTGGATTCCTGGGCAGGTAGTACTTTATCTGCATGGTAGAACCCCGAGCATTTAGCAGCTTCTGGGTCTTCCAGCATTCAGAAATCTACAGAAGGCACTTTGTTCCATGGTGACATCCCTTCCCTTTCCTTCCTGGATGGTCTTAAAGATCAGCTTCAAAAATGTGGATCAAAATTTGAGTGTTAATGCTTTTTAAATTAGGTTGCGTCTGTTAATCTTCTTTATTTTAATCTTACCAATTTGGAGTTAGGACTTTCTGAATATGTCCAGTAAGTAGCCAGATTAAGTCAGCAAAGGGAAAGTTAGATGAAAAATAGATTGATGACTTTACTCTGTCCCTGTGCTGTTCCGTTTTGCTCTTCTAGTTCATTTCACTACATTTTTATTAGGTCTCTTCAGCACTGAAGGTGTGGTGATAGACACTTGGAATTCAAAGCTGAGCAACACTTGGTCCCGGTACTCAGGGAGCTTGCAGATGTGAAAGCCAGTGTCTAAGTGGAGTGTGCTCAGTGCCGTGATGGTTTTGTGGGTGGAATGCTCTGGGAGCACAGTAAATGTGAAGTGTTCTTATAGTAAGTTTTCTCTGTATAGGCGTGTTATTGTGATTTATAAGAAATACGTTTGATTGCTAAGATGACCAAAAGATATTTTGCATATCTATTTGGTCTTCATCCACAGTTCCTGGTTCAGAGCTCCCAGAAATCTTGAAATTTCCTGAGTGTTGAGAGCGATAAAGGTGTTCATAGTTACGTTGACGAGATGACTGATTAGGAAGCACCTAATAATGGGCACTGGTTTGCATGAGAACCAGCCATGTGGTTAGAGGGTTGGAACTTCCAAGTTCTGGTCCTACCCTGACCTTAGGTTAGGGGAGAAGAGCTGAAGGTTGAGTTCACTTGCTTTGGTCAGTGACTTAATCAATCATGCCCATGTTCGGAAGCCTTCAGAGAGCTTCCTGGTTGGCAGACACTTGGAGACTTGGAGAGAATGGCATGTCTGGAGAGGGCATGGAGGCCCGTGGAGGTTCAGGGCATTTCCCCATGCCCTGCCCTGTGCGTCTCTTCCATCTGGCTGTTTCTGAGTTACATCCTTTGTAACAAATTGGTGATCTAGTGAGTAAATGGTTTTCCTGTGTTCTCTGAGTCATTTTAGTAAGTAAATTGAACTTGAGGGATGGATTCCTGAGAACCTCTGATTTATAAACATTGGTCAGCAGCACAGGGCTTGTGACTTGCCTGAAGTCTGATGAGGGGGTCGTGGGAACCTTCATTCTAGAACTTGTTGGTCAGATGTGCAGGTGACAGCCTGAGTTTGCAACTGCTGTCTTGAGGTAGAAGATGATCTGAGGAGACTTCACCTGTCTCTGGGCAGGATGTCAGAATTGAGTTGAATTCTTGGACACTCTGTTGATGTCTGAGAATTGGTTGTTACTGTGGGGAAACCTCCCCATTCCCCTGTTGGAATTGGGTCCAGGAATCCCACACAATGGGATGGTTGTTAAGGCCAGTCCAGGAAAGCCTACAAGTTTGATGTCTTGAGTCGTCTTCAAGCTTGAGGAATAGCAGCATGAGAAGCATAAAGGTACACAATTTTTTTGATATGCGTGGCAAGTAGAGAGAAAGCCACTGTAAGTAGATACTGAGTTCTGGAGATAAGTGATGAAAGCAGAAAGGAAAGGTAGCCTGAAGCCTCAGATGCTGTCCCTGTGGAATTTGGACTTATATTTGTGGACCCAGAATTCTCAAGCAGTTCTTCTCATAACCATGGAGTCCCTTACGCGAGCCTGGAGTTATACATGGGAGTACGTGTGCCCATGTGCACGCGTGCAAATCATGAAGTGCATGTGAGGGCGCCATTGTCTGCTGCCCCCTGCCCCCTTGATTAAACCAAGTGTTTTCAGTATTGGGCATGTTCTTTTATATGAGGAAAGAAAGTCCCCATCTGAATAAAATTTGAAAACCAGTGCTGCAGACACTTGGAGGAGGAATAGAGATATTTAAGCAGGAAGGGACACAATCAGATCAAGGTTTTTGAAGGAGAAAACCACACAGGGCACCTAGAGGTTGATTAAACACATTGACCTGAAGTCGAGAGGCCACATAGCAAAGAGCTAAAAGCCAGCGTCCAGTGGGGTGACCTGGAAAGCGACAATGGGTCCGGAGGCAGAAGGAGGGATAGCACTGTGGAAGGGGCAACCCGAATGGCTAGGAGCAGTGGGTGTGTCATTTTTTTGTTTTTGGAAAGTTTAGTCGAGGACTCCATGCTGCCAGCAGACTCTTACAGGGACCCTCAGTTTGTGAAATAAATGTCCTCGCACGTGGTGCTAGAGTCAAGGCCAAGCTCGGGAGTGGTGAGGGCCCAGGAGAAGTCCATGGGTGCCCAAAGGGAAAAGGCCTACCAGACCCATAGCAGGAAGTGTGGTCAGAGGGGCAGGTCCTGGGGAGAGACTGAGAAGGTCAGGCAAGCAGAGAACAGAATGGAACTCAGGTGGGGAGAGCAGGCCCAGAGCCCGAAACTGGCTTAAGGAAAGTCTTGGGCAGTGATAGGGGAAGGAGGCCATTGGTGACATCTGCTAGGGCAGTGACATGTGGTAGAAGGCTCAGAAGTCAGATTTCAATGAGCTGAGGCATGAGGAGCATATTAGGAAAAGCTTAAATCAGTTTCTAGAGGTTTAGTTGACGGGTATGACCACAGGCAAATTGCCTTGCAGTTCAGTGGTACATTGTCAAACTGTTTCTTCAACCTGGGAACAAGAAGGCTTTCCTAAGCCACAGGGCACTCCCATGAAATAAGGAGAGTCTTTGGTTTCCAGAAGAAAGCCACAGTTACACCCAGCCCAATTTTAAGGAAACAGCCAAGTCTGAGGTCCCGGACACCTGTTTGTATATCTTCAGTGTCATTCATGTGACAGCGGCTTCTGTTGAGTCACAGATGATTCTAATGTCCTCGCCCAGAGAACCAGTATGGCAGGTAACATGGGTGCAGTGGATGTTTTATCCAGGCAGAGGGTGGCAGAGTCGAGTACAGCTCTTAGTACTGGTCTCTTGGGAGGGGGAGACTGTCGCATTGGCGTTGAGCCTCTGGAGGTGTTAGTGTAACTCTCTCTGTTGGAAAGTTCGGGTAATAAAGGAAGGAGCTAATTTCCTGGAGGAAATGGCCTTCTGGGGCAGAACAGTGGCCCAGAGGGGAGGGGAATAGACCGAGAACCTGATGAACAGACAGGTGTAGGACCAAGCTTGGCTGGAGACGGAAACAGGATTCTTTCTGCTTGAGAGTGTTTGAGATAGGGGCGCGAAAATGACTTGAAGATAGTGGTAAAGGCTTGGAAATGCTGGGGTAGGCGAAGTTGGCACTAATGAGTTAACAAGGAATTGAAACATCTGTTACGTGATTTCCCTCAGCGTTCTCTGAAGAGGAGCAGAGCTACCATGGGAAGGAGTGGGGAGGGACGTGGCAGTAGTTACAGCAACAGCCTCCTACCCAAAGCTCGTGGCTGTTTTCTAGGACAGCGTTTGCTCCAGCCTTTAATTCCTTTGTCTTACTGCTCACTTCTGCCTGAGTGTCTATGAGATACTGTAACTTCTCATGGAATCGGCAGTCACCATGTGCCATGACACGGGTCGGACACGGTTAGTGGTGACACCCCCCCCACTTTGATCACCCCCTTGTGCCTGACTGAGCACCCCGTTTTCGGAAGGGTGTTGGGCTTATTGGCCACTTCAGAGTTGCTGGCCCTTTGCCAGAAGTAGATATTATCCCACTCCGTCTTTCTAAAGATTGGGTCCGACCGCTAGTAGACCAGTGAAAAGACATTCATTTTTTATTTTCCTTACGTAATGTTGTAAGGGATTGTCTTATCTGTGCCTTCTTTCCAGTAGTCCCATGAGGGTGGAGAAGACAGTAGTTCAATATCTTTGTTTCTGAGTACTTACAAGGATTAAGGCCCACATCTAAGGCGCTCTCTAATTGTGTCTCACAAACCTCAGTGGGTAAGTTCTACAATATCTGCTGAAAACATTTCACAAATCCTGTTGCTTAAATGGAGTCCTGGGCGTATAGTTCAAGCATTGCACTATTTGATCACTTACACAACAGGTAAGTGATATTAGGAATTCCTTTCTGAGGCCTAATCTAGAGCCTTCTAAGCTGAAAGTAGTCATGGCTGGATAGCAAGCCCCTTCACTGTTGGGGACCAGCTGCCTTGGAGTTCCATCTGTGATGTGCGGTTCCCCTGGGGCCTGAGTTGGGTTTTCCTCCCGAGCCCTGTGTGAGCAGTATAAGGAATGGCATGGGTGGTGGGATTTGCTGATGCAGTTGGGATAGCTGGGACCCTCCCCCACCCAGAATGATCCGCTTTGTTACTTGTTTTCTCAGACAAAGAGTTCACCGTGCGGCTGGAAACAGAGAAGCGGCTGTACACGGTGGGCGAGCCAGTGGAATTCAGGTGTATCCTGGAGGCTCAGAACGTTCCTGACCGTTACTTTGCTGTCTCCTGGGCCTTCAACAGCTCGCTCATTGCCAGCGTGGGGCCCAACGCAGTGCCCATCCTCAACAGTGACTTTGCCCACCGGGAAGCCAGGGGCCAGCTTAAAGTAGCCAAGGAGAGCGACAGCGTCTTTGTGCTAAAGATCTACCACCTCCGCCAGGAAGATAGTGGGAAATACAACTGTCGTGTGACAGAGAGAGAGAGGACAGTTACTGGCGAGTTCATCGACAAGGAGAGCAAGCGTCCCAAGAACATCCCCATCATCGTCCTCCCCATCAGTAAGTGGAGAAACGGCCTCTCTGTGCTGGCTCAGGAGCGAGCATCACTTAAGAAAAGCTGGGGAGAGAAGAGAGCAGTGGTGGAGGGGAGGGCAGATGGGACTCCAGGATCTTTGGAGCTGGCAGAGAAAGTCAGTTTGCTTCTTTCCTTCTCCACTGGCATGTCCACACTTAGCAACGCCCCAGGCGGGCAGAGCGTCCGGGCGTCGGGGGCTGCAGGCAGCGAGGCAGATCCCAGCTCTTGGAGTGAAACTTCAGCTTACCTTGGAGGGAAACTGGGAATCCAGGACAGCTGTTTGCTCCTATGTGGGACTCACTTAGGAGTGGGTCTTTTATGGGAGGATTTGAAGCCTTAAAACTCATTATTAAGCAGACTATGCTGTCTGGGTTCTGGAGTTTAACGGTTGACTCCCTAATTGTCTCTTCCCTATTGAAATGATGCTTTTAAAAGCCTGTGGGTGGGACCTCGCACATCTTCCCAGAGCATAGATTTTTAAAGCAGCCTCAGAAATCTGAGGGGTCCCCTACCTCCAAATGAGCTGGTGGTGTCCAGGTGGGTTACAGTTGTGTCTGGGATCTCTGGGGGCGCCTTACTTTTTCTCATGTTATATTTGCTCATCCGTAGCATCAGGTTGTTTGTTCTCCGTGTGTCGTGTCTCTCAATTCTATTTTCAGTAAAATGAATTCGAGCTGATAATACTGTGATTTTAAACAAGATGATGACATTTTTAAACTAACCTTTAACCTTTCTTGACTACTCACATTGCTTCCTCGTCACCTTGTGATGATTCCCTTTATGTTTTTATTTACACTTCTTACATTTTTAATCTAGTTCACTTCAAATGTGAAGGAGAAAGTAGACACAGGCGTCTTGCCACTCTTTTCTTTCCTGATCAACAGGACTACTTTCTTTCATGCTTGTTATTTTTTTTAATCACTCACATACACCTAATTGTCTTGAAATTCTTTTGCTTCTGAGACTTTTTCTCCCTGCACCGCCTCGCATGGCGCTTTGCATAGGGTAGGTGCTTGCTGACTGTTTGTGGACTTGAACTATTGAATTGAATGCCCACTTTCTTTACAATTTTCCTGTCAGTCTGTGCTTGCCTTAACCACAGACTCTCTGCTTGTAAATCTGCAACTAATTCCTCATCGGTCTGTAAGAATCCATTGAAGGGCAATCGCGCTGTGATATCTTTTGTGCTAAGAGATTTCCCCCAACCCCTTCCAAGAACTTGTTTGATGATCTGTGGCCTGCTGTATTGCTTTTCCAGCAGATAACTGGGTAGTTAAAGTTCCCCCGCACCACCAGATCCTGCCCCAAGGCCACTTGGGTAAGTCTACCAAGAACAATGATCACTTCGGGAATGGTGATTATACCTTGGATTTTAATGGCGCTTTTTCTCCCAAGAGTCCAAGTGCTTCTGCATATATTGTCTCCAACTCTGCTCCACCTTTCAGATCCCCTTAGAGGCCAATATTATATCCATCCTGTGAATGAAGAAGCCAGAGCACTATCCAGAGAAGGGACTGAACCACTGCTCCCTCAGTGGATGAGCTTGCACTGCCTTGAGAAATATTTGCTTCTAACTCCAAATCCACTGCTCTGCGCTTAGCCTGTGCTACGTCATCAATCTCCTGATTTGAAATTTCATTTGTGAACATGCACTCAGATTCTCATGAGTTCTGTCCTAGTTTTCACTTAATCCAGAGAGTTTTAATTTGTTGGCTGCCTTTCCTCAGGCCTGGGAGCACTCGTAAATAGTCTTCATGGACATGCAAAACCCTGCGTGTGTTTGCCTTTGCCTGAGCTCTCCTGGTATCACATTCTACCTGAGCCATTTGTGCAGGCTTGCTGAAGTCACAGGACACCCAACAGCAGCCTGGGTAACAGACAAGTCGGGACACATGTGAACCCAGTGGGGGGACAGTAGCGGGCAGTAGAGGCCAGGGGTGATGCCCTGTAAGCCATTCTCCTGTTTAAGGGAAGCGAAGGGCCTTCTTCCCTTGATGCTGAAGTTGCCCTTTGGCTCCTTCCCTTTGAATTCATAACAGTGGGGAGAAGTCATTAGTCCAAGGAGAACTGTTGATGATGATGATGATGATGATGGTGGTGAAAACTAATGACTTTATCCAATGCTCTCAGTGGCCTGACCCTAAGAAGCAAGAAGTATTCACGTTTTCATTTTACACATGAGAAATTGCAGCTTGGGTAGGGTCAGCAGGAGACCCAGGATTCAGACTCACCCCAGGTTTAGCTGACTCCAGATCAATCCTCCAGCCCCGAGTGACAGGTCTGGCTAATCAGCAGCCTAGTCCTCTCTGTGAATTATCTTTCAATGGCTCCTATGGAGATTGCCCTCCTGGGAAAATTCCTGTGCCCTACCTTGTCTGGACCTCTTTTCACATGAAGTAAACCGGTCAAAGTTGATAGCAGTCTACATAGTAAGAGCTGCACGCTGGGTCGCAATGTCCAACTTTCCTTTGTTTTGCTTGTGGGGGAGGGGGAGGGGAGAGTGGGGAAGAAAAGATTGATTCAAATGCATGGTTCTGGATCTGTGTGTTTCTCCTCAGTAATTGGGTGTGCTTCTTAATCTGGGATTTAATATATTAATTGATTTAAATTTGCTGGATGTGTTTCATGTGAATGGTGCCCAGAAAATTGGAGCTGAGTTAGTTATGATATTTTGTGTTGTTTATACTTATGGGTTTTGTAAACTCTGCATAGATAATTGTACAGAATAATGTATGCATACTTGAGATAGATTAGACTATGAGGTTTATAAAACAAAGTTATTAAGAATAGTAAAATGGATCATGAGTTGGGTGACCAATTTTTGAAAACCTATGTGTTAGGTGATTCATATGCAATTGTCTCTTTTATTTTTTGATTTTTAAAACACTGTGTAATATACATACTACCCTCCTTACCTTACAGAAGAAGGTATGTAGGGTTAAATAATTCAGTTGAGTCAGTTCAACTGCCTTTAGTGATTAGCAAGGGCTAGACCAAAGCAGCAAAGGGAATGAAATCCTTACCCAGACTGCTTGGCAGAATGTTTCGAGGTCAAGAGCTGTGGGAGCCCAGGGCTGAAGGTGGACAGGTAGGCTGGGAACAGTGGACTTGCTCCTGGTAACGAGTGTGTGAAAACTCACTGTATACACGCCCTGTGAGACTAGGCTGGCTGTGCTCCTTTATTGTCCACATTCGAGCACATTTTCTTTCAGACACTTCTGTCATTTCCACCCCACTCCCTAATATTTTCCAAAGGGACTCAGATGCATGTTCCAGACGTTCCGTTTTTATTTGGTGGCTGTAGCCCGCTAACTGGTGGGAAGATTGAGGTGACATAAAATTCTGGAGTTAAAAGCCCAAGCTGAAAATCCTTGCACCCCAGCCCAAGGTTACTTGAGAAGTTGCTCAGCACCCTAAACGTGATGACATTGAACACATTTCTTCTTTTCTGACTCAGCCTCAGACCTTAGACCCTCATGCTCCCCGTCTTCTGCACACAGCAAAAGGCCCCTGAGGTCCTCAGAGCTAACGTCACGGGCACAAGGCTCAGAACCAGCTGGGGCATGGCAGCAAGTGTCAGGGTGTCTTTATCGTCTGAGGTCGCTGTCCCTGAGTAGGATGACCCACGTACCCTCTCCTCCTGCTCGGGCATCTGTGGAGAGGACCTGGGGGGAGCAGAAAGCCCCAGCGTGGCCCTCTCTCCTTCTCCCCAGAGAGCAGCATCTCCGTGGAGGTGGCCAGCAATGCCAGCGTCATCCTGGAGGGGGAGAGCCTGCACTTCTCCTGCAGCGTCCGCGCAGCAGGCAGGCCGCAGGGCCGCTTCTCTGTCATTTGGCAGCTGGTGGACAGACAGAACCGCCGCAGCAACATCATGTGGCTGGACCGCGACGGCACCGTGCAGCCCGGCGCGTCCTACTGGGAGCGCAGCAGCTTTGGGGGCGTGCAAATGGAGCAGGTGCAGCCCAGCACATTCAGCCTGGGCATCTTCAACAGCAGGAAGGAGGACGAGGGCCAGTACGAATGCCACGTGACGGAATGGGTGCGGGCAGTGGATGGCGAGTGGCAGATGGTCGGGGAGCGCCGGGCCAGCACCCCCGTCGCCATCACGGCTCTTGGTAAGTCATAATGTTGGCAGCAGACGGAGGGCACCTTTCTGAGGGCTTAACAGAAGGAATCCTTAATGGGAGTGCGGGTGGGATCGAAGAAACCAGCAGCATAGGGTGGGAACCCTGGGGACTGGTGGCATCTGGGCTCTGTGACCACTCTGAGGTCAGGGTGGTGGGACTGGTGGTATCAGATTCTGGCCAGGGGAGTGGAGTGGTGACCCAGGTCAAGGAACATGGCTGCTTCCAAAACTGGCCTTGGAAAGCAGGTGTAAAACCTCTCTTCCCTGCCCCCACCGCCACCCCACTTCTCCTGCCCTGAGGCTGGGGGTTCAGCTCTGAAAAGCTCAGAGCAGGTCCAGAACTGTAGAAAATCACCTTTTGCCATTTATTGAGCATTTGCTATGTTCCTCGCTGAGTGATAGCACTTATGCTTAATCGTCTCTTTATAGCCTCACCTAGCCAACAGGTAGACTCTTCCATTTTGCCAAAATGCTGAGTGAGACAGGTTAACTGATTTGCTCAGGACTACAGCTTTGAAATGCGAAACCAGCCATCTTTGTTAATTTTAGTTCAAAACCTGTGTTTATCCATTTCTCTATAAGGCCTTTCCTTAAGAAGGCCATTTCCTTATTAGCATGAAATTAAAAGATATCCTGAGATTTGCTAAAACCAAGGAACATTAGATTGGTTTCTCATGGGGTTGTTAAACAGCTTATATCAACATTATCTGCCTAATAGAATCAATATATTAAATTTTTAAAAGGCAGTATGTTACTTTGCTTCGAAGGTAACTTGTCATATTAGGTCTTCCTTTTGATAGGAAATGATGACATCAATTGTCCTGAACATCTTTGAGTTCCTCTACCTGAGACCATTACCTACCTTCCTCACAGGGATGGCTAGAGTGCTTTTTGGACACCCTGCAGTAAAGACGGTGGCCCTTATGACTTGGCCCTCAATAGAGTCCTCTGTTCCCTCCACCCGCCAAGATTGGAATTACTTCTATTTTCTAAAATCTGAATCCCAGAGCTAGAGATTGACCTACTTTCCGCAGTGATCATACAAATATCTGTTGCTTGAAATGTCATCCAGTGGTTGAGGTTCCTGATGAACTTGAGCCCTGTACCAACACTCAGCCCCAGTGTGGACCTGCATATGTGGCGCGCGTGGGGAAAGTCAATCGTTTCCCATCTGATGAGGTTAGGGTTGTCAGGGAGTACTTAGAGTCGGTCAGGATTGTTTGTCTGGAAGTGCTTTTATGGTTTCAGGTTATCCCCTGAGTTTTTTCCTACTCACCATATGTTTGTGGTTCGCACAGCCAGGGAATTGCCCAGGGGCTCTGACTTAGAACCCTAGGACCTGGCTCTGTTCATCTGTTCTCCTCCCCTGGCCACCACTGGCCATAACTAGGACAGCCCAAAGGGGAAGGCACCCTGGAGTAAGTAAGGAAGTTGGCCTTTCATTCTAAATGAACACACACACACAGACACACTCACTCACTCACTCACTCACTTTCCGTTGGTCCAGTTAGGACAGATCCCTCTCATCAGGGAAGAGACGATGGCAGGGACAGGTGAGAAAATAGGTGAATACATCCTCCAGCTGCACATCAGCCAAGGTCACCATTCATTAGGGCAGCTTGGATGTTCCATGAGCTCTGACCATGGCCTGTGCTAGGTAGTCACTTGCTCTGAGAAGCGGCGTCCCCTTCAGGTGTGGAGGCCAGGAACACCTGTGCAGGACCTGTCTCCAGCATCCCTGATCCTCCACAGTCAGGCAATCCAGTCTGCACTCAGGTGCACAGGGATGTCACGGCCACTTAATGTTTAAGGAAGGACTTCTATGACTTTTTTTTTTTTCTTAAGGATACATAAAGATAGCTTATGAAATTCAACTTAAAGATCTGATTTAACATCCCCATTAAAGCCCAAAGATGATTTCTGTGTCTTTGAGCTACAGCACTTGAAAGGACTTTCCTTTAGGTTTGGTTTCTTTAACAAACTACCCGTTTAACAAAGTGCACAGTTTATATTGTGTGCCAAACTCTGTTCCAAGGATGTTACAAAACTGATTCATTTAGTCTTCACCAGGACCCATTTTGCAGATGGGGACTTAGAGACAGAGTGAAGTTAAGTCATTCCTCAGTGTCACACAGACAGGAAGTGACAAGACAGGGCACCTGGCTCCACAGTCTCTGCCAATGCTTCCTGGGGGTAAAGCAAGCAGTAAGTGACCTGCAGGGCTATACCTGACTCTGCCCTTTGCTAGCGACTTGCTCCTAGGCAATACATAACCCCTCTGTGCCTCAGTGATCTCACCTGTGAAAAGGGATGGTAAGCCTGCCTGTCCTTCAAGGTCATTTGAGGGTGGAGTTTGAGTTGTGGTGAAGACAGCAGTTGGCACCATGCCTGGCACATAAATAAGGCTCCATGGATTCTGGCCACTCTATTTTTTGCACCTCACCTGTGTGAGGATTACGAAGGATTCAAGGCTGAAGGAACTCAGGTCCCTTCTATCGAGGAGTCAGTATTCAGGCTGAGGGGTGCTGCGCCTTCAGTAGGAACGCTGAGAGAGTCATGGCCCCCGCCAGTGCAGAGCACTCCCACCCCGCCACTCTGCTGCTTGTCAGCCCTCCTGCTCTGGTCCCTTGCAGCCTCTGCCCTGGGTTTCTCGAGGGAAGTGTAAAAGGGCTTGGGGTGCAAGCTGCCCGGCCCTGGGACCTGGGGCGCTTCCTCCACCTGCCTCCCTGTTCTCTGTACTGGTGTACAGTGATGGGCCTGGAAGAGGCGGTATTTGGGTGGGGCATGCATCCACCTGGCACTGGCAGAGGAAATTGACTTTGGACTTTTTCTCCCGTTTCAGCATGAAACCTCAAGCTTTCTAGGAATGACCCTGCTTAGCTGTCTCCCTACAGTGAAGGGAGCCGATTGGAATGTTAGTCTATGTGAGGGGTTCACTGGGAATTGCTTAGTGTTCCTCAGGGAGAATTGCCACCTCCCCAAGGGGTCCTGTGAGCTGCTGGGTTTGTATCTCAACAGGGTAGCTGCCGAGTACTGGCCCCGGCAGCTGCTCCACTGGCTCTCTCCAGGAAAACTTCCCCCTTTGCCATGTCACACTGCCCTGAGTCTCTCTGCTCTCTCTCCAGAAACGGGCTTTGCGGTCACAGCCATCTCCCGGACGCCAGGGGTGACCTACAGCGACTCCTTTGACTTGCAGTGCATCATCAAACCCCATTACCCAGCCCGGGTCCCCGTGTCAGTGACATGGCGGTTCCAGCCAGTGGGTACCGTCGAGTTCCATGATCTGGTGACCTTCACCCGGGATGGAGGGGTCCAGTGGGGGGACAGGTCCTCCAGCTTCCGCACGCGAACGGCCATCGAGAAGGCGGAGTCCAGCAGCAACGTCCGCCTGAGCATCAGCCGGGCCAGCGACACGGAGGCGGGCAAGTACCAGTGCATGGCCGAGCTGTGGCGCCGGAACGACAACAACAGCTGGACGCGGCTGGCTGAGCGGGCCTCCAACTTGCTGGAGATCAGGGTGCTGCAGCCGGGTAGGCATGGTGCTCCCCTGGGTGATGGGGCCTGCAGGGTGGGGAGAAAATGTGCCTGTTGATATGGGGCTGGAGGGAGCCTGCTTTTATCTGTAGCTTTGTAGCTGGAGAAATTTCAGTTCCATGGGCAGTTGCAAGATTGATAGTTTCTTTTCTTGACGGCCAGTTAACATCTTGCTAAACATTTTCTCCCTTTGTGTATTTTGTTGTTTTGGAACTACTTGGGGTTAGACTGTAATGTCTGCACCCTTCTTCCTAAAGAACCATGTGCATCTCCTAAGAACAAGGACCTTCTCCTACCCAGGGCAGCTCCATCCTCATACCCTGTGGGTGAACTTGATTATAGGAGATTACCAACATTTTCCTAATAATACCACCGGTAGTTTTCTGTTTTGTTTTTTTCTTCCTAATCAGGATTCCATCAGGGATCACACATAGTTTTTATTTGTCATGTCACATCTCTCTAGACACTTTCAGTGTGTGTGTGTGTATAGACATTGACATCCGTGATGTTCAGTCAGCTGCTTTCCAAGAAGCTCCATCTCTTTGCATAACATGCGATCTACCATCACCCATGCAACATTGAGGTGATTGAGGTACCATTGACCCCTGTTTATAGATAGGGAGCCTCAGAGAGGAGTGGGGAGACAACAGGCACTGACTGAGCGGCTGCTCTGTGCCCGATGCTTTCACTACCATCCCAGGATGGATTAAGTTCTTGTTACTGGTAAAGGGAGCAGCCAGGGTTTGAAACCCGCTGCTGCCCTGACCCAGCCCTGCCCATATGGGCTGAGCTCCCTTCTCCATTTCAGAGTCTCACAGCTAGTGTTAAAAATGCCCTGATTCAGGGAGCCTTAGTTGGGAGCTTTTTGCAAATGCTTTCACCTCCTAACATGGAGAGTGGATAAATATGCTTCTCTTATGTCTGTCCTTCTCCATGTCTGTCCCTGTCTCTTACGGTGGAAGCTGGTGGCTGATGGAGTCAGGCTGTGTATAATCTCCCCTCCGGTTGTCCAACCCCAACAGGAGCAGGGGCGCCCGTGCAGCCAAGAGTGGGGGCTGGGCAGAGGTGTCTCTGCAAAGACTTTTTCTGACTTACTAACCCACCCACTTTGCACACGTGGCTTGAACACCATGCAGGAAAGGGTTCTTCTGCCCGCACATAGGCATGGTTAGGGCCCCACCCATTCTACTCAGCCACTTCAGATGGTCACAGGGTTGTTTTCAGCCACGGAAGGTTAGCTGATAAAATGAGTTTATCCTTCACCTCCTCTCGCCCCACAGCAGAGCCCCGTTCTGTATGAGAATATGGAACGAGCATGTTGTAAAAAGGATGAGGCAATCCCTCGGCTAATTAGAGGCTAAATGGACATGACTGGATGTTCAGGGAAAGGCTATTCTGCCTAAGTGGGTTTTCAGGTTAATGGAGGGTTAAGCTGAGACCCCACTTTGTGTGAATCTTTGTTGTGGAAAGTGCCGAGGGACCCTTTGCCCGCCTTCCAGAGGAACATTGTGGCTGTGTAATTGCACCTTCTCTTGCCTCCTTTGCCCTTCAGCGTTGGCGCTGAGCCATCACGTTTCTGGAGGGGAGAGGAGGTGCTGGCCCCAGGGCCTTGCCTGACATTGCCTTTTTGAGTAAATCCCTAATATTTGCTAGTTTTTCTTAATGACTTGGAATCTTAAGACTGGGGCACGTAAGGGAAGAAGAAAGAACTAGTTCATTGAAGGTTCTAGCTCCTCAGATTCTGATGAATTTATGGCATTGCTACTAAAAGGATGACATGTCATAAGCGCCTCTTGGTTACCAGCTCGGTGCTTAGCACTCAGTACTGTTTAAAATCCCCTCAACTGAAATCACATAGATATTGTATCCTTCCATACGAGGAAACTAAGGCTCCAAGCGTTGAAGAACCGTGATGGTGGCAAAGCAGCTTATTTTAGTGGAAGCCTGGACTGGGGGCTCAGGGCTGTCTCATTTCCGGTTTTCTTTGTTCTCCTCTGTGCTGTCCAATATTGCCTCCTGGGTAGAGAAAGCAGCTGAGGAGTTAGTCCATCCACAACTGTCTGAGGACTGTCTTCATGTTCTGCTGGACCCAGCTGAGTGGGTTTGTTTGTGTTGTCACTATAAAGCAAAAATGTGCAGAGAGCGGGCACACCATCATGGGGTGCTGTTGACAGCACTTTTTTTTTTTTAAAGGAAGGGTGCAGGCAGGAAGAGAGAGAGAAGAAAAGAAATGCTTGGCTAAATAAAACACTGTGTTGTTTTGTTATATACCACTTGGTTGTTCACCCCAGCCCTGGAATGTGAACCTGGGTCCTTGGGATAAGTGTGGACTGCACCGGCCAAAGGCGGCGGGCCAAACTGCTGTCACCAGGGTGGGGCAGTAATGCACTTGCTTGGCCCCCTGGAGGCCGCAGAGAGCAGAGGAAGATGCTCCCGGTGCGGGAGGGAGTGGCAGAGGCACCAGGGAAAGGGCGTCCCCTGAAGTGTTGCTGTCTCCTTGATTAAATATGTATGCATTTAGCACTTAATATTTCCCAGAGAGCTTCACATCTGTTTTTCCCTTGCCCCTTACTCTCTGGTTGGTTCTGTTGCTTTTATGTGGAGGAGGGAGAAGTGGGAAAATAACAGAGGACTGACTGTGTTGCGGACGGAGACTGTCTGGGACACTTGATGTGCATTGTCTCACTTCATCTTCACTGCAGTCCTGTGCAGGAGACACCGCTTTTCCATCTTATAGGCAGCTGCAGCTCAGACTGACGCTGATGTGGTGAAGTCAAACAGTGAACGAGTTGGTAGAGGCCTAAATCCAGGTTTGCCTTATTAAAAAGCAATTGGGGTGGTCCAAAGGGAGACTAGGCTTTTAAAAGGCCATTTCATTGGAAACAATTTATTCTTTATTCAATCCGTAGTCTTTACAGGTGAAGCCTCTTTGTGGAGTACTGGTGGGAAGGTGCCTTAGCAATGCTGGTAGAAGCTACTGCTTCTTGAGCGTTGTGTCTCATCACCATCCTGAATGCCTTACTGTGATAGCTGATTTAGTCCTTACCGCATCCAGGCAGTGCTGTGAGGGTACCGTTTCACCCATTTTAGATGAATTCCCCAACACAGAGCTTAAATAAATTGTCCAGTGTTTCATGAGAAGGGGCAGAACCAAGACGCAAATCCAGACCGGAAGTCTGGCTGCAGAGTCTTCAGTTCTTATATTTTCTGCATAATTCTTCTTCTTCTTCTCAGGAATCCTCTTGGGTGCCATGTACTTTTAGTTAACCTTTCCTCTCTCTGTTTTACCCGTCCTGATTCCTGATCCCCTTTAGCGAGTGCTTAGTTTGTATTTTGGAAGTTGGGACCACGTGGTACCCATTGAGGCTCAAGACGCAGCAGGCTAATGGCATAGGTCTTTAATTTGTGCCTCCTCTAATCCTTCCATTTCCCTAACTTCTGCCGCCAGATGGCTCTCAGCCTGGGGCTGCCGGGCTCAAAACCAGGGCTAATTTCTCTTCTTTTGGCTCTTCTATACCTTGCCCCTCAAAGATTGGATCTTGTACATGCTCTGTCTGGTGTTTCTCATAGGAACACACCCCCTCATTACCATCATTTTTGCCCCTGTAGAATATTTTGTCAAATATTCTTATTCTAACAGAATCAATAGAAGCCCAAGAGTGTTGGCTCCCTCATGCTGGTTCCATTTAGCATCACCCATCCAGTGCTGGTGTCCACTGTTCCCTAGAAGACTCGGTGTGGTCTGGGCCCCAGATCAGTCCTTGCCAGATCCGCCTGCTGACGTGGCCATTGTGGGTATTTGACTCATGAAAACCATGACTGGATGGCACGACGACTTCTGGGCACTGTTTTGACTCTTCTGTATAAGTGCTTCCTCCTCTGTGTGCACATCCCCAAGGAAATCTTTGCAGAATGCCATCCCTCCCTTTGTGTTGTTGACTTAGCCTAGTCTTACTCCCGTTGATCGCAGAGTGTGACCCCAAGAGGCATTTAGGCAACACGTTAAGCCGGTTCAACATATTCCATTCTTGGTTCTTAATTCTTTTCTCTTTTCATTTTGAAGCATCGCTTTGCTTCCTTCTGATTTTCTTTAGCACCAAAACACCCTCCAATTATATCTAACTAAATACAGAAGCAATAAGGGAAATGTCAGCATTCATTTTCCAAATGTTTATGACCATGTCTTGGTCTGGCTATTAAATGTTGCACGTTAAAATTGACAAAGCAATAAACAAGCTTCTAGGAGGACAGCCTCCGGTGCAGAAAACCGACTTGCCAGGGGGTGTATTCTGCCGGGATTGTACTGATGGGTAGTCAGGATGAATATTTAATACCCTCTGGATGCTGCCAAATCCGTTTTCTCCAATTTCTTATTGCTGACCTGGCAGATTGAGAGAGCTGAGGGTCTTTTTCTTTGACTTCCGTAAGTCCAGGACATGTGAATGTGGCTCTCCTGTCACAGTCTAGTGGGTGACAGGCTGCCCTATCCCTCATAGGGATTGGGCCCGGCTTTCTTTCAGGAGAACCTGGGGTCTTCCTCCCTCCTTCCAGGTGCGAGTGCAGGTGGCTTCTGCCTGCTGGGTGCTCAAGATACAGTGGGTATGAGAGTCCTAGGGGAGTTCCTGCCCTCCCCCGTGCCTTGGGCCTTGTTGTCATAGCAACTCCAGGTGCCCGTTTAGAGTCTGAGCAAGGGTCTCTGCACGGTCTGCAGACAAGGCATGTCAGGTTACTCCTAACTAGCTGCTGATCTCCAAACTTTTGTTCCTTTTTCCTTGCTTTTTTCTCCCATGCTGGGTGTTGTGTCTGCAGAGATGGGTGCATCACAAGCTGCAGTCCTGGCAGGAGAGAAGAGTGTGTGGGGTGGTGGTTGAGTTGGCTCAGCGTATGAGCCAGAGGCCTGAGGAGGCAGTTACCTTGCATGGGGCTGGGTAGAGGGAGAAGCAGAGGGCATTTCAGCCAGGGAATAGAGTGCGAATAAGAATTGTTGCTGAGGAAAGAAGCAGCGTGCTTGTTTTGAAATGACTGAAGCAAGGGCTCAGGGAGGGGGGTCGAGCCCCTTTTGTACATAGAAGTATGGAGGTTCACCATAGAGAGGACCTGCATTTGAATCCTGGCTTTGCCATGTACCTGTCGTGTGACTTGGGCAAGTGTGTTGATAAGATTGAGGATGATGGTATTTATTTCATAGGACTGGTGAGGAGCTCATCATTAATATTTATAAAGTGCTTTGAAGAAGGCTTGGCACATAGAAAGCATTATGTAAGTTTGTTAAATGAGAATATTCTAAACTAAGCAGTTGGGATTTTAGATCATATTCTGATCATATTCTCCTTGTTTATATTAATGAAATTCCTAGATAGACAACATAACATGCCTACTCACATAATCTTTCAGAAGTGTTACAATGCTCTAATTATGGAAGAAAGGAGGAATTTTTGCTTTAATGGCTCATAGTAAAATAGCATGCTTTGACATGTCCCTGCTTGGGGACAGCCGTGTCAGGGGGCACGGCGCCACAGTTGGTGCTGCAGCGGGGCAGGGCCCTGCAAGCCTGTCCTTAGAGATCAGACGGGCCACCCAGGAGCACTGCCGTCGGGGTGGGTGCCTGAGATCCTGAGCAAGGCTTGTGACAGCGCCAAACAGAACCAAGGGAAACCCTCCCTGCTTTACCTGGCACGTGTTAGAGCTGTATCAAAAAATTGTGTTGCTAAGAAAAGAAAAGGCAGTTCTAGGCTTTGAGATGGAGTTTTTACCCACATGACTATCCTTTAAAGTCGTGCAGGACACAAGGCAGAGTTGTGGGGCCTGGAGTTGCCCCAGAGGTGGGCTGACGTCTGCTGCTGGCTCTAGTCCACTAAGTACCTCCCCTTCACCCTGGTCCGCCCCGCACAGATGTCCATGGTGTCCCTGGGGCATCAGCGGCCCTGTCGGGAATGCTGTCACGGGGCGCAAGGTGCTGGGCCAGGAAACCACTCTGTGTGCAGGAAGCTCCCTGGTGCAGCTGAGGCAGGAGGCCAAGTGTAACATCTGAGAGAGATTATTGGGCCGTCAAGTAAGACATGGCCGTAGGAGGGCCAGCGCCGGAGCCCGGGAGGCAGTGAGGATGGCGGGTTAGCTGTGCGAGTGCCCCCTGCTCTGGGAGATTGGGTGCGACACACTTGCTGAACTCACACTCACACGCCTGCTTCCTCTGAGTGTGCGTGGGGACACTGACACACTCAGACACCCTCATACACACACACTCACACCCACACTCTCCCAGGCCCACATAGTCGAGCACACGTCCCCAGCAGCTCTCCCTTCCTTGTCGCCACTGTCTTGGCTAACTTATTTCCCTCGTCTGAAAAATCCTTTTCCTCCCAGCCACTGCCCCGCTGTGCCAAACAGGTAGTCACTGTCTGGGCTGAAGAGCAGTGACTTCCTCCTCTCCCTCTACCCCGACTGCCCGCATCTCCACACCTGCCACCCTTGCTTCTGCTGGAGCTGCTGCTCTGAGTTTACCTGCAGCCACCTCACCAGCTCACCTGTGGCTTTTCCTGTGTGTGTCAGGACCACCTGGAAGGGTGGGGAAATCTCTGGTCACTGGGCCTCACCCAATGGCGTTTGTGGCTCAGTGGTCCCAGTAGGTCCCCAGGTGACACAGTGCTGCAGGTCCCAATGCGCGCAGTGTCCAGGAGCCAGGGCCTGGTGCCCCTCCAGGCCCCTGGCTGCCGGCTGGAGCTCACCTGCCCACCTTCACCTGCAACCCTGATGCCTCCCTGAATGTGGAGCACAGAGGTGTGCTCACCTGTCCCCTCTCCCCCCGTGCCCAACACTGTCCTCTGCTGGGGTCACCTGCTTGCTTATTTCTCAAAGCCTAGCTCACATGCAATACAGTCTCTGATAGAGCCACCCTCTGCTGTCACCATCAGAATTAAGTGCCGTCCTTTGTGTGTCCATACCTCCCAGATGGATCTCATACTTATTCAATCATTGATTTATTAATTTGTTTAGCAAACGGTTGGGCCATAGCCTCTGTCCTTCAGATGCTTACACTTCAGTAGGAAAGGTGAGACTCTCACACAGTGAACTTGAGTGAGGGCAGCGTGAAACAGCTCTTGTGGGGTGCAGGCTCCTCTGCTGCTGGGACAAGCGTGTCCTGAGCGACGAGGGCCGGTGGGCTGATGAAGCAACTGGTCTGCCTGCCTCCCTGGGTGTCACCGTCACACTACCTTGTCTTCACCGTGACACCATGGCCTCTCCCAGAGAATGAGACATACAGTTCACATAATGATCAGAGACCCAGTAAGGGGACTCCAGATGGCAGCGAGAAAGGCCCTTCGCTCACACAGGGTACGGCCTGACTCTGGGAGTCGTGAGGGGCCAAGAAGGAAGGTGCTGGTCTCGGTGGAGTCAAGGGGGGGTGGGCAGAGGCTCTCACAGGGGGGACACTCAGGATGCTTGCAGAGTTCTCATGGGGGCCATTCTTGGGAGACTTTCAGTGGGGGAATACTTGTAGGGGTCCACACAGAGGGGACACGTATAGCTGGGGTGTTCTGGAGGATGCTTGTTAGGGAGGCTTTTGCAGGGGGAACCTTCCAGGGGAGTGCTCACAAGGAGAACCTCACCCGCCACCTCCTGGACCCTCCTCCTGACTCTTGTTGGATTATTTTGGGGATGAACCAAGTCTCCATTCTCAGTGTCAGTTCTTTCTGCCTCCGCTTTTACGGCTTCTCTGGCTCCATTCGCTCACATCCACAAGCCCAGGTTTCTCAGGCTTTCAGGTGCAATGAGTAAGCTTGGGAGCTTGCTATAAAAGCAGATTCTCATTCAAGATTTAGGGTGAGGACCCAAGGGACTTCACGTCTCACAAGCTCCTCAGTGACACTTGGGCACCATTCAGTAGCAAGTTGACCACTTAGGTTTGACAGTTCACCATCTCAGACTGAGTTTTGAATGTGAGAAGGAGCCCAGAAACCAAAAAGAAATGGGAATAGCTGAAATGGGAATAGCAGGCTCTGTGCTACTTTCTGTAAACTATTGCTTTAATCAGCACGGCACTCCTGTGAAGTTTTAGACTATTCTCATCTTGCAGGTGAAAACATGTACAGTCCTTAGAGGGGGCTGGGCTTCCCGTACTAGGAAGGAGGAGATGCCACCAAGCCCCAGGGCAGCCCTGGGCAGGGCAGGACGTGGAGCCTTCCTTGTTATCGTGAAGGCTGCAGCTCCCCTGGGCTTCTCGAAAAGTCCTCCCTGCTCTGGAGATGTTCCAGGAAATTCAGAGTGTAGACTTGGGAGGAGCTGACCCCTTGCCCATATGTCAGACATGTACCAAATTCCACAAATTGCTCTATTTCAAGTTTTTTCAACACGTCACAATATTTTGACATGAGAAGGGGGAAAAAAATGAAAATGTTTTGAAACATTTATCTTCCTTGGAGTCTTGTTCTCGGGCCATGTGACTGCACTGAGGTTTAGTCATAGGATTCCAGTTTAACATGCAGTTACTATAGCAATTGAGGTTTCCTTAGTAACAGTTGCAAAAATAATCTGGCCCCAATTAATAATACATTTTAAAGCTCTTTCTGCTCTACGCTGAACAACCCAGTTTTTTGGCCAAGAACCAGATAATTCAGGTGGTGTCATTTGCACTGATATAGATATCATTTGCATGCCGTGAAGTGAGTTGGAAAGGAATGAAAAGGGAACTGGTTGTTTCAAGTGTTAGAGGAATCTGATCTGAAAGTCGACTGCCAAGCTCATGTAAACCTACTTTACAGAGCTTGCGGGCTTACTGGTAAACCCTGCCCTGGATTCCAGTGGGCCCTGGAGGACTGTGCGTTTGAAGAAGGGAGAAGGCAGGAGAAGAGATGAAAGCAGAAGGGTGGGGCAGACAAGCGATGGCTCTCAGGTCAGGACTTGACATGTTCTTGATGGATTGAGAAGGTCTGTAGGTACAGGGATTCAGCCATCCCCTGATTCACCACCAGAGAGGCAGGTCCTCAGAGTTGCTGTTGCAGTAATGGCATTGGGTATGAGAACTTTTGCTTGCTGAGACCTCTTAGCCCCTGGGAACATTTGCACATTACCAGGGTGCCCAAGTGACAGGCTGACAAACATTCAAACTGCCTTGTGCATGGAATCAGAACTTGTTGCTGTTTTTCCCCACCGAGCTCCAAGCAGGTCAACCAGCCACACTGGCAGAGGAGTCCAGGCGTGACAAGAGGGCTCAGTCCTGTGTCTGGGTCAAGTGTGACCAGCATGGGTGCTGGAGGCACCCAGGCCCCGCTCCCAGGCCCCCCAGTAGGCCCATTGCAGGAAGCCCGGCTTGCTCATCCTCTAAGGGTCCATGCCTTGTCCATGGTTTCTTTCTCAGCTGCTGTGTGATTGGATCCCCAAAAGCTAAGTGTAAAGAGAGAGGTGGAGATGGAACGATGCTGTCCTAAGAGGAACTTGGGATTGTGTTTGCTCCCCATTTTTCTTTCTTGCTGGGGGAAGATGGTGAGTAGTGAGGAGCAGAGCCAAGTGCAGTGAGGATGGAGTGAGAGCTCAAATTACCTTCAGCAGATGCATTAAACCTTGACCCCCTCTCTCCGCCCCGGCCCCATGGAAGGTGAGCAAGGTTCTGAGTTAGCAAGTGGCTCTCCCGAGTCTGCCCTCCTTACTAGTTATGCAGCAGGATGTGACGGGCAGGGGAGCCAGGAGTTAGTTCTGTTTTGTCTCATGGTTTGTCATTTTCTCCTCAGCCTTCTCTCTCCCGTTCCCCGGGGGGATCCCTGGGCACCCGCTTGTGGGCCACTGGTTACCCCAGCACAGCCTCCTTCACTCACACACTCATGCCCGCGTGTCACAGACACTGACCGAGCTCTTTCAGGAGCCCAGGCTGTGCTGGGATCTGGGGTACGGGCGGGAGTGGGAGTTGGAAGGGAGTGAGGGCTCCAGAGCCATGGAATCATGGAGAGGAATGAGGAAGATCCCAGGCAGAATTTGTCATGTGAAAAGGAATTTTTTTTTCTTCAAAACAATAAGCACTTGGGAACCATTGCATTTTTTAAGCAGGGAAGTGATACAGGATGCTTTCTGTTGTCACTGGATCCCCCTGAAGGCCAGATGGTGGGAGAGCAGGTAAGAGGTGGGGACGGATGGAAAATGCCTAAGCCAGGGTGAGGCAAGGAGACAGATGAGTGTTTGGAATGAAATCAGCTCCAGGTGGCTTTCTCATACCCAGCTGATTCCAGAGGAAGCCTGTCAGTGTTTAGTCCTCTAGGAAGCACACTGGACAAAACCGGGTGTGGAGCCTGCAGGTGTTCGGGGCGGGAGCCCACAGGAGTGCGATGATTCTGATTCTGCTCAACTGTCCCCCTTTCCTGCGCAGTGACAAAGCTGCAGGTGAGCAAATCCAAGAGGACCCTCACCCTGGTGGAGAGCAGGCCCATCCAGTTGAACTGCTCAGTCAAGTCTCAGACAAGCCAGAACTCGCACTTTGCTGTGCTCTGGTACGTCCACAAGCCCTCGGACGCCGACGGCAAGCTCATTCTGAAAACCACCCACAACTCGGCCTTTGAGTACGGCACCTACGCTGAGGAGGAGGGCCTGAGAGCCAGGCTCCAGTTTGAGAGGCACGTGTCCGGGGGCCTGTTCAGCCTCACCGTGCAGAGAGCTGAGGTCAGCGACAGTGGCAGCTACTACTGCCACGTGGAGGAGTGGTTGCTGAGCCCCAACTACGCCTGGTACAAGCTGGCAGAGGAGGTTTCGGGGCGCACAGAAGTCACGGTGAAGCAGCCAGGTGAGGACAGAGGTACAGCGGAGACTGCGTGGAGGTGGGTGGGGCGGGCAGGGTTCGCACAGATGTGCTGCCTGCCCCCTGGCCGTGCCTGCGCCGACCCTGGTGCTGAGGGTGTCTGACAGGTGTCTTTGACTGCTGCCCCTGGCACCGTCTTTACCAGGGAGACCTGCCGGGGCCCCGCTGGGGAGCCAGGTGTTGTGAGGCAGGTCCCTGGCAGCTCCTAGCTCTCTTTCTGGCCTACAGTTTGCACCTTGGATCTTAGGCTGGTGCCAGCTGCACACCAGGACGCCCACCAAGAAGGCATTTGCCTGTTCCCCTCATCTGAGTACCCCTTTTCCCTTTTCCCCAGTCCACAGCCCAGGGATGAGCCCTGCCTGTCCCCAAACCAAATTCCCCGCTGGCCCTGTCAGACCCCGTGGTACAGGCTTTATTCCGCTT
The DNA here is from genome assembly GCA_004363575.1 of Solenodon paradoxus. Taxonomy (NCBI): domain Eukaryota; kingdom Metazoa; phylum Chordata; class Mammalia; order Eulipotyphla; family Solenodontidae; genus Solenodon; species Solenodon paradoxus. The sequence goes on along the minus strand of RJWH01002514.1, from coordinate 16,514 downwards.
CCCAACCGATGCCATCAGCCTCTGCCAGAAGCTCCCACCTCTGCGGGCCTCAGCTCCTCTTCAGGGCAGCACTCGTTGTTGAAAAGGTCCCTCCCTGAGATTTCCCTTCCAGGTTTGAGATCTGCCCTGACAACAACATAGCTTAAGTTTCAGTCGTACTTTTTTCAAATATCTGAAAGGAGCAATGTGTGCCCCTGTCCAGCTTCTCTTTTCTTTGTTAAAGAACTCTAGTTCTTGGACATTCTTACACAGAATGACCTTAAGCTCCCTCTCCATCTCTTATCCCTGTGTGCCCTCTAATGTGTTGCATCACTCACTGTCTTTCCTAATGGATTATGGGGTGCTGTGTTGCTTCCTCAAGTTCTATCTCCATGCCTTTGCACATGCCGCCCTCTTCTCTTAGAAGGCACCTCTCCTGCTGCTTCCCCTCCTCCTCAAGATTTCACTCAGCCCCACCTTCAGGAAGCCTTCCTGGATTTCTCCCATATCACCAGGGTTGTTTATAAAACACTTACTGCAACAATTGTTTCTTCTCCACTGTACAGTGAGCACTGATGTCAGGGCTGCATCTCTGTCTTCAGCTGCTGGCCTAGCACCCTTAATAAATATCAGTTGACTGAGAAATGAATAGTTGTTTTCCCTGAATAACCTCAGGGCCTTTGTACTTGCTGTCTCTCAGCCTGGAAATTATTAACCATATTAACCGTATTATTTATCTGATTCTTCCTAAGGGAGGTCTTACTAGCTCATGTTAACTAAAATTGTACCCTAGTCTCTGTATCCCCTTGCCCCGGCTCCTTCGTAGCGCGTACCACCACCTGGTCTGTGTGACAGTGGGACAGCACAGGAAACCTAGTTGTGGAGTCAGCTATTCTACCCAGGTGTGTGCAGTTACACTCTAACCTTTGCACGTGAATGAAAGCACCTACCAGTGCCTTTCTTAGAACAACTCCCTGTTGTGATACAACACATAACTCTGTTTATTCCTATATAATTGATCATGAACTCCTTATTCATATTTATCCCTATGGAAATTTATTCACCTTTACCTATTTGATGCCATTTTTTTCATTTCCTATCTACTCCAGCATGTTTGTATGTGTTATCTGTCTTTTCTACTAGACTTGAAACTCCATGCATGAGCATAGGCACTGTCTTCTCATCATTCTTTTCCTGCTTATCTTCCAAGAGGCCCACATAAATATTTGTTCAACAAGCACATGGAACCAGATACAGAAATTCACAAGTGGCTTGGCCCACACTGAAGCAGTGAGACTGTTCCCTTCCTTTTCCTCCAGACACTGTATTTCTCCAGCTGCCCACATCAGGGATGCTCCTTGACCTCATCACCATGCTAGCCCTCTGGTGCATTAAATAGGGAGCCCTGGTTGATTCTAAATCAGATATAATAATTTAAATCTGTCTAAATGATTCTTGCTGGTATTTCCAGTGACCTGTGTCCTGCATTCCACTCCAGTCCCTGGGACTTCTGAAAAGTGAGGGTTGCTCTTAGGCCTACACATACTCCCTTAGGTCTCTGCTCTTCCTTTCTGTTGACAATTCCAATCTTGGCTGCGCTCTCCAGTGGGAGAACTTGGTCCCCCTTCCCCACCACGTGTTTCCTCTTAGCCCCCCTCCTTTGCTTCTCTAGTTCATGCTCAGATTAAGAGATTCCTGGAGGACCCTAAATTTATCAAGGAGATTTCCCCATCTGAGGCATAGACTGACGTCGAGCACAGCGCAGAGCTGTGCAGATATGTCAGACACATTTCGTGAAATCTGTTTGCGGGAACCATGTACGCTACAAACAGAAAACTCACGGGGTACTGAGGAAAACAACACATTTCCCATTTTCATTGATTTTTTCGATTCACGTTTCCCCCCATTTCTAATTCATTTTCTTTTTCCCTCCTTTTTAAAATTTATTTCTGATCTGAAAACATGCTTACGGAGCTCTTGGAAAATATAAAAGGAAGCACAAAGAGGAAAATAATCATCTTTCTCCCCACATATAACTAGAGTTAAGATCCTCTTCTACATATATTGAGGGGGAGATGATTTAGAATGTATTCTCTGTCATTTTTACATTTTCGACATGCATCATCAAACATTCTGAGCACGGAACTGTCAAAGTAGGAAGCGAAGACCCCCCCAGCCTTTCTCCCCACAGACCTCCCTCCAGTGTCCTTCTGAGGTCTGTGCATTCACAGCGGCGGCCCCGTCCCTCTTACACATCATGCCTCTTACACAGTGCAGTGCAGTTTCACTCACTGGCTTTGGCACATGAATGGATGTTTGCCATCAGGGGTGCCATCATCAGTGACATTTTTTCTCTTAAAGAGACTCCCAGTTTTGCCAGCATCTGTCTTGTCTGTACTAACAGCATCTCAGTTCTGTTCCCACCTGGAAAGGAAGCCTGTGGTCTTGCGAGGAAAGTAAGAACTGCGGTTCTTAGGCCCACTCGTCAACATATCAGACCTCTGTCGTGGCCCGTTTTTAAAATCCGCCCTGGCCTGGAGAAGGGTCCTCCCAAGCCCGTGCCTGGGAAGGGGCCCAGCCATGCACTTCGGGGTCTGCTGTCATTTGGACGCAGTCCTCTGCAGCTCAGGTTGTCCTCCCGAAACATCTGAATCCTTGAGGCTTATAAACTGCGGGGACAGCTGTTACTGTAACAGTGAACCTGAGACTCAAACCCAGGGACACGTGATGAAGGACTCTGCCTGCACAGGGCGCCACACCTGGGAGCTGCTGCTTCTGGTGGAGCGCCCTGCTGTCCTGCAGGAGGACGGACTCTCCACCAGCCTTTCGACGGGTGCCTGTGAGTGACTCGTCTTCTTGTGGTTGACATCTCTCTCCTCGCCCTTCCAGACAGCCGCCTGAAGCTCAGCCAGGCCCAGGGGAACCTGTCAGTCCTGGAGACGCGGCAGGTGCGGCTGGAGTGTGTGGTCCTGAACCGCACCAGCGCCGCCTCCCAGCTGGTGGTGGAGTGGTTTGTGTGGAAACCCAACCACCCCGAGTGGGAGACGGTGGCCCGCCTGAGCCGCGATGCCACCTTCCACTACGGGGAGCAGGCCGCCAAAAACAACCTGAAGGGGAGGCTGCATTTGGAGATCCCCTCCCCCGGCATGTTCCGCCTCTTCATCCAGAACGTGGCTGTGCAGGACAGCGGCACCTACAGCTGTCGTGTGGAGGAATGGCTGTCCAGCCCCAGCGGCCTGTGGTATAAACGGGCAGAGGACACTGCTGGGCAGACGGCTGTCACCGTCATGCGACCAGGTGAGGGTGAATGTCTCAGGCCCCATCTGTGGATGTAACATTTGATGCACTGCATAAATAGTTATTAATACATATTAATTTCTACATTACTGTTAATTAATAAATTGTTGTCAGTTAAAGATATGAGCATTTGCATTTTGCATTTGCATTCAAAATGGTCTCAATTATGTTTTTCCCTAGTGAATGGAAAATTGCATGTCTGGCTCTGGCCAGAGGTGATTCTATTTCTGAACTAGGATGACATTAGGCAATTGCTATTCCAGAGCAGAGCCTATTTTCTTTTTAAAGAGTGCACTCAGATTCAGACAAGTGGTAGATCTACAAAAATCTTGAAGTGGAAGCTCTGAGGATCCAAAAAGTCAGCATGTGGATTTTCAGTGGCAGAGAATCGATCCACATGCTTTAAATAGAAGAAGAGGCAGGACCTGCAGCTTCACTCACTTCCTAAATGTTGTTGGTACTAATGACTAGTCTGTGTGGTCTGGTGCTTTTCTTGTCCTTGCTCTGGTTTCTAAATTACCTACGTGGATGTGATTACCAGGCATCATTCTTGTTGCACATTTAAACACATGGTTAAAGAGGAGATGCGTCCTCAGCAACATCACATCATCATTTATCCATTGCACAGCCACAAGTCAGTGGTCCCCTAAGACACAAAGCGGAAATGAATCCGCAGTCTTGTCTTATTTGCTTTCTGAGAACTGTTGTTCCTGTTTGTGGCTGCTGGACTGTTGGGAGCATCCCCGGTGTTTTCACTTCCCGGTAGAGCAGCTCTGTGTGCTGGTGGGAACTGGAGCGCCACTGGTGTGTTGACCCACATGTCTGGGCACACTGAGGGAGTGCATGCACCCTCTGTTCCTGGAGAGGGCTGGAGTCGCGTGCCCTGTGCCCCTGGCTGGAGGGGAATTGCCTCTACTCGGAGGAGTGAGTCTTCTGCCCCATGAGCTTTGCTTTTCTTTTTACCTTGCCTAGAAACTGCTAGTTATCGTTCCCCAAAGGCGACACTGTAGAGATGCAGCGGGTAGACACCCCTTTGCCCAGTGCCTGCCCATTTTGCAGATCACTACATGGAGTCCCCAGGTGGAATGGGAGGAGACAGACATTTCTGCAGAACCAGCTACAGCCCAGTCACCATTAGACAGCTCAGGGTCAGTCCTCACAACAACCCCAAAGGGGAGACTATCAATGAGGGAACTGAAACTATAGTTTGTAAGAATGGACTGAAGGGGCCGCTAGTTTCCTTCTTGTGTGCTCTTCTTGTGTGCTTCCAGTCTGACCCTTAAACCTGTAACTCTGTCTTACGTTCACCAAATGAGTAACTGGAACCAACCAGTGTCCCTCCCTGCCTCCTTCCCTTCCTTATTTCCCTCCCTCCCTTCCTCCCTCCTGCCCTTCCTCCCTTCCTCCCTCCCTTCACTCTCTTTCACCTTCCCTCCCCAGTGATGTAAGTTGATGATGCTCATTACAAAAGATTTGGAAAACAGAAAAGTCTATAGTTTTGAAAAGTTATCTATGTCACTAGCTGCATATCTTCATATACTTTGTCTCTCTCTAAATGAAGTCACTGTTTTATGTGATTTTTTCCCACTCAACATTCTTTTGTGAGCAGTTTTCCATGTCATTGAAAGCATTTCATAACCACTACTTTTATAGGCGGCATTACATCATTCTCTGGCTTCATTTCATAGTTTTTTTCTCGGGGGCAAGTTGAAGATATAGAAGACTTGAAATGATAGAATCTCAGCTGTGTTAAGAAAAGCAATGCCCCGTGTTGCTCAGATGGACCCCGGAATGAAATACAGGAGATCCCGGTTCCTACCCTCAGTGAGTTGTAGCTGGTAGGTTAGTAGCTGTGTCTCCTCATGCAGCTGGGAAAGCAAGCAAAGTATGTTTGTCGCACACAGTCACTAATATAGACGAGGCACTGTGAAGGGGCTTGGAAAATTCTAAGTGGCTAGATGAGAAGAAGACAGGGAGAGGAGATGGGGAAGAGTGAAACGCTTTGTGTTCTCTGACCTCCATGCCGCAATACGTCCACTGCGTCACCTGGCCGTGGCTACCTCCTTGGACACACGGGCCGGTCACCAGGAGCTCAGGATGCTGTGTTGACTCTGGAGGGGAAAAGCACACTTAATGGCCCCATGGTGAACAGTGTGTCTCTAATAGCTTGGAAGCCCAGCTGCTCTCTCGGGGAGGAGCCCCGAGGAGGCAGCAGGAGTCACCTGTGAGCAGACTGCGTCTCCATCCTGCTGTGTCTGCCCCGGGCACGCCCCCCACCAGCAGGTCTCCGCACCAGACCAGCCCTCTGTGGCTGGGTCCAGAGCCTCTTGTACCGGTGGTGCGCAGAGACGCCAGGTGGGCAGAGGGGATGTGGAGGGGCTTGGCAGCCCCGCAGAAGCTGTGTGTTCACCTGTGAGCGACATTAAGTCAGTTCATGGAAACCCAGGGCACGACTTGAGAAATGCTCCTACTTGGTCTTCATCCAAGTAGAACCCGATTTCCCCTGTTGACTTTTTAATTGACATCGCGTTGGCGTCTTCACAAGCATTTCCTAAACAGAGCCGAAGGAGGCCTTTTAGGAGCCGACCCTAGTGAGCCACAAAGAAGGGCGGCAGCAAAATCCGGAGAGGTCGCAGCCTGCCTGGCGTCTGCGCCGCGTGCACGTGTCTTGCTGTCTCCCCACCTCAGTCAGGAGCATGTTTTCTGTGTCATCCTCCTGAGGGCGGGAGTCCGTGCTGGGGTTGAGGGGCCCTCTCAGGGCTGATGTCTTTGGCTTCAGTCCTTGGGCTCACTGTGGTGAACGCAGCAGCCTATAAGCACAGTTTCCATTCACAAAGCCGCTGGAGGGGAGAATTCCTTTCCCAGGGCCGCTGTGACAAAGTAGCACAAACTAGTAGCTGAAAGCATCGTATGTTCACTCTCATACTCAGAGTTCTGGAGGCTGCAAGCGAGACTGAGGTGTCTTCAGGCTCCCCCTGAAGTTTGTAGGAAAGAATCCTCCTTGACTCTTCCAGTTGCCTGGACCCCAGGGTCCCTGGCCTCCTTGGCTTGTAGCCGCATCGCCCCAGTGTCTGCCTCACCTCCCCTTGTCCTCGGGACCGTGTGTCTGTGTGTCCTCTCCTCTGCTCATAGGGATACCCATTGGTAGATTCAGTGCCCACTCTACTCCAGTATCACTTCATCTTAACTGCTGACATCTGAAAAGACTTCCCAATCAGTGAAAATCGGAGCTTGTAGGTGGACAGAAACTGGCGGGGGTGGGCACTGTTCAACCACTACAAGGGGCAATGGTGAGAATAAGTGTTCCTCTGTCCCTCACTTCCCAAGAGTAGCCTTGTTCCCCACTGCTGTGAGTTCTCCCATGGAATTCGATGCACAAATAAAAGGGCATGTGTGTGGGAATACAGCAGATTTTCTTCTGCATACAGTGGTTCGTAGAAAACCCAGTGTTCTGTGCTCTGACCGTTCCTCGTGGCTTTGTTCCCACGTCTCTGCACAGAACACAGCCCTGCCCATTCTTCTCAATAGGTGCACAGTAGTCTGTCGTATGGGCATCACGGTCATTTACTTAGGGATGGAGGCTAAGGTGGTTTTGAGAGAGAAGTGACACAACAGCTCTTCTGCCTCTTCGTGCCTTGTTCCAGATGCTGCCCTGCAAGTGGACACAGTTGTCCCCAACGCCACAGTATCCGAGAAGGCAGCTTTCCAGCTGGACTGCAGCATCGTGTCTCGCTCCAGCCAAGACTCCCGCTTTGCGGTGGCCTGGTACTCGCTGAGGACTAAAGTCGGAGGGAAAAGGGGCAGCCCTGACCTGGAAGAACAGGAGGAGGATGAGGAGGAGCCGGAAGAAGAGGACCCCACAGAGCGAACCGCCCTGCTGAGCGTGGGCCCAGATGCTGTCTTCGGCCCAGAGGGCAGCCCCTGGGAGGGCAGACTGCGCTTCCAGAGGCTGTCTCCGCTGCTCTACCGGCTCACAGTGCTTCAGGCAAGCCCCCGAGACACGGGCAACTACTCCTGCCGTGTAGAGGAGTGGCTGCCCAGCCCCCAGAGAGAATGGTACCGCCTGACGGAGGAGGAGTCGGCCCCCATCGGCGTCCGTGTTCTGGATACAAGTGAGTTTTCCCGATTTATAGAGGAAAGGTGTCACTGTGGATGGCAGCTCTGTCAGAGCTTGATTCTGGGTTAACAGGCAGTTTTCTCACCTATCAGGCAGACAGTACAGGACATACCAGTTCATATATTAACTCTCGATTGTAGTAAGAGTCATCGCAGGAGTAGCCTGTCAGATCAGGTGTCACTTTGTTTCTCTTTAGCATATCCAACCTAGTCTCTCTTTAGTCAGTTAGCAAGTGTTCTAGAGTCATAAGAATGTGTGTATATATGTGTATACATACACACACACACACAAATGATGGTGTGTTCTTGGTGGCTCAGCTGTTAAGTCTGTGCCTCCAGCATAGTTCATGTACCGGGTTCACACCCTGAGGCTGGGAGAAGCAACCAACATGAACAACTAAATAGGTTTTAAAATGCATCTTTCTACTGTCTCTTCCTGCCTGCCTACTTACCTTTATTCCTGCCTACTTTCTTCCCCGTTAAAAAAAGAAAAAGAAACCTGAGTAGCTTACTATTATGCTTTCTTTTTCTCAAGTCCCTGGGTCCTTTTTACACTGGGTGGGGGACTCTGAGGTTGAGGTAGACTTTGCATGGGAAGAGCAGTTTAGAAGGACAGTGAGGTCCCTGGAAGTCTCACCGAGCAGCTACTTTGCTCATTACTAGTGTACAGAATGGTCCAGAACTCAAGTTTCATTATAGTAAGGGACTCTAAAGACAGACACTAGATGAGATCCGTGGTCCAAGTAAGGCACTCTTTGTGACTTTCTGTCGAAATGTGGAACGTATCAGACCAGAAGTAGGATTTGTTCTAGTATAATTCACCTAGAATACAGAAATATAAATTTTGCTAGGATTTTCCATTTCTTTTCAGTTAAAACATTTTGCCAGATGGTTTTGACCTGAGTTTCTTTGTTTTGTCAGATTTTTTCCTTGACTACCTTTGAGATACATTGCATGAGATTGCAACAGAGGAAATTGAGGTTTTGTAAATCAAAAGAAATTTCATGTGATTTGGGAGTCTAATAAATGCAGGTGTATGTTAAATTTTCTTGGCATGCCCTGGTGACCTAGCGGTCTAGTTTACCTTGGGTGCAGACCCCCCCTCCCATACACCACCCCCATCGTGTGTGTGTGTGTGTGTGTGTGTGTGTGTGTGTGTGTGTGTGTGTGTCCTGCCCCCCTGCTCCTGAGTTCAAGTCCCAGGTCTGGAGGGAACTGCCAGTGTGAACAAGTAAATGAAAATAAAGTGCTTCTTCCTTCTCTCCCTACCTGTCTGCCAACTGACCTTCATTCCTGCCTGAACCTTACCTTTAAATTTTTAAAAAAATTTTCTGAATAGTGCTGAGCTATGCAGTAGAAAGGACATGGAGAAAAACCTGTCATACTCAGACCTCCCTAACCATCTGCTCAATAACCCACTATCCAAAAGCACAGGGAAGGTATTCAGACCACATGTTCTCTAACTACAGTGGAAGTTCTTATGTATTGGGCTTCAGAAAACATGGAGATCATCCAGCAACCTTATCTTATAGAGAAAGCACAGGCTCCCAGAGGCCAGACCCCTGCCGTGGAGCGGTCCTCGGCTGGGCCCAGGGACGCCTGGCTCCATCCTTCTCCATGTCCAGGAATGACAGCACTGTTACTGTGCAGCCACAGATACACTGTGGACATTGGTGAATGGTGCATTGTGACACTTTAATTGACAAATCTGGCTTAATTAACATTATTTCCGGTGAAACTGCTCTCCAAAGCTGTCAGGTGAAAGAAGGGGTTATATTCCCACAGAAGGACTTCTAGAGCAGAACTAAGAACAAGACCCATGTAAAATATAACGAGGCAGGAGGTTCAGACAACTGCAGTCGGCTTCCTTCCTGACCCAATGCAGTTGAGTTCATACTCGATAAATTGCATTTTAGAACCTGGCTTTCTTTCCAAGCAGTAATATGGGCCCATGGAGGGAAGTGGAAGCTGTGCTTTGTTTGAACTTACAGCAATGAGCTGAAGGAGCGCTATTATAAGAAAGAGAATACAGGGTGGTCTCCCCATCATTATGGGGGTCGGGGAAAGAGGGCAGATGTTGGTCTCCACCAAGTGGCTTCCATTGGGTTGGATGAGACCTTCAGGAATGAAAGTCCCCAGTCCAGGTTCTCCGCCCTCATTCTCCTGTCCCCCTCATTGTCCCTTCCAGGTTCCACCCTGCAGTCCATCATCTGCTCCAACGACGCGCTTTTCTACTTTGTCTTCTTTTACCCCTTCCCCATTTTTGGCATCCTCATCATCACCATCCTGCTGGTGCGCTTCAAGAGCCGGAACTCCAGCAAGAACTCGGAGGGGAAGAATGGTGTGCCCCTCTTGTGGATCAAAGAACCCCATCTCAACTACTCGCCCACCTGCCTGGAGCCCCCTGTGCTCAGCATCCACCCAGGCGCCATAGACTAGGGGCCCCCAATGGACATCGGCCACGGAGAAGCTCAGGCTCTCCCTTGTTGCCTCCTGCTCTGCAGTCGGACAGCTGATGGCACCCACACTCCAGAGTGCCCTTGCCAAGAATTGCCAGACTTGAGATGTGTTCCAAGCCTCCGATCAGTCACAGAGGCAGACGCCTCCAGGTACCCATCTTGGTTGGCTGTTTTGGAGCAGATGCCATCATCCTGCAGAATTAGGTGTCTGGGTTTTGTTCTTGGTCATGTTGTGAGTAGCTTCAGGTGTCATATCTACTCACTGGTTTATAGAGTATTCTCACATCGCTGTTACAGGGGTTCTCAGTCTTTGTAATAGACTTTTTAAATCCACTTGGTTTACCCTTTTTGGATTCTGTCACATTGTGGATGGATTTCTCTGACGTACGACTGATGGCAAAAGGAAGACCCGCTTTGTTGCAGAAAGGAATCTCTTCCAAGACGTTTTGTTTTTGCACACTTGAAAATGCCATCCATGGATCAAAAGACACCCAAACATTTTTTACTTCCTTAGCGAGACTTGAAAATTATGTGTAGCGTGGGCCCAATTTGTATCTTATCTTTTTCCTCAGCTGGAGTTGTTGGAACCACTTTGTAGTCAAGATGAAAGCATTGAATTTTGCTTTAAAGAGCTCTGTATGTACCAGAGAAACCTGCATAACCCCATTAGGAGTAGATGGTGCCCGGCCAACCTATCTGTTAGGGAGACCAAAAAAAAAAAAAAAAAAAAAAAAAAGAGGCTTCATCCCAACCTTGCAAAAAACAAGAAGAAAACATTCTTGGACATACTTTCCAAATGAAAGTAGGCAAAAGGCTGCTTTTAGCAGCTCCTGACAGTCTGATCATTGAAAGCTGATGATGAATAAAGAAGGAAAAGACGTCTGTCTTCCTCTTTTCTGCAGGGCCAGTCTAGCGGACAGCTGTTGCAGGCGGGCTTCTATTCTAAGGTGCTTTGTCATGCTCTTAAGGGAAGGCGACCAGTGAGCCTGGAAGGGAGACAGCCCTGGACTGGACACAAGGTCCCTAAGGAGCCACCTTACACACTGAGGGACGACTCGGGCAGTGACCACTTGAAAAGTGGAACCACAGTGGGGTGGGAGGGGGCTGGGAGGAATAACTGCCTCCTGGAGGCATGAAGACTAGGCTTCCGATTCCTTTCAATTAGATTTTTCTCAAAGAGACAGATGGACATCTTTCTTACACACCATTTATCTTTTTCTGCGTCTCACTGCCAGAAGATCACCTGCCCAGCAGGGGGTCCACATGCGACCTTCGTGCCCTTTTCCATTTACCTAGTCTCAGCAGAAAGCGAGCCGGCTGTTTGGTTTTGCACCCTTTCCTTTTTTATGTGATTGTGCTTTTAGATAATCTGTTTGTCATGGTGATGGTAGCTCTTTGTGTTAATGCTCCTGAAAACCCACTCCAGGCCATGTCAGCCTCCTGTTGACACCATTAAGCAAGATGTTGGATACCCCAGAACGGGCGTCCTTGCAGGTGCTTCCTCTTCTCAGTTGGTGAAGATGTTTTGACGTCCTGGCTTTCCCATTTTGCTGGACAAGAGTGTTGTCTCCCTTCCTCTTTGAGCTTATACCTTGAATCCTCAAAGTTCCCAATGTGGAAACAGCCAGTGGGGATTCTAGAACCATGTCATGCCACACCAGTGAGATGGCTGGGAAACCCTGTTCTGAGACTAAATAGACTCCAGCGGGGGCTGTGGGGTGCCCCAGGCCCCATGAGCACTGGTCCTTACCGGAATCGGGGTGCGCAGGTGACTTGGGTGCTCAGCAGATGCTTTTTGGTGCCACCACTGAGAGGAAGAAAGGTGATTGCACTCCGTTTTCCAACAGATTTCCATAGACCTGCCTTCTTTTCCTCCCTGATACACCAGGACTCTCCTGTGAGCCAGGGTGTATGTAGGTCCCCCCACCTTCGTCCCTCCACTGCCTCGGGTGCATGCTCCTTGCTGGCGCCGAGTCAGCACTTCTGAGGCCTAGATGGGCTCGGTAGCAAGGGAGGAAGACAAGTCTTTGAGCCCATTTCTTCATTTCAGGGGGAAATTGCTGGCCCCTCATTTATAGACTGAGTCAGTCTAAAGATGACAGGCTTTTCCTCTGTCTCAATGAAAAGCTGCCTGAGTGCAGGCTGGGACTGGGATGTGTGACAAAGATTTGAGTTTGAATTGTTCACAGCTATAGAAAAATAGCTGCTGCACCTCATGAACCATGTGAAGCAGTTGCTGAAAATTTGAAAGGAAAAAAACCGAAGCCAGTATTTTAATAATTTTTTTTCTGTGTATTTTCCATGGGGCTGGGGAATACAATCAAATTGAGCTGGTCCAGCTTTCTATGAAAATTCCCCAGGACATTCAATCAAGTCTGCGGAAATGTGGTCAGAAGAATGGTAATGGTGCCCTCCAGTGGCTGTGAGACCTCACTGCACATCGCCAAGGGCGCTTTCGTCCTGAGGCCCAGAGGAAACTGCCAGGACTGTCTTCACTTTCCACATCTCCGTTGTTGCATTTATGAACAACTACACTGTGCTAGGCCCATTCCAGGACATGGATATGACCCCACCCTCATTAACCAGGGTGTTCTGTAGCGAGTTTTCATATTCTTTTCAAACAATGGTTTCTCTGCGTTGATTATTGAAGGGGGGAAAAAAAAAAAAAAAGCTGGGGCAAGCCGACTACCCATGCATGATGTAGAGAGCTGTTGATTTGTTTGTTTGCTGTTTTCATTTTTTTAAAGGAACTATTTGTAAGATGTTGCACTAAAATGTTTTCTATACACTTCAGAGACCCGTAGTAAATTATGTTGAAAATATGGCTGTTTCCTTTTACTGGAGTCCGCTCAGGTTCATAGAGTGCAGCCTTTATGATCCACCGTGCCCCCAGCCTACGGGGTGTCTGTGCAGATGATACACTCCTTTCTCAAGAGACTTCACTGCATCTGCTGCAGGTGTCTAGTAAGTAGACACATCTTCCCAGACAGTCAAGGAGGTGCAGTCCTGAGAGTTGACTGACACCCCCGAAGTCCCAGTAGGCAGGTTCAGAACGTGCAGCTTGGACCCAGCTTTCTTTTCTTGAGGGAAGGGAGCAGGTGGTGGGAGGCTGGCAAGCAGGGGCAGGAGGAGATGGTAGGAGGAGCGCAGGCGCACGGAACAGTTTCTTCTTGGCCACCAAGGGCCTCTGCAGCAAGCCCACACCTTCTTTCTCAAACTGTAGTTGCCCTGACTGTGAGATACTCGGCAAGCATTTTCCAGGCTGGTGGGAAGAGCAGAAGTGATGCCTTTGTTCTCAGTGGGGCCGCACAGCATCCCTGTCTCTGGACCCTGCACACCTCGGATGCAGAGATGTGTAGGAGTTCACCACGTCTGCAAACTGATCTAATGGCGAAAGTCGGTGACAAGATTACTGAGGTTCTATCCGCCAGTCTTTAAAATTCACAGAAGACAATGCCCATGAATTAGAGAGTGAAAAAGCAGAGGGAGTTACTTCCTTTTTGCTTTAAAACTCATGCCTTTTTAGACTTTAATGGGTGCTCCCCAGCCCATTTGCTGCGTTCTTATCAACTTCTTACAGCTGCTGGCTTGGCCAGGAGCTGAAATGTAACTTTATCCCTTAGACACTCAGAATGGCTCCATGTCAAGTTTTATGTATTATTTTTGCTTGCTTTTTCTCCCAAATGCTCTCTTTCTGCCAGGGTGCATTTTAGGAGGGAACCAGTATTATGGAATGAGCTTGCCCCCTCTGTCTCAGTGCAAACCCGCCAGCATTGATATAAATGAGTTGGGTAGAGGCTGCCGCACAAGGCACAGATGACTGTCCTGTGTGGAGGGATAGGAGCAGTGTTTCACTCACTAGTTCTGGGATTTTTCTGCTTCCTGCGGTAAGTTCCAAGGGTTTGGCGAGAGTGAGAGCCAGAACACTAGAGGAAAATGTGCCAAGCTGCCTGAGTGCTCCCTTCTAGTCCCCTATATGCAGTTAAAACTGGGTCTCAACACTGGTTGCGGAATGAAAAACACCTCATCTCCCTTTTGATGGTCAGTCCTACACACATGAATAGAGCCTTTTGGACCATCTGCCTGAGCTTTGCAGGCCTAGCCTTTCTGTGCCAATGTGAGTCATGAATTCTGCTAGACCGGGCAGGTAGCACTTCTGAAAGTGCATATTTGAAGCATTTCTCCAGCAGACACCACCTGCTGGTCAGAGGACTATCCTAGCTTGGGCGGTCTAATGAAGCAGTGTTGGAGACCACCACCTGGGGGGTACTTCACTGCCCCAGGCGACTGATGGGGCAACCCTTTCCTTGACCTTGCTCTCCAGGAGTTGGCACTCCTGCTGGCCAGCATGGCTGCCTGTCCAAACTGCCTCCTGCTAATTTGGCCTTGGTTGTACTGTGTCTCCTTGGGCAAGTCATTTACCCTCTCTGAGCCTCAGTTTCCTCATCTGTGAAAACAGGGACAGCAATAAGATGACATCAATCCAGATGATACACTTAACACTGGGCCTGGATTGTAGTAAGTGCTCAGCAGTTGGTTTGCTGTTATATCACCTCTGAGCTCAAAACACTGTCAGGGCTCCTCAGTGTCTTAAAGGTCTGACCCCATCCTACCTTTCAAGTTGCTCCAAGTTCCTGCGAGCCCCAAGAAAAAGAGGACATTGATTTCCTCACCTTTTGTATTAAATGCTACACCTGCCTTGTGTTTGCCATGCCCACAGAGGATGGCAGCTGTCTGAAGTGGCATGCTTCCTGGTACAGGGCCTGGGTCCCAGACATTTCCCTGATAACACAGACCTTTTAAGATCTTATGGTTAATTTGAGAAATAATCTTTACAGTATAGGGAGGCTGACCATATGTACCGTTTTAAAACCGCACAGTACCCGGTTGGTTTGTTTCCATGTTTCCTGAGAGTCCTGTTGTTTTAATATAAATGTCAGTTTTGTCCTGTTATTAATAAACCAGGGTTGTCTTTAATGTGGGACAAAGGGGGCAGCTGAGATGCTCCCAGGCTAGTCTGTTGAGGGGGCCCAAAGCAGTTGCCCCTTTTGCCCCATGTTAGAGACAGTCCTTCCCACCCCCAGCCACCCGCTTTCTTCAACAGGAGCGGAACACCGCAGCATGGGCCGAAGCTTGGTGGAGCGGCAGGGACTGTGGGGCTCATCTCTGGCACGTTGGTGGTTATTGGGCATTTCTGGCATTGGGATGGTTAAAGCGCCGAATGTTTTAGATAGAACCTTTAGAGTGGGGCTTATAGGGGCGCCAAATCTGGCTTTCACCTAAGGTGCCAAAATTCCTTGCAGGCACGGGTGGCTCGGATGGAGTCCCGCTGGACTACCGGCCATACTGTGTGATCGTCACCCAGCAGGAAGAGTACTCGTTGCTGGCCTGACTGCTCTGCTCCTGCTCGGACTGCTCTGTCTTAGTCCCCAGCATAGAACCCCAGTCCCATTTTCGCCATCCCAGTGTCCCTGTTTTGTCTCAAGCACATATGGTTAGCCTACGCATAAACCAAGAGATTTGAGTGGTTCAGGACCCCCAAGTGAGGAGGCTGGAGATGGCAGCAACAATCAGCGCTCTTCTGATACCTTCGGCAACTGGCAACATGCTCCAGTTATCAGAAAATCCCTCAGCGGGCCAGGAGCAATTCTCTCTGACCGAAAGGGAGCAGACAGGGGAGGCCCATGTGAGGGCCCGTTCTGGGGGTAGAGCCTTCGGTCTGGGGTTCCCTGGATTTGAGGGGAGACAAGCCTATCAAGAAGACTCGGGTAAGACCAAGAGCTCCAGGTGCTCCGGGCAGCTTGGGCGAGAGAAGCGGGGGTGGGAGGGCAGATTTCTGGGCCTAAGGGAACATCCATCGTTGGGGTGGAGGAAGAGGAAAAGGAAAGAAACCGAAGGTTGGAACCAAAGTCTGGGCATTACCGCTCGGGGTTAAGTGAGTATTGCGGGCAGGGTCAGATTTAAAGCCAGGTAAGTACACACTTGAATGAGGAAAAGGGAGGGTGCACCAAGGACTCCTACACCGTCTACCCATTGTCGCTAATGTCCCGTTTCCTTTTGAGATAAGGGACAGAGTGCGTCAAAAAGGCTGTCTAGTCCAGGGCGGTACTAGCTAACTGGCAGCGAAAGCAAGCTGCACGGGGTGGCTCGGAAGCGCTGAAGGAACCAAGTGCTTCAGGGCCTCCCGCTGCCCTTCCACCGGGTTCTTCGGGGCAGCCGAGTGGCGCCCAACTTGGGGGGGAGGGGACGAGGGTCTGCACCCCACTCTGCACACAGAGGCCTCCATCATGCCCCCAATGCTAAGTGCTGGAAGTGCAGGAAGAACGGAGATCAGCCTGGTTTTCATAACAAGCGCCACCGAAGGGAGGCAGCCCGCAGGCGGGGAGGCTGCAGAGAGCCAGGGGCCCGCCGCGACGGTGAGTTCTGAGCGAGGCAGCGGCGTGCGGGGCCGGGCTGGGAGCGCTTGAGGGCGGGGTTCGCGCCGCGGTCTCCCGGGGAGGACGGCCTCTCTAGGACAGGGGCTGCGCCCGCCCCGCCCCGCCCCGCCCCGGGCCCGCTCCTCCCGCTCCGCCCCGCCCCGCCCCGCCCCGAGCCCGCTCCTCTCGCTCCGCCCCGTCCCGCCCCGTCCCGCCCCGCCCCGGGCCCGCTCCTCTCGCTCCGCCC